>JAIUJO010000047.1:737259-1099065 GCA_023846275.1 Vanilla planifolia
AGGAAAGAATGCTGTGCCAGGATATGTGTTAAGGAATACGTACGCATATTGAAGACTCTTAGAATCCTAAGAAGTTGACCCATATTGTTAGCATTAATATTATGGATGATTGGTGATATGATGTGATAACAATGCAAGTCTTTGTTCTTATTTTCTTATCTTTCTAATAGTATTATGTTGATGTGGAACACAATAATCCATTTATTTGTATGAAAAACTATAACATCAACTTGGCTAGTTAGATAGAGGTACACTTGCTAAGCTTTTATGTATAGAGGTGATTATACATTCCTCTTATAGATTGATGTTATATTCTTTATTACTACATTGGATAAAGTGACTAATGTTTTCTTTCTTTAGTTTCTTGGCCCACTCTACCATATATTGTTTGCATTTTTAGGTAGTTAAGAGAAATTCTGGAATTATACATAAGATTATTAGAGTTAGTGCCCATGATGGACGAATTTTTTCTCCCATTTATGATTTATAGTGGTGGCATTTTTACATCCATTCATGACAATAAGCTCTATATGTTGATCGATAGTACACCGTAATAGACTACATTTAGATGCATATGATCATTTCAAGTTGGGCTTAGATTATGATGCCATGTTAGAATTTAACATTTATGATTTTTGTATTCTAGATTATCGGTCTGAACATCTATGAGTTATATGACTATATTTTTTGGCATGTATGGTTACATTTGTCAGAACAATAATGGATAATTGCATTTAGTTGTACTTGGGTGTGTTAAAATATTGTTGGCAAGAACTCAAAACTAATAAATTTGGTATTAGAGCAAAGATTATAGTTAAGGCATATTTAGGCATAATAGGTTTAACCTTAATAACCTTGGGAGAGCAAGGCATGAGAGTGCATGAGTTTTTTTTATAAATAAATTTTATTGCATAAGGCAAGCTTTACATTTCATTTTTTTATTCAATTTAATGTTTGTTCAAAATTTGATCTCATCTAATAGCCATAGAAATAGTGAAAGGGTACAATTTGTTTCTACTAGCTAATTCAATTTGTGGTGCAAGATCTTTTTATTTGATTAGATTAGATGTTGAAGATAAATAGAAAAAAATGTTGAAAAGGGCTTCAAGTACATTTCTTTGGTCTAATTCTAAAGGAAGATGTTACATCTACTAGTAGTACTGTTATAATGATCCATCACAATATTGAAATGTCATATTATAATGATCTTATAGGTTGCACCATTTTGATAGCACACATGAGTTGATTGCAACTTTATTGAACGTACTCATTGGATGCTATGTTGATTCTAGAGCAACATTGTGGCTTGAAGATGTGCAAGAACGAAAAGTGTGAAGCTTCAGGAAGGGTAATTGTATGATATGATATTATGTAGGATAGTTATGGTGTGATAATATAAGGTTGATGCGTCATACCATCTAGAATGCTTGAATGTATGGATGCAAAATTTCATCAAGTTTATTAAATGTTTGTATGATTTATGAATATTTTATGGATTCGAAGTGGTTGATTTAAGTATTTTTCTTATAGTTTTTGTGAGGTAATTCACAACACCATTTTGTTCTTTGTTAATATAACATCGTTGGATTATTGTTATTTGCATCACTTAACATATTTGCTCAATCATGCTGGGTTACTTCCAAGGGATGCTCACCTTACCTTATACCATTTATCAGATTTCCTTATAGTACATCTCAGTGGCAAGGTTAATTAGGTCCGTACTACTGGACATTTGTAGATTTAAGAGTAATGATATTTCTTTTGCTTCTGTTATTGGTTTTTCACCAAGGAAATTGGAGAATGCCTTCATTATTTTGTTTTTATGTTTAAAAATAATTAAACCATTGACAACCAACCCTTTTTAACCATACATGAACCCATCAATGTAGACTTTAGACATTTTATCATGATGAAGAAACCGTTATACAACCTTGTAGGTTTTATATTTTTGGAAAGTGTATGGAGTAACCAAAGGAAGGAGAACCTATTAGAGAGTAACCTGTTTTATTATCTCGCATTAGACACATTTATTTATGGCTTTGTGGAATATTGTTAATACCACGCATATTCTCCAATATAAGCTTTGTCAACATTTTAAGATGGGATAATTTTATTACTTGTTGGTTAAAGTGAAGATTCTTTATTTGGGCATGTAAATTAAAAATTTGAGTTTAGGTTATCAATTGTTAGTTTTAATTTGTACATTAATTAAGCCATGGCTATTTTGAATTTTGTTTAAAAGAATGTTTCAATGAAAGCCTTGATTATCTCATGAACATTCATACAAAATGTGCTTGATTTGGCATAAAAAATGTCCTTGTAATCTTTTACATATGAAAGAATTGATTCATTATTAACATAATGCTTGATTTGAGGCATTACAATAATGTTTTCTAATTAAAAGAAAGATATAATTAATATCTTTAAGGTTCTCTTCCCTTTATATGTTGCATGATAATTTTAGTGTGATTTTATTAGCATGCTTCTTTAAACTTTTGTGGTAGAACTATATGTTAAATTTCCAATATGCATGTCTGATGATTCGGATAATGAAATGCATCATATGTTAAGATCTAGCCATATAAAAATAAATGCCACTTTTCTTTTTAAAAATATGTTGTGGAAATCATTGACTAAAAGTATCAAAGAAAATAGAAAATTCTTATTATTGTTAGGGCTTGATGGTATGTGGATAGTTATTTGAAAACACACATCCTCATTTGCTAGGTTATTAGATCTAAAAATCCATTAAATAAGGAAATAAAATTTTATGCTCACATGTTGATTTTTCTAAATGCTAATTTATATATAAAAAGTATGATGAACATATATTTTTAGCTTGACAATCATAACCAGTTGAGGACATATGCTTATGATTTTAAGACCATGATAAGAATTGGTAAAATTCTATTTAATGCAAATTGAAACTTATCCTTGGTCATGAACTTTTGAAGTGAATTTTAAAATGTAGCAAAACCTAAGAAATTCTTATATGTGAAGCATCTCTTTGCATTGAATATTCTTTGGAAGCTCAAAACATGGCTTGGTTAAGTTATTTGAGCCATGGGCTTAAGCCCTAAAGTAAACTTAGATGACATATAAAGAGAATATGACACTTAGTTTCTAGTTGAAAAGCATGGAAGGGTTCAAGCTTCAACCTTTAGAGAAGGTTATGCTAGTTAAGATCATAGTTGGCTAGCAATGTGAATTTTGTTGCTACAATGAGCTCTAAAGCTATTGATAAACTTTGATTAGTAAATATTGTTAAGTATTTATTGTAATTTTTTGGTTGGTGTTGAACGAGATCGATATTTCTTAGGAAAATCTAATTAACATTACGTAATATTTGTAACAAAAGGTTACCATAGGAAAGTGGTGAAACATTATAGCTATGACTTTTCATAAACATATGTAAGCTAATCATTGCTTTAGGTTAGATTTAAGATTTAGATAATGCTAAAGAAATAAGTAATAAAAGGTCTTAAGATTGGATTGAGGTTAATAACACTTGGTGAGCTTTTATGCATGTTGTGGATAAGGCTATCGTCTAGTAAAAAATTCTATAAAAAGCATCAAATAAAGTTAGGAAGCTCAAGCTTAGCTTTTAAGATGTGCGAGGCTTAATGAATGAGTTAAGAAAGTCTGTTTCATTAGATAGACCATTATCTTAATGTGATTCTTTTTTTAGGACTATTATTGACTGATTATGCTCTTAGGTAATGAGTCAACCTCTTTGATAGTGACCTGGGGGATGTGAGTAGCTTATGAATGGCTTTCAAGGAAGACATAGTGGCATTAGTTTCCTATGATGTATGAGTGTCACCAGTTCAATTCTTGTTATCTTAGACATTGTTGTTGCAGCATCAAAATGGATAATACAACAAAGGGTAAACACTGATGATATGGATTCAAGTGGAAATTATATGGGTCAAAAAATAATTAGTGAAATTCTCAAAAGTAATTTATTATGGAAAAGAATAAGTATAGGAAAGATGGAAAAAGCTACCTTAGATGACTGATTTAGGCTTTTTATGAGACGCCAATGTTCCATGATAAATGATAGTAACCCTTAACATTTTAGTGAGTGTTTGAAGGAAAATATAAGTAGTCTCAATTGGGATAAATAACTTCAAATTATTGATAAAGGCTTAAGGGAGCATTAAATACTCGAGATATTTTAGTTGAGATATAGAAATCCTAACTTCCATGATTCAAGTTTGAGGAAGCAAAAAAAATGTTTTCGTAGTAATAAATAATGATTAGCATGATGTCATTTGTCATTAAAATGATTTTTAATTAGATAACAAATGCATTTAGTGGAGCATAAATCATGATGATTTGTAATGATATATGTATGGTTCATAGTAAATGTGGTTATTGAGAACTCTAAGAACTTTGACACATTAGCCCTTATGATGACATTACCATCTCTAATGTTAGATCAATAATGTGATTTGTGTTCTAGACCATGCTTTCATCCTCTTTGTTTAGTGAGAGTACCAAATTAAAGGTGGAACACTATAAGCCTAATTATTAAGAAATTGTTTTTTGCAAAGACGAAATTTATATTGATATTTATAAAACTATAAAAGCTAGAATGAACTTATGGAGTTTATCTCCCATTTTAGTTGCACATGTTTTTGGGATATTAAAACAAGCTTGGTAGTAGCATTCCATCAATCATTCAAAATTTGCTCATTGGTGTTTCTTCTTCTTCCCTTTAGCTTCTCACTGTTCGATTCATTATCTATTCTATTGAATTAGGTTTCTAAAAAGTAAATTAAGATAAATACTAATACTTAAATAGGGTAGGCTATTCATGCATAGGACAAGGCATTTACTTAAAAAATTAGCTTGGGCTTTCTTGGACAATTAAATAAAGCAACTCACATATAAACATTCATTAGCCCATAAACGCACTTAAAAAGATCCATGGCTAGGAAAGCCATGCTAACAGTATAATAAAAAAAATTTAATCCTAATGCGACGAAACTTATCAATGTCATTTCCTTTCTTTATATATTAAAGGACACTAATTATAATTTCTTGGAGCAAAAGCAACATAACTATAAAAACAAGTTCATTCAATTACTTTTTATTATAGTAGTTCTACACCTATGCCATATGGTACATTTATCAAAATCTTATTTTACTAACAAAAATTTCCTTTATCATAATTGTATGATCTAATATTTGAACATATTTTATAGATACACTGCATATAAATTTCTTACATCTTGTCTTTACTGATTGTACTGAAATAATATCACCAAGCATATTAAGCAATCTTTAGCTCACTAGACACAAATCTTTGGACTTCAAATGTTTTCCTTATAATATTGTCCTACTTGAACCATCCAATTATTTGTTGCTATATGATCATAGTGTTACACAGACCAACCTATATCTTTCATAATGATGCTCTTACATGCAAAAGTAATATGCTTAGTATAATCACATGTTAGCTCTTTGTGTATTTGCATTTGGCTCTATTTTACTAGAAGTTATCATATAATGTGCTACAGTTATATTATATGAAACTAACTTTTTAAAGTAGTCGAAGTTGAAGCAACTAATAGTAATTCTTATTGCATTATCATACTTGTACTCGCATAAGAAAAATTTTCTTTACACATACATCTTAATTACATTTTATATCTGAGTGATTGTATGAATAGCCAAAAATTTACAATATAATATTCATACTTGAGGCCCCTTTGGGGTATCACCACCCATCACATCATAGAACCTTTTGCCATTACACTATAAGGCTCCCATCAATTCTAGGACTAGTATCAACTTTTCCTAATTATTAAAACTTTCAAAGATTTTTATCAGCAATAAGAGAGAAAAATGAATTGTGTGGGTTAGCCAAAAGGGATGTGTAATAATTTCTCCATCTTAATTGGGATTTTAACATCAAAATCTTGGAAATGACCTTGCCCATTTGCAAAGATCTTTACTTTCCACATTTGAATTAGCTTCTTGTTGGTCCAAGCCATTTAAAAGGGCATAGATGAAGGTATACTTAGACTTTTCTTTATTTAACACTAAACTCAGAAATATGGATAGACTATACCAAAAAGGATACATCTACCTATAACTACGATCCTTATGCTAGGCTTAAACATCTTGTAAAGGATATTGTACATATTTCAAAAAATTGTATACATGAAAATTATCACATATCACAGTTAGAGCCTTCAGCAACTAAAGAATATATACGATTGATTTTATCCTGTCCACAATTTGTTAATATCCAATATAGTTGGGCTTCAATTTGGAAGACTTTGAAAATCTTAATAGTCCTTGGATTGTCTAACTATAAAGAAATCAAGTCCTTAATATGAATATGACATAACATATGTTTTTCTGACTTGTTTCTTCATTTGATGATTTTTTCATAACCCACACCACCTATTTATTTAGGAATCTCCTTAATAGGAACTTCCACAAATTTAAGCCCAAAAGCCTATCTAGGCTTAGCCTCTTCCTAATGCAATGGAAACCTACAACATTGGCTATGTAAAGCCTCAAAACTATTATGGATTGTTTGTTATTGGTATACATAAATTCCACTAATGGTAAATTCCTAAACCTATTTGAGTGGTAAGATTTTCATACTATGCCTTCAAGAAATTTTCAACAAAATTATCCTCTTAGTTGTCCATTAGCATAGGAGTGTAAAACAATACTAAATCTAAGAGTAGTTATCGTTACTTGTTGCAAAAGATTACTAAACTAGGATGTAAGCTTTATGTCTTGGCCTAAAATGATCACTCTAGACACCACTATCAAAGTGACCTCAATTCATCCAAACAGTTATCATTGATACTAAATGGGCTAAGTTGAGCTATTGAAAACTATATCACCTCAACTGATCCTAAATTTAACGAAAATTCAAACATACCCTCTCTCCTTTTCTTTTTCTCATAAACATGGATCTACTGATCAGGCCTGTACTAAAAGCATCGACTACTAAATTTCCCTTACTTTTGTTGTGTTTTCTATCCAGACCATATCTTTTTATGAGTTCTAACAAGAGTAGTCACCTAACCTTATCCTCCCATTAAGGATATATTTAAGACACATGTAGTTTATAAAGATTTAAACCTGAACCCCATAAAAGTAATGCCTTAAATTTTTAATGGTAAAGGTATTAGCATCCAACTCCAAGTCATGGATAAAATAGTTTTAGTGATGACATAACAAATTAGATGGATAATCTATACCAAAACCATCTTACATAAAGTAGCCCCTAATCCAATATGTGACGCATCCACGATGACATCATAGGCACTACCTTACTATTATAAGGTGAATAATAGAGTTAAACTCAATTTTTTTAAACTCATCAAGGGTCTAAACACCCTAAATAGACAAAATGTAAACTACACCTTCTATTGTTCACTAACTAAGTGATGCAACAACCTTGGAAAAATTAGGAAAACTTGTAATAATTTCTCCCAAAGAACATGAAATGACGAATCTTTGATTTGATAGTGCAATCTTTACAAATTAGTAATAGCTTTTATCTTGTTTGGATCCTCTACATTCCCATCACAACTAATAACATGTTTAGGAGATGTCATTTAATCTAGTAAAAATAAGCTATTTGTGAAATTAGCAATGTTGCTTGACCTTAACCAACTCCAGCACAATTGATAATTACTTAGCTTGTTGATGAATATTCTTGGAATGGTTGCTTCTTGATTAACACCATTAATGTTCCTTTATTCCATAGCATAATTTGCCTTCTATGTCCAAGACCCATATAGTTGTATCTAGCATTTTCATTTACTTTTCAAGCACCATTACGTCCTGTCATGGATCTTATATCTCTAACCTTGATTTTGAGGATGGCCTCTATGACACATGCTAATAAGCCATGGTAGAATTGGTGCAAATTGGTTAGTATAGCTAGCTTTCCTTGCTCTTATGTGACCACGAAATATAGTAGACCTTATTTTTGTGGAAGAATCATAATCCTTCCTCTTCCTAAATTAATGATGTGCATCTATCTGATGTTCTACAAAATCCTAAATTGGCATGTTAAACCTAATCTTGATATTTAGTGAAATGCATCACCAATAAATGCCTCTTAAGGCATGGTCTATGAGCTACCAAGGAAAGTTCATGATGGTAATGCTTTGTTATCACTAACTCAGGCACATGTGGGATATGTTATGCTAATCATGAAACATAACATGTAATTCTAATCAAATCCTATCTGATTTATGCCAACTCCCTCCTACACTAAGCCTGGCCAACTTTGGCATAATGTATTCACTAAAAGAAACAACGAAATAATCCCAACATATATGACTATTTGGGGTATCCCAAAACATTATATATCACTAGCCACACGACACAGTGGCTACCTCACCTTCTAAAAGCAAGTCTATAAGTGCAGCATTTCACTCAATTCCAAACCTATTGCATCCAAAAACTCATGGACATGAGATAAAGAATAATCAACAATTGTTAAATTAGTCATACCTACTAATACCTATATCCTTAATTGCATACAAACTTCTATGAAATGTTGCCTTTGGCACTCAAGCTATTTTTTGGTTAACATAGCCGAAGATGGCTGGTCAACCTTAGACTCTGCTTTGGCATGCTCCCTACCCATCAAGTCTCTTAATGTAGTTCTATATTCTTCGCCATCTTTGTTAAAGGAATGGTAATATACCATATTGCATCAAGAAGAAACCAAAACACATGAGTAATATTTAATCAACTATGATGTCTTAATACTTGACTATTAGACTTTAAAAAAAATTCTCCTTATCTCCCTAGATAAATCTGGATTTGTTAAAAGAAAAAGTGAAAAAGGATAATATTGTTCTTACATATGAATTGATTACAACAATAAATTAGAAAGTAAGAAGAAATAATTGCTTTATTATAGTTAATCATGAAAGTTGTTTCAATTATAAATCATACAAATTTCTAAACAAGGTTCTAATAAGGTTCAACTGTATTGACAATTTTATTATAATAATCATGAGTGCTCTATGTAGCTCATAGAATTCTAGATATCATCAATGGCTAGCCAAATAGCTATTTTAAAATCACTCAAGGGGTTAAGAAAGCTAATCTGATCTCGCCCTTACTATCATATCGATGATAGAAGTTTTTAGGTGAGAGTTTTACAAGCTCATTAATCAAGGTATTGTTCTACATTATGCACAACCTTGTTCTTATCCAATGGTATCTCCTTTAAGTTTTTAAAATAGAAAAATAATCTTTATCGCTAGGAACTTAAATTTTTAGTATTTACAACTTTCTTATCGACATTCAAAAGATATCACTTTTACACATCAAACATCACAAAATATAATTTATTAGTGGGAACAAAAACAACAAAGATATGTGAGAGGAATCAGCAAAAATCTTAGCTTTCAAAGAACTAAATGCATCATAACCTATATGGGTTGCCCCCTTTCATTGGTGGAAAGACAACTCATTTTCAATACCTAATTGAAAAATCAATATGAGGGAGGTTAGCCGTAAGAAAGACTTGTTGACTATTGGAGAAAGAGTTATTCTTATGAAATAACTTCTAAATTGAATATCAATATACTCTTTAATTGTAATAAATTATCCTGTAGTTATAATACATATAATTGAAGAGTCTGTAAACAATTTTTTATTGGACATTTACATTGTGCTGTTGAATCCTAAACATGATGCTTTGTTTTACAATAACAAATCCTAAGTATTTTTAATAAATTTTCTTGAGCTAATTTTCATATTTTAAATAACTGATGTTAAATTTTAATGGTGAACTTAAAGAACAAGTGGGGTAAATGTGAAATCAGATAAAGACCATCTTGGTTGGAGTAGTAGACCACCAAAAGTTTTATTTTGACTTTTTTAGATAATTCACTTTTATTTTGATTATAATGATTATCTTGATTAAAAGTATTCTTGGAAGGAAAGAAAAATTAAGTTTTATTTAAATTAATGTTCTTAAAAAAGTTTAAATTAAGAAGCTTTAATCATGTTTTCTTGATTATCAATTCTTGAAGATAAATTTGGAAATCTTCATTGAATAACTTGTTACAAAAAAATATTACAAAAATAAATAACTAATTAATAATTAAGTAATCAGAAAAAATTTCTAATTTTCCTAAATGCCATAACAACAATTTCTTTTAAAAACTCTGTTATTTATAGTAATAGGGTGAAAACATAATTGACTAACTCTAAACTGAATGAACCCCACAAGGAAGCAAACCCTAGTAATTGGATAACTTCGAAGCATAGGTAGGGCGTTGAACACAAGTATTCTTAATTCATATGTGTGATGTGCAACTAAACTCACCTTCTTTATTTGTGTGACTAACTTTCAAATTGTGGGAGTGATTTTTACTAGTCCATTATGCATGATTGTGATAAAAAAGTAATCATCTAGTTAGCCACTTTAAATATGGTAATTCGTTAGCTATTTGACCACAAAATACCGTTATCACATGTTATGAAATGAATCCATGTTTAAGATCAAGGTCAAGCTATTTAACGAAGATTATGATCTAATGGTTCAAATCAAATCTTTTTTTCCAAATAGTGTCACCACGAAATTAGCCATCCAATCACATAGTATTCATGATTGAATAGTAAAAATTCCTTCAATCATATGACTCCCTACATAATTTCTATTTTTGACATTATTTGTGAGCAATTAGAATTATTACTTAAAAATACCAGGTTAATAAATTAAAAAACATATGTCACCTTCCATCTAATTAATGAAGTAATGGCTATTTTTTATTTTGTAGATACTTTTAGTTGTGAGAAAAGTTCTATAAATAAGAGATTTGTTTAGCATAATTGATTATTAAAATTTGGAAAAAAAGTTGGTATACTCTAAAAATAATTTCAAGTCTTTCATATTATTAGAGAGTAATTATAGGAGCCATCAGACAAATTAGAAGAATGTTGGCCTACCAAGAGTGCCCTACAGTAAAACATTTGTAGAAGTAATGTCAACATTTTTAGTAAAATTCAATTGAAAACTTCTCTCAATCAAATCATTGTAGCCAAGCTAGATGAAAGAAAAATAAATGAAATTAGGAAAATAATGCACCATATCTGGCATATGGAAACATATGGAAATGACAAATGATATGACCTTGAATCATAGTAAATTTTTGAAGCAAGTGACAAATAGCTACAAGACTCTCGTAGTCGATTGAAACTTCAACAATTGATTAGCTTAGGAAGCAACCAAAATTAATGCACTAATATTACCATATAGAGATAGGAATCTTTAACTCAAAATATTTATAGAAATTTCTACTTTGATATAAAGAAAATTTAAAAAAATTGTTGCCATGCTACCATTGCTTAGGAAAGCTCAAGATACTGATGTCATTAAAATTCGTTCATCACTGAAAGGAAGTCTCAATGGATCATTCATTTGTGAGATGTTACAAAGCAAGTAAGCTATGGTCTACATTGAAAAATAGTTTTTACATAAAAAAGCTAATATAACTAAGTAAATTTTCATATTATCCTAGCACAGCAAGCAATGAAATAGTGATTCGACTAAAAGAGAGGCCATTCAATTCCTTTATCTAATCATATGTTTGGGCATATGGAAGGATATAAATTTAAAAACTCATGAAAAAACCATGAAGTAGTATACATAATTCTCTACACTATTATCATTAAAGGTTATAACATCATTTGCTACTTTCCACTCACTCAGACTTCTTAAGTAATTGCCTAATAGGCCCACCATGGTTTGGCTCCTCCATACATGTTCCAAAAATATAGAAGCTACAAAGTTCTAAAATGGTCACTCCTTCTAGATCAAATTCCTAAACTTAACATTAATGGATTCACTTAGAGTAATAAATGTTTTGGTACCTATGGTGGAATTATTCAAAAATGTAAAGGCAAAAAAATAAAGGCCATCTCCAATTTCATTAGTGTTAAATCAATAATATAATCAAAACGAATATCACTATACTTAAGTCTACAAATGTATAATAGTGGAGGTCTAGTTAACCTTGTCATTGAGATGTGCTTTGAGGAAATCTAATAAATGATATAGGGTAAGGTGAATCTCATGAAAGCCACTCAGCATAATTGGGCAAAAATGTTAAGAGATGGGAACAACAATAATCTATTGGTGTTATATTGAAAAAGAAGAAAATGGTGTGTTGAATTATCTAACCAAAAAAAAAGAAAACCTTTAAAATAGCCACTTGCAATTTATAATATATTGCCAAATACTACAAGTCATTTAGAAAACTTGTTGAAATTGATCATCCATTCACGCACTCATCTGAAAAGGTATGATAAAAAAACATTTTGAAAAACTCTTGTATGATAGTAATCATTTGTCAAATTTGCTTATTTTGACTTACTAAAAACCTTTCATATAGTATGATAGTAATCATTAAACTATTCAAAGTATCTAACATTCATATAGTTAGAGTTTCATCCATGACAATACATTCTATTACTACATAAAAGAAATACACCAATTCTTCACAATAACACAACAATCATAAAGTTTGTGAATGTGTGCCAGGTTACGATTCATAAATATAGAAATGAAAAGGTCCACTTATCACCTTTTTTTATTCAAAAAAGGGCATCAACATACTGCAACTAAGCTTTAGAGGCTTTAGACAGATAAATTCTTTGATTAGTCTCAATATTTGCCTTTGGACTATCCTATTTCTTATCACACCTGACAAGTAGCCTTCTTGAAGCCTTGCACTATTCATTCTTAAAGACCTTCATACCACCGCTTGAATCAACAAAGCATCAAACATGTTTGCTCAATGAATTTGAAATCAACTTAAGTGTACTATCATAATGGTGCATCCTATAAGAACATTCTAGTATGCTATTTCCATTTTGTGATGGTACATTTGCAAGTTATGAAACTATTCTTACATTTTAATAGGCAAGAACAATTCAAACATCTTGTTACCACATAGTGATCTATTATATCACTATTAGATGTAACATCCTACTTTAGAATTACAGCAAAGTAATGTATTCAAGCCCATTTTTAGCATTTTTGTTCTATTGCTCCTCAGCACCTCATCTAATCAAATTGAGGCATCTAACACCACAAATTGAATAAGCTAGCGAAAACAAATCGAACCCCTTCACTACATTGATAAAAGTTAATTTTGATCGAACTTCGATTGAACATTTAATTGAATCAAACAATGAAATATAATGCTTTCTTTATGCAATAAATTTTATTTACAAAAATATCTTGTGCACTCTCAAATCGTACTCTCACTTCCATATTAAGCCAAAACTTTTTTTCCAACATATACCTTAATAATACTCTAGACTCTAATACTAAATCACTTAGACTTGATTTTTGACAAATTATTTTTGATTACCTATGCAATTGAATTCAACAAGAGTTTATTTTTCTAAAACAATTGTTATCATAAATGCGGGAAAATAATCATATAACTCATAGATATTTAGAAGTACAATCCAAAATATTAAACTCATAAATGTCAAATGCTAAATAACTTGTTAGTCTATTTCCAAATAAATATTATCATGTGCATCTAGGTACTAAAAACCAAAAAAAAGTTATTTGTTATAGTCTAATGTCCATTAATATATAGAAGTTATTGTCATTAATGGAAATATAAACTAATGTACTATAAATCATAGATCAAAGAAGACATTCATCAAACAATAGTATTAACTCTAATAATCTTATGTCTAACTCTGTAATTACTAATAACTACCAAAAATGCAAAACATTTAAGGGAAAGTGAGCTAGGAAACCAAATAAAGAAATGTGTAATGAAGAGCTATTAGCATCAATCTTTAAAAGCAATGTGTAATCATCACTAGACATAAAAGCTTAGTAATTGTATCACAGTCTACTATGTTAAGTTGATACAAGAGATACAAAAAATGGACGATTGTGTTCAACATTGATTTCATGCTCTTCCCAAGAGAAGAAATTAACATGGTCTTGCATTCTTATCACATCATATCACTTAGAATCTGGCATGGAAATGCCAATCATGTGAGCCAACCTCTTTGGTTTTTAGACGTCTTCAATATGCACACATATTCCTTAACTCATCTGAATGATCATCTTGTCCTTATAAGAGAAAATGTGAAACTATATCCTCATAAGAAACACTTAGCACACAATGTAGCACTCATCATGCAAGGCTAAGAAACAATGTGAAGTGCTTACCACTGTGCTAAAGGATTAAAAATATCTAACTTAGTGATCTCCTTTGCAAGGGCCAAAGATCTAAGGTCCAATATACATTCATTTTCTAAATTAAAAGCATATTCATAACAATATGGAATCATACGAACAATTATCTATTAATATCTAAACATTATTAGGGTTTCCTTAAACTCAAATGATATAAGGATTATGAATTTCAATTTAGTTGCTTAGATTATTTATTGTTTCAACATCCCTAACTCCACTATTTTTTATTAACCATCCCAAATTGAGGCAACCTCGTGATTCTTTCAACCGTTAATAAATTGTTTAAGTTTTCTATAAATTGCCTAGATACCTTATGGTTCACCATAAATCCTAAATCAATCTTTCAAGATACCCCCATCCATCTTTTTAAAAGATAGCCCTTGTCTTGATTTCCTCTTGGACACTTCACAAAGCTTCATTGCCTAATTAAGCTATCCATTTAGTTTCTATTTAAAGCAAAAACATTGGCTTATACAATTAGATGTAGTATCAAATGCAATAAAAAAACAACATAGTTTGGGTTTGTTATGCCTTACAACCAAACCGTAATGAGTACACCTTTCTTAAAGGCCTTACTTAAGCCACACACATCCCTTAGATGACAATTTAGGGTGTCATTTAGTGGCCTATGAGCCCAATAAAATTCACTTAATTTCTTACCCAATAAACCATGTGAACCCAATGGTTTGTGAAACATTACAAAAATGAAGAACTACTTATCATAACATTGTATATCTCAAATGGATAACCTTAGCCCTCTTACCTTCTTCCAAGAATTTTATTAAGAGCTTTACTAACACAAAGCAGTATCCATAAAATGAATAATGGCTCACCAAGTGGTATTGCACTTCGTTCAATTGAAAGAACTTCTATTGGCGTTGTTTTAAGCAGGAACAAAATCTTAAACTTAATAAAAAACTTGGCATTCTTCACATTTATTTATCTAAATTCTTAACTCAAATTTTTTTCCCATGTTCTTATGTTAACCAAGCCTTAGAAACTTCAAGAATCATCATTTAAGTTTTCCTAATCACCTCAAACACGTTTAAAACAAAACTGGGAATCAGTAATAAGATCTAACCAATGTTTTCTATTCATTGTTTATTTATAATCCTAGCTCTTTGAGACCCAACATACTTCCCTTTAGTAGCCAACAACTACCTTATGAAAGCTAAATGTCTTTTAAGCCTCAAAATTGAGTCAATCTATGCCTCCTAGCAAAATAATGAGGGCCTTATTAACTTTAGAAGCCATATATGTCCACCCAAGGGCTTAACCCATGTCACACATCACATAACAAAACCATGTCTCAAGCTTCCCAAGCATGTAATCAGTAAGGAAGCACATCAACAGGAGAATTTCCTAAGTTTGGCTAACTTTACAAATGTAATGCTAAAGTTTGTGGTCTAAGCTAAGTTTCAATTTGTTGAATTTTTTACCTATTTCTTGAAAATGATTTAGAATTATAAGAATATGTCAAAAATATGTTATGGTCATCTACTTGAAAACATAAATTCATCATGCATAAACTGAGATGCCACACAATACATATAGATTATAACATAGCAAAAATCAAAATTCATGGAATTCAATTTTTCTTTAACATAAAGTCTTGATTCTGTCAACTTATAAAATTAACCTATAAGGATGTAAATCAGCATTCAAAAAGCATGAAGTCTTAGCAATAATAAGAATAATCTATATTTATTAAGTTTTTGTTGCTGAAGATTTCAACAATACAATTTTAAAAAGCACAAGGAGTTAAGTTTTACATGGTTTAGACTAAAAGTACCAAGGATTCACTCTAACTAGATCAACAATCTTTCATATTTTAAATTTGATTGAAATATCTACAATTGGTAAAGAAGCACACTAATAAATAATGCTAGAATTGTAATGCTAATTACAAAGACATGACATCCTCAATGAACTTAATTTTATCAAGATTTTAATTATGAACCCATATTATCATTCCTCAGTTAAGGAGTTATGAAAAACATGAATGAATGATTCTATGCAAAAGGACACTTTTTGCATTCATATTCATGAAGTGAATAAGGCATTCCTAACAAAAATTGATATAAACATAATTATATATAGTCATGTTTCAATTAGGTGAGAAATAATAATAAAAAATTATTTTCTAAATTTAACTTCTCAATTTACATGTATGCTAATAACTAATCTCTACATTAGCATACAATCACAGTATCTAATCTTACATGCTTGGGAAATAATCTATGAAAGAATATTGTTGGTTTTATCAATATTTCACAGTGCGAATAATAAAATGTCTAATACATGCTCATGAAAATTCCTCCAAGTCATAGGACGCGAATAGAGCTTGACATATTAGGCACATATTTAGAAGTCATAACATAATTTTTTTACGTTCGACGAACATAAAAAAATATTAATTTATCACTTAAGTGCAGATTTAAAAAAGATATGATTGAAGATAGCTTAATTAAATTTCCTTATTCTTCGTAAGTTAAGAAAAATCTGGAAGTGATAGATATATGTTAACACATTTTAATCACAATTATTTGCACACAACTTTATCAAATTTGTAGTTTATTTTCCTTAAAATAATTCATATTTACTTGTATAATCCTAAGGTTCAACCATGCTTGTAATCCAAGTAGGGGACTTCTCGATGGGTAAAGTTTTACTCTTTGAAAACTAGGGACACTTCTTTGTCTTCTTTCTCATGGAAAGTTTTATTCTTTCTCCTAACTTCTTTTGATTGGCATTCTTTCTTGCTCATACGACATGGCTTTCTTAAAACCTAACAAAGAAACATCTAAATAGTTAAATAGTTACAACTAAACATCATTAAATCTATGTATTTGCCAAAAAACCATAAGAAATAAAGTATTTTTAAAATAAACATAAAAAGAGCACTTAATTGAGCAAAGTTAATCAAATTAAGTGCAAAAAATTTTCTTTTGACTCAATCACACATCATATTACATTGCCTCAAATGATCGACACAAATATGCATAAATAATCCTAAACTATTATTTTGTTTTAGACACACACACACACACACAAACACACACAAACACACACACACACACACACATACATACATATATATATATATATATATATATATATATATATATATATATATATATATATATATATATATATATATATATATATATATATATATATATATAAAAGCACCATAAGAGAAATTGAGGAAAAGTAATATTAAAAATTCAATGCAACATGAATGGCACACAATAAAAGATTTAGCATTACATGGTAATATAACGAAGTTAAAATAAAAAAATCTAAAGTCATGTAAATAAATAAACATAGATAAAACCAATGTATTATTTTAATATTAACTATACATATATTAATGATGAAAAATGATAAATGGAATCTTTGTGGTACAACAAATCGAAGAGACGTATTGTCATAGGATAGGAGATTTAAAAGTTACATAGTGGTATAATAAATAAAATAAAAAATATATCAAGAAATGTGAATAATTAAATGGTAAAGTTCCATTCCAAAGGAATGAATAAAAATATTTAATAAATCAAGCAAAAATCATAACTTGTTAAATTGTAAAAAATATCAGAGCAAACATTTAAAGGGGTGCAATGAGATGAGTCCAAATATGTTTGGTTCAACTCCATATGGCCTTAACCATAATTATTACAAATTATAGTGGTAAATCAGTATAAATGTGATTAAGCTATTATTTTAATTTTTAGTAAATTTAAATTTATGCTGTAATCTAATAAAATGAGACAAAGTAAGATAATCATACTAAAGTAAAATAAATGTTACATAAAAATATATTTACCATTGTATAGTAAGATAATGAAATTAATGCAAAAAAGTAGAATATATTGTATAAATGTTAAATAGGGCATTCCAGCTTACTTCAGATTTAATATTTGAAGGTGTTACACTGAATTGCCTTACAATCTTGTAATGCACCTTGATGATATAAATCTTTTTTTCAAGACTTATTTTAGAATTTTGTTATATAACAATGTAACTAAAAATCTCCTCTCATGTGACCTTTAAATCTCTTTGAATTTGTTATATTTTGTAGCTTAAATTTATGTCGTTTGTGCTTCTAGTTTTGTTTGTTAATGTTAAAAAATTTATTTATTATTATTTGCACGTATCTATCTGTATGATACATAAAAATTTTGAAAGACGCTTAATTGATGAGCTACATCTAACTATTTTTTTAATATTTCTATACAGTTTTTTCTAAATTTTCTCTAGACCTACTAGTCATTTTGATATTTGCTAGATTTGTTGATTAAATATGCTACATTATGTCTCATTATATTGGAATGCAATTTCCATATGCAAAATATCTTATTTGATCAAACAATTCTCTTTCATTTTGTTATATTACAAAATAACTTCAACTCGCTCCTCATATGAACTTAAAATCATCTTGATTTGGGTAATTCTCAATAATTTATTTTTTGTTATGCTTATTTAACTTGTTAATTCATAGAAAGTTTAAGTGAGATCCAATAAGAACAAAACATGCGTCATTGGACTTATCTTGATTTGAGGATGTCACATGCAATCTAATTAGTGTCTTACAATGCAACTTTTGCATAAACTTTTGATCATTTACTCAAATTATTTCTTTGACTTTTTATATTATTATGCTACACTAAATCTCCTTTCATGTGAAATTTACATAGCCCTAATGTTGTTCATTTACATTACTTAATTTTTTCTCAAAAAGATTTAATATAAATATTTACTTAATACAAAAAATAAGTTTATTTTTATGTGCTTACTTATTGTGGTAATTGTAGTAATACTAATTTTGGTACAATAGAGGCAAATTAAGCATCATTAGATTCAAATAATTGAGTTTTATCTAATTAAGTATTGATTTTACAACTGTGTTGGTCAGACTCAATCCAATTGCATGGAATGAAATTTTCCAAAAATAATTCATTTTATTTTTTTAAAATTGTTTCTTTGGTTTTGTTATAATACATTCTTTCAACTTGTTTTATTTTAGCTTTAATATATATATATATATATATATATATATATATATATATATATATATATATATATATATATATATATATATATATATATATATATATATATATATATATATATATATATATATATATATATATATATATATATATTTATATATTTGCTTAAAATTAAATAACAATTTGTTATTAGTATGTTCATTTATATTTGTAAATTGCAATATTTCCAAGCGAAGTATGATGAAGAAAAAAACGTCATTGTACTTTTATGTCATTTCATTTCATACCTAATTTGATGTCCAAGGATTTTATAGTTGATTTACTTATCATGTTAAATTACAACTTTTCAAAAACATTTTTCTCATTTTTTTATATTTTTTTGCAAATACTTGGTTACATTAATGTGAAACCCTTATTCATTTCTCATTTTATGTCACCTAAATTTTATTTTATTTTATTGCTTTAGTTTTTCTTGTTCCAACTTAAACATCTATTTAAATTATATGAAGATGGTATTTTGTTATTATTTACGTACATTTAATTTTTAATTCATGCTAATTCCAACAAAATTCTAATCGAGATGGAAAAGATCATTAGGTACATCACGATAATATCTACCAATTTAAATTTTCATTTCAATAATTTCAAAATATTTTATTTTGAAAGGTTCATTATAATTTATAAGACATTTCAATTTGTGTTTTGTTTGATGGTCATGAATGTTAAACTTGATATCCTTAGTATTCTAGAATTAAACGTTCTTTTTTTTCATAATTTTCACTTTTGTTTGATTATATTACTTTTAAATTCTAAATCACAAATCATTTGAGCTTTACATCTATTAATATTATTATATTACATTATTTTTATTTATCACGTTAAAATTTTTAAATATATTTGTTAAATATTAAATGATAATTTATATTTATTTATCACTATTTATTTTTTGAAATTATAATAATTCCAAACAAGGTCAAATAGAGATAAAACAAATGTCATAATGCTCATTTCCATGTGCTCTATTAAATTAGATGAACTTTTTTAATTTTTTAAATATTTTTTATTTTTATTATTTTTTTAATGCTTTGATAGATAATTTGATTCATAGAAGATATTATGTTTGAGGATATCATGCTCAATATCCATGTTATCTAAAAATTAGTATTTTTAAAAATTAATAGTTTTTATAATTATGTTATATTATTATGAAATTACAGTTTTCCTCTCATATGACCTT
This sequence comes from Vanilla planifolia, assembly GCA_023846275.1. Taxonomy (NCBI): domain Eukaryota; kingdom Viridiplantae; phylum Streptophyta; class Magnoliopsida; order Asparagales; family Orchidaceae; genus Vanilla; species Vanilla planifolia. The sequence continues at coordinate 757,748 of JAIUJO010000047.1, forward strand.
TTTATCAATTTTATTTTGTTATGTTTTGTTACTTTTATTTATCTTATCTCAACTTTAATATATATTTATGGAATACAAAAATAATTATTTGATACCATTTAAACTTTTTTATTTTGCTCATTAATTGTAACTACATTGTGGGATGATTAGGATGGAACAAAAGCCATTAGTCCTGTGTTGATGAGCTCTTTCAATTAAATACTTTTTTTTGCAATTTTAAATTTTTTAAGGTATTGTAGTATTGATGAGGAATTTTGGTTCATAACGTTTTTAATGATTGACGTTGTTACCGTCAATCTCCTTAATATATTGAAATGAAACTCTCCTATACAAATTATAGTATTTTTTAAAATTTTCATTTCAATTTGGTTATAAAGATATGTGATTCTAAATTTCTTCTCATGTGACCATTACAATGGTTTGATTTTTTTATATTATTTTGCTTCAATTTATCTTATTTCTACATTAGTACAAATTTATTGAATATTAAAATAATTATTTGCTACAATTTATGCTTATTTTCTATCATATTTCATAATAATTTCCAATAAGGTGTGCTTTACATTTCTTTCCAATTCATACTTGATTTGATAAATGATGATGTTACACTAAATCTCCTAACTGTCATCAAATAAAACTTTTTTTTGTTAATTTATCTCATTTACACAACTTTTCTAATAAGATTTTATTATATTACCTTGCCTAAATTTATCACATTTTAGTTTTATCATATTTTCACTTATTATTAAAATGTTAACTTCATATTACTGTTTTTTTAATTTTTTTTGTTAATTCCAAACAATTCCAAGCTAGGTATGAGTGCGACAAAACAAATCCCGATGGAGTCATCTCAAAGGGCTCAATCTAATTAATATTTATCTTTATAGTTTTTTTTACAAAAATTCTTAGATTTTCAAATGCTTTATGGCATATTTTGATTCATTAATGATGTGATGATTGATGATGTTACGCTAGATCTTTTTAGTTTCTATAAACTTCATACTATTTCTTCAACTCTTTTGCTTTGTTTTGACATACTATAAGGTGATTCTAAATCTCTACCACATGACATTAATATCACTTTTATTTGGTAATATTATATTTGTTCAACTTTACCACTTACTACTTTAATTTATATTTGCAAAATTTTAAAATAATATTTTACTTTTTTCTTATTTGCTTTGGTAACTCTAAATAAGTTCAAAACAAAATAAATCAAACATCATCTGGTTGGTCCAAAAAAATTGAATAAAATGTTCCATTTTTTATATTTTAAAATATTTTTTTTGATAAAATATAGATTACATTATGCGGCATTTCATTTCATATTTGATTGGAGTATTGACGATATTTTACTATTTCTTTCATGTCTTAAAATGGAGCTTAACAATAAAATTTATCTTATTTCTTTGAAGTTTGGCTTTGATTTGGATGTATTACTATATAACTATAAATCTCATCTTTTGTTACCCAAACTTCATTTTTTTGTACTTTATATTGTTTTAATTTATCTTATTTCAACTATAATTTATATTTACTTCATATAAAAATAATATTTTAAAATTATTTTTTCTTATTTATTTTTTCATTTCATAGTAATTCTAATGATGTTTCAATCTATAAGCAAAAAAATTAGTTACATTAATCTTGAATAGCTCTATCTAACTAAATATTCTTTTTAATATTTTTTAATTTTTAATTTATATTATTTTTTGTTGTGTTATTTGTCATTTCTATTTCTAATGTTTATGTTATCATGTTTGTTTAATTTCTTATAATGAAACTCTCTTATATGTTTTACTTATTTTTCAAAAAATTATGCTTTGATCTAATTACATAAATTTGTCTATCTAAATCTGATCTCTTATGAATTTTACATCACTTTGATTAGGTTATATTATGTTATTTTAGTTTATCAAATTTCAACTTTAATACATATTTAATTAATATGAAATAATAAATTATTATTATTTTAATCCTATTTAGTTTATGAATTCACAATAACTCTAGATGAGGTCTGCTCCAACATGAATAGTCATCGTTAGACTCTTCATAATGTGCTCTATATAATTATATATTTATTTCAAATATAAAGGAATAATAATAAATTATTATATTAATATTTAGTATCTATAAATATATATTGAAATTAAAATTAGATAAATTTAAGCAATGTAATATAATATAATTAAAATGATGTATTGCTTAAAGTAAAGTTATCATTTTATATTAATACATCCAAATCAAAGTGGAAACTTAGGAGAAACTAAGGATACCAAGTGTAATATCATTGATCATCAAGCTAAATAGGAATTAAAATTTCTTTTAAATCATGCCCAAAATATAGAAAAAAAGTATTAACAAATATTAGAATTAATATTTAATCTGATATAGTTCACCAATACTACCCCAATGATATGTATTTGTCTCGATCGGACCTTATTTTAATTTTTTTTACTTACCAAACAAAATAAGCATAAAAAATAGTAAATTACTATTTTAATAATAGATAAACATATCTTAAAATTGAAATGAGGTTAATTGAGGAAATGTATTAGAACTAAATAAAATTTTGGTAAAGAGTATATGATAAGAGATTTGGCAATTCAAATAAATATAACTAAAAAAGAGGAAAATATAACAGAATGATAAATTATAAGGGAAAATTGCTCTTTAATACAAGTCCAACGAATCTCCTCGCATCCATTAGTGCTTTTTTCAAATTACTACAAATTATAAAAGTAATTAAATATAAAAAACAACTATTCTAATATGGAGTAAAAAGATATTAAATTTAAAAGTGGATAAATTGAGGTAATGTAATGTAACCAAATGAACGTGATGTAAACGACACATAATGGAGGATTAGTGTTTCATAGTAATCAATCAAAATGAATGCAAAACATATGAAGAAATAACATAAATTGTATTGGAATAATACATGTCAAGATGATAAAAAGGTCGAGTGTAAGCACCTCAATCTTCAAATTTTGTACAAATGAAAATATGTGAAAAATCATGCCAAACTGCAATAAAATAAGATATTAAAGGTTATAAGAAAACAAATATTTAACAAATGAAGTTCAGCGAGATGGGTGTAACGATGTTTATTTCATCTCGATCTGACCTTGTTTGGAATTACTATGAATTACCTTATGAAAATGAATAAATAATAAAAAATTATTATTTTAATTTGAATTAGAAATATTAAAGCACCAATAGCATAACTTAAAGCAACTAAATATAAATAAAAAAAGGCAATGTAAAGCTCACAATAGAAAAGAATTGTAGCCTTGTCCTAATATAACAAACTCAAAGCAAAAACTTTGAAAGATAAGATCAATTCTATAGTAATATTGCATTCTAAACTACAAAGGAGATTCACACTAACATCTGGTATCATAATGTCTAGTATGGAATAAAATATTTTTTAAAGTGAGAAAAAGTAAGAAAAATAAAACATAATAAAATAAAAATGAATACTAAGTTATATATGGATCTTTGAGTTTAATCAAACAATGTTTCTTTCATTTGGATTAGACCTTGTTAGGAATTAATTACAATGAATTAAAAATTTAAAATAGCACAAATAAAAAATAATTATTTTAACCACAAGTATGTACATATTAAAGCTAAAATAATGTAACTTCGAGGAATTTAATATAAGGAAAACTAAGTGAGGTCAAGGTCACATTATAGAAAATTTAGAGTTCAATAGAAATAATGAAAATAAAAGCAAAACTTTTGATAAAATGAGAAATTTTTAATAGAGATATTTTATTTTAATACAAAGAAAATATATTATAAAAGCATAAATAATAAAAATAAATGAAATGTTTATAACCAACTCAAAACCCTATAAGTGTTATATGAGAGATTAATTAGAGTTTTAGAATAATATAACCAAAAAAATATAATGTTTGAAGAAATCAATTAAATTATATGAGATATTTGTTTTCTACAATGCTATGGTGATTGGCTATAATACCTTAGGCCATTAGATCAAGTTGTAAACATTTAGTTGAATAAATGTTGTTAACACAATGTCGTTAGCATTCATATTGACTCCATCATACCATATTCATAATTACTCAAACGGCCAAAGTAATTAAACAAAATAAAAAATTTATTAATTTAATATTAAATAAAGTTATATTAAAGTTGAAATGAGTTAAATTTTAGAAATATAATGTACCCAAACAAAAGTGATGAAAATATTCACAAGTGGAGAATTAGATTTTGACTGTAATACATCTAATCAAGGAAAAACATTTATAGAAATCTTGTAAAAGGTATAGAATAGTAGAAATCCAAGATATGAAGAAGATCAAGTGCAATCTCCTCAATCATAAAATTGTGTAGGAATCTACATAAAGCATTGGATAGAGATTGTTAAACATAGTCCAACGACCTTTGTTTCATCAGATCAGACTTTGATTGAAATTACAAGACTTACCAATAAAAAAAAAATAATTAATTATTATTATTATTATAATATTAAGATAATATATATTATAGATAAAATATGATAGTTGAAGTAATATAATATAACCACATGAAGTAAATATAAAGGTGACATGAGATGAAGTTTAAAATTACATATTAATGCAACCAAATCATAGCAAAAAATTTTAATTAATGAGATAATATTATCGCAATTTTGGGACACCATGATACTAAGGAGATTTAATGCAATGTGCATGTTTGTCAAATAAGGTACAAATAAATATATCTCATAAAGCATGCCCAAAACCTAAAAAATAAAGAAATATAAAAATAGTTATTTAATTAATAAAGATTGTCAAAACTAATCGAATAATATTTGTTCTTCTCCATTAGACTTTTTTGGAATTACTATAATTCATAAAAGAATTCATTATAAAAAATAATAATTTTAATTTTAATGCTAACCAAATATATATCAAAGTTGAAATTAGACAAATTAAAGTAATGCAATAAAACCAAAAAAAAGTGATATAAATGTCATATCATAGAAGAATTATAATTTCATAATAACATGCCCAAACAAAATCAAATGCCTTAACAAAATAAGAATAATTATATTAGAAAGTTGCATTACAAGATACTAAATAAATAGAGTCTCACATTCTCATTCACAAAATTATGTCTATAGAGAAAAATGTCAAAAAAAAAATGCAATACTCTAGAAAATAAAGTTTTTATTGTTTAAAAAATATTTAATTGATAATGCTCATTAGTTGTGCCCAAAGACATTTCTTTCCACTTTTTTTAAGTCTAATTTCAAATTATTTTCAATGACTATGGAAAATAACCTTAAATGATAAAAAATATTTGGTAATATTAAATATAAATATATTAAAGCTAAAATTAGGTGAGTTCAACAAATATACCAGAACAAAATCAATTTCAAATAAGGGTTACATGAGTAGGGAATTATAATTTCTTTATGATAAAAGCAAATGTAAGAAAAAAAAGAATTCAAAAACAATAAAGTGATTCGGTAGAGAATTTTTAAAAGAATATTTAAAAATATAAAAATGATTGTATAACTAGGTAGACCTCATTGATATGAGCCCAATGACAAATGCTTTGCTCCATTGAACCATGTTTGGAATTACTAGAAATCACCAATTAAAATGAGAATTAATAGAAATAATTTTTTTAATATTTAGTAAATATATAATATATAAAGAATGACACAATTTGAACTAACGCATTATAAGGAAAAAATATGATCATTTGATAGATTGTGTAGAAAAGTTGCATTATAAGATAATATCAAGAGCAAGTATAACATACTTAATCAACAAATGAACTACAAATCAAAATATCTCATAAATCAAGTAAAAATCCTAGAAAATTTAATAAAAAGAATATAATAATGAATTTTGAATTGACTAGAACTCTTCAAGGTGACGATAATAATTTTTATTTAATCTCGCCCAAACCTCATTTGGAATAACTATTAATTATTAGTAAAAATAAATAAAAATAATGATAAATTACTATATTAATGTTAAACACATAAACAATAAATCTTAAGTGAGATAACATAAAGCAATGCAATGCAACAAAGTAAAAGTAATATAAAGTTAGCAAAACAACAAGATTAGATAGACTATACAAAACGTTTGCATTCCAAGACATTAAGAAGATCGAGGAGAAAATTCTCGAATGTCAAATATAGTACGAATATACCTTTTTTGAATAACTACAAATAACCAATGTAAAATGGGTAATAATAATGACATGCATTTTTTAATATGAAGTAAATATATATTAAAGCAAAATAAGAAAAATTTAACAACTATAACGTAACCAAATAAAGGCAATATAAAGGTAAAAAAAGTAGAGATTTAGAGTTATATAACAATAAAAGAAAATTAAAGCCAAAAATACTTTAAATTATCAAACAAAATATTTAATTAGAAATAGCTCATTGAGTTATGTTCAACAACTTCTATTTTGTTCTAACCAAACATCGTTAGGAATTATTATGATTTTTAATGTAAATAATAATAAATAAAGAAAAATTATTATTTTACTATTATGTGAAAACATATGAAAGAGAAAATAAGATAAGTTAAAGCATTATAATACAACACATTGATATGAGTCCAATAATGCTTGTTTCTCCGACATTGGATCTCATTTTTCAAATTACGTTGATTTACAAAATCTATTAAATAAAATTAATAACAAATGATTGTTTTAATATTAAGTGAACAAGTATTAAAGTTGAAGTGACACGAATTAAGGAATTAAAATTCAACTAAATCAAAGAAATGTAAAGTTCATTTGAAAGGAGGAAAGTTGAACAATATATATCGACATGAAAATGAAGCATTTGAAGAAAATAAATAATCTATGGGGAAAGTAGAATTACAATATATTTGTTGATCGAGTGTAGCATTTCTTATTATCAAATATCATATAAATGAAAATTTCTAATAAATCATCCCCAATTATTTGGAAAAAACATTTAAAAATGGAGAAATGAATATAAAATTAGAGTGTGGTCATTAAGAAGACTCCAACAATATTTACTTCATGGACATTAGGCCTCATTCGGAATTACCATTAATTATTAATACAATTAAGCACAAGTAATAATAAATTAATTTTCTAATTAATAAAAGTTATATTAAAAAATAAATGATAGAAAATGAAGCAATATATTATAAACAAATAAAGGCATAAAATTTAAAAAATGTGATAAATTGTAAGGAAAAGTTCCATTCAATAATACTGAGAAGATTGACTGTAATATGCTCAATCATCAAATTAGGTTCAAATAAAATACAATTATAGAGCTATTCGAGATGAGTTCAACGATATTTGTTTCACCTTAATATGTCATTATTCGAAGTAAATGTTAATTACAAAACTAAACAAGCATAACCAATGATAAATAATTATTTTCTTTTTAAAACATTATATGTTAAACATGAAATATAATAAATTGAAGCAATACAATATAAGTAAATTAAATTGATGTAATGATGACATGAGAGGAAAATTTGAGTTTCTTAGTAATATATTCAAATCAATGCAAAACATTTGATGAAATTCGATAAATTATGTGAGAAAGTTGTATGCAATGAATCTAATAAATCAAGTGTAAAGCTCTTGATTATCAAATCAAATTGAAATTTAAATATATTATAAATAAAAATAAATTCATCAAATAAAAATATTTTAAAATATAAATCAAAATATTTAATTCGTTGAAGCTCATCAAGATGAGTCCAACAATATTTGATTTATCTCAATCAGTCATCTTTTAGAGTACTTTGAATTATGAAAGTTAACAAGCATAAATAATAGTAAATTATTATTTTATTATAAAATAAATATATGCAAAAGCATAATTAAGATATAAAAGCAACATGAAATAGCCAAATAAAAGCGTTGAAATGGTTATATGAGAGGTGAATTGCATTTTTATAGCAATAGAACCAAATCAAAAGAAACCTTTTGAAAAATAAGACAAACTATATGGGATAATCACATTCTAAGATACTAAGGACGGTAACAATAAACCCCTTGATCATGAAATTAGGTGTAAATAAAATTATCCTATAAAGCATGTCATAATGATATAATTTAAAATACTTAAAAATATGAAAATAAATATTTAATTGGATAAAGCTCCTTGAGACAAACCAAAGTCAACATGATATGATGATTATAGTTTAATAGTAAAATATCCTAACATAACCAAAAGCTTTAAAAATATGCTATTAATTATATGAGTTGCTTTCCATACTACAAAAGACATCAAGTGTAGCATTCTTAATCATCAAATCTTTTACAAAAAAAATTATTTGTCAAAATGTGCACAAATCTTAGATAATAAAATATTTAAGAATGTAAAATTTAATGTTTAATTGGATGGAGCTCGTTTAGTCTAATGCAATAATGTTGGTTTCATCTAGATCAAGCCTTATTAAGTACTACTATGACTACCAATTTAAATAAACATAGATAAAAATAAATTGTCATTTTTATATTAAGTAAATACATATTAAAGTAGAAATAAGGTGAATTGAAGCAATGCAACATAACAAAATTGAAGGCACATAAAGGTCATATAAGAGAAGATTTAGAGTTACTTAGTAATATAACAAAATCAAAGGGACAAAATAGAAGAAATGAGAAACAATTATTCAAAAAATCTATAGGCTGAGATATTATGGAGAACGAGCATAACATTCATGATAATCAGAAATGTTTGAATGGAAATTCCTTCTAAACTTCCCAATACACCACAAAAAAACATAAAATATTTAAAAACTAATATTTAATTATATAGAGCTCATTAATATGAATATAACAACATTTGTTTTACCCAAATCAAATGTTGTTTAGAACTATTACAAATTATCAAATTAATTAAACCTAAATAAAATAATTTATCATTTTAAATTTACATGAATACAAATTAAAGTTTATATGAGATATGTTGAATCAATGTACTATAGCCTAATCAAGGAGATGTAAAAATGAAATGAGAAGTGAATCAAAGTTTCATAGTAATATATCCAAATCAAAGCAAAAACATTTGAGAAAATAAAATAAATTGTGAGGGAATTGTTCATTCTATGACAGCTAATTGATGAAGTGTAACATTCTCGATCATTAAATAATGAAGCATCAAAATATCCCATAAAGAGCTATAAAACCTAAAAAATAAAATATTTAAAAAATTTTAAAATATTAATATATGTAATTTGATAGAGCTCAACACGATGAATTCAATTATGTTTACTTCTTCTTAAATATACCTTGTTTAGAATTTTTGTGAAACCCAAAAGCAAATAAGAATAAAAACAAACAATTACTTTTTCAAAGTTAAACAAGCAAATATTAATGCTAAATTTAAATGAATTGCAACTTTGTAATATAACCAAATCAAGGTGATGTAAAGGTCACATGAGAGGAAATTAAGAATACCATAGAAATTTAAACAAATCAAAGCAAAAAATTTGAATTAATGAGATAACTATTACGTGAATGTTTTATTCCATGATATAACAGATATCATGTGTACTATTCTTGATCGTCAAAATTGTTATGAATCGTATTGTTTTGTAAAACATGCCAAAATTATAGAAAATTAGATATTTAAAAATATGAAAATGAATATTTGATGTGATAGAGCTCAATGAGATGAGTTCGACGTCATTTATTTCATCACCATAATACATTTTTTGGAATCACTCTAAATTATAATATGAAATGACAATTTATAATAATAAAATATTATTTTAATATTAAGAAAATAAAATTAAATTTGAAATGAGGTAAATTAATGAAATGTGATATAATTTAATGAATTATAGGAAAAAAGTGAAATTACTAAAAATAAGTGAAAAATTAAAAATGTTAAATTATTATTTTAGTAATAAGTGAAAAATTATTAATTATAAATAGTGATAAGTTGAGGCAATGTAATATTGCCAAATGAAAATAACATAAGAATCACATCGGAGGAGAATTTGCATTTCACAGGAGTATATACAACTTAAAAAAAGTTGAAGAAATAAAAAAATTATACAAAATTTACGTTCCAAGAGACTAGCAAAATCAAGTATGACATCCTTAACCATCATATCAGGAATGAATCAAAATGTCTCGTAAACTATGCTAAAACCCAAGAAATTAAGTTATTTTAAAGTACAAAAATATTTTTTTAGTTAGAGATGATTGCAATGAAACTACATGTTTTTTTAATTGAATGGACCTAGTCTAAACTTACAATACATTACCAAAGTAAACAAACACAAATAATAATAAATTAATATTTCACTAAAATGATAGAAATCAAAGTAATAAAACATAAGCAAATCAGAATTATGTAAAGGTTAAGAAAAGAAAGATTTCATCTTATATTATAATATCAAAATGTTAAAGTAAAAAATGTGAATTAATAAGAGCAATAAATCAAAAAATTTTAACTTCAACATATTATAGAGATTGAGTGTAACATTATCCAACGTCAAACCAGGTACTACTGAAATGTAACATTACATAGCCCAAAATGCTACAAGATAAAATGATAAAAAAATATAAAAATGAATATATAATTCAATAAAACTCATTAAGACAATTCAAATTTTGTGTCCTCTCCAATGGCCATTATTTGGAATTACTACAAATTAAATAATTAAATTAGATAAATAATAATAAACTATTATTTTAACATTAAGTAAATAAATAAGACATCAAAAATAATACAAAATGAAGTATTGCAATATTACTAAATCAAAATAATAAAAAGTTCACACAAGAGGAGATTTTGTATTACATAGTGACATAATAAAATCATGGAGAAATGAGGAAATGAGTGAACTTGTTTGAGAAAGTTGATTCAATAATGGTAGAGAGATGAAATAAAAAACGTCAATAGTTGGATGAAGTACGGTTCAAAATATCTCAAAAATGAATATTTAATTAGATAGAGCTAGTTAAGAATATTCCAATGATGCATGTTTCATCTTCATATTACTACAATTGAGATTACAATAATCTATCTAAGAAAATAATGTAAATGACAAAAAATAATTTGTTTTAATATTAAGTATATATATAAAAGATGAAATAGGATCAATTAAAGGAATATAATATGACCAAATAAAATGATTTAAGGGTCGCAATGTAGGAGACTTAAAGTTGCATAGCAATATAAGTAAATTAAAGTAAAAACTGTTTCGAAAAATGAAACTCTATATTAGAAAATGGCATTCCAAGAAAATTTAGAGAATGAATGTAATAACCATGTTGGTAAACTCAAGTATAAATTGAAATGACTTATAAACATAACAAAGTAAAAAAATAATATATTTTGAAATATAAAAGTAAAAATTTTATTAGATATAGGTCTTTTAGACAAGTGGAAAGGCATTTGCATCATCTTGATCAGATCTCACTTTTAATTACTATGATTTTCAAGTAATAAGCATAAATGAAAATAGATTTATTTTAATATTAAATAAATCGATATTAATGTTGAAATGAGTTAAATTTAAACAACATAAAATAAAATCAAAGAGTGGTAACTCAATAGATAAGACTTAGGATCACAAAATAAAAAAAATAAATCAAAATAAATCAATATAAATAAAAATAAAAAATTTCAAGAAATGAAATAAATTGTGTGGGAACATTGTTGTTTGTGATTCGAAATAAAATGTCTCATTAAAAATGCACTTATTCTAGAAAACAAGACTTTTTGAGAAAAATAAAATTGATGGTTTAATTATCGATAGCTCATTAAGATGTGTGCAACAACATTTGTTTTTCTCAATTGCACCTCATTTAGAACTCTTAAGAATTACAAAATTCTAAAAGCACAAATAATGACAATGTATAATATTTATGATTACTAAAACTATAGTAAAGTCGAAATGAGATAAATTAAAGAATTATAATATAACCTAAAAAAACTGATGAATAGGTCACATAAAAGAAAGAATAATAGTTTTAGAGTAATATGATCAAATAATAACATAAAATATGAAGAACTTAACTAAATTGTAATAGAAAACTTTATTTTAAGATATTAACTTGGTCGAGTGTGACATCCTTGATCGCCAAATAATACATGAAACAAAATATCTTCTAAAGAGTGTAGAACTTTCAAAAATTAAATATTTAAAAGAATATAAAAAATGAATGCAAAATTGAAAAGACCTCTGCAGGATTAGTTTGATGACTTTTGTTTCGCATAAATGGGACCTCATTTGTAATTACTATAAATTAAAAAAATAAAATCATGAATTAAAAAAAGTTTTATTTAGTATTGAACAAATATATATTAAAACTCAGATAGGTAAATTGAAGCAAAACAATATAGCAAACTAAATGCAATGTAAAGGTCACGATGTAAGTGATTTAGAATTACTCTTTAATATAACCTATTAAAAGAGAAAATTTTGAAGAAATAATATAAATTATCTAAAAAAGTTATATTACAAATTATTTAGGAGAAAGAATGTAACATCCTCGACAATGAAATGAAGTAAAAATTAAAATATGTCGTAAAACATGCAACCATAAAAATAAAATATTTGCAAAATATTTTTGATTATTTATATAAATAGAGCTTGTTGAGGTGAGTTAAACAACATTTTGTGTCATCTCTATGAGGATTTGTTTCGAATACTAAAAATTACAAAATAAATAAGCATAAATAATAATAAATTAATATTTCAATTTATAGTAAATATATGTTAAAGTTAAAAAATTAAATAATTTACCAATTAGATATATCAAAATCAAAACAATGTATAGGTCACACGAGAAAAGAGTTATTACTTCATAACATCTTGACCAAAACAAAGAAAAATATTCAAAGAATGATACTAAAGAGATAGAGCAAAACATCATCAAAGGCCAAATATGTAGTAAATCAAAATGCTCAATAAGCCATGCAAAAATATTAGAAAATAAAACACCAAAAATATGATCTTTTAATTTTATAGAGATCATCGAGTCTGGTCTAATGATTCTTTTCATCACCATTGGAACTTATTTCGTTTTACTATGAATTAAAAAATTGTCACACATACATAATAATAAATTATTATATTAAAATAAAGTAAATATTTATTTTAATTAAAATGATATAAATTATTGGAATGTAATATAACTAAATAAATATAACAAAATGAAAGAAAAATATTTAAAGGAATGAGATAAATAATACAGAAAAATGGCATAAAAAATATTGTTATACTAAGTTGTAACATCCACAATCAATAATGTATGTATGAATACAAATATCTTGTAATACTTGTATTTTTAGATTAAATATTTAATTATAGAGTTATTTGAGACGGGTCTCATGACGTCTTTTTCTTCATTGGACCTCATTATGAATTAGAATTAATTATGAAAGCAATAAACATAATTAAAAAAAGCAAATAATTAGAAGAATGAGATAAATTGTATGGAAAAGCTATATTCCATGATACTAAATATCAAAAAAGCTACAAATAAAAATGATTCATAAAATATGCAAAAACACAAGAAAATTAAATGAACATAAATAATAATAAATTATTATCTTAATATTAAGTAGATACATGTTAAAATTAAAGTCATATAAATTGAAGTAATACAATATAAGCCAATAAAAGTGATATAACAATCATATGATATGAGATTGATGGTTACAATCTAATATAATAAAAAAAAATAAAAAATTTTAAGAAATAAGGTAGTTTATTTGGCAGGGGTTCTTTACAATGCACTAAAGAGATCAAATGTAATAACCTTGATCTCCAAATTAGGTGTGAATCAAAATGTCTCTTAAAGAGTAAAAAATTATAGGAAATAAAATATTTGTAAACATAAAATAAATATTTAATTGATAGAGCTTGTTGAGATGTGTCAAAAAGACATTTATTTCAACTTAATTGAACCTCCTTTGGCTTAGAGTAAATCACAAAAGCAATTAGCATAAGTAAAATAAATTTTTATTTTTACATTTAGTAAATTTATACTAAAGCTGAAATGAGTTTATTTGAAATAATATAATATAACAGAATCAATGAAAAGCAAAGGTTTAATTAAAAGAAAGTTACATTACAAGATGCAAAGGTCAAGGACCACAACATCCTAAATGACAAGAAAAGGTAGGAATCAAATTGACTCTTAAATTATGAAGAAACTCTTTTACGTAAAAGTTTGATAAAATCAAAGTTTAATTAGACAAAGATTATTGAGATTAGTTTAATAATGCCTACTTTGTCTCAATAAATATCAATTGGAATTGACATGAATTATTAAAACAAATAAGAATAATTAATATTAAACTATTATTTATATATTTAGTAAATATATAATAAAGCTAAAATGAGAAAAATTAAATTAGCATAATATAATCAAGTCAAGGTATGTAAACTTGAGAGAATAAGACAATTAAATTTTCGTAGTAATATAACCAAATTTAAATAAAATGTTTTATGAAATTAAAAAAATTATATGATAGAGAAGCATTTCAATATATTTGAGAGATCAAATGTAACATCCTCGATTGCCATTTTTATGTATAAATAAAAAAGCGTGACAAGGAATCAAAATCTTAGAAAATAAAGGATTTAAAAATTATGAAAAATTTGTATTTAATAAGAAAGAGCTCATCAAGATGTGTAATCTAATAAATCAAATCTAATATATGATTATTTAATGTAACATAGTATAAATAAAATAATGTATCGCACATGTCACATGAGTGGAGAAATAAAGTGTGATATTATGATAGCCAAATAGAATTAAGACTTTTGAGAAAATGAGATATGTTATATGGGAAGCTACATTCTAAGATGCCACTAAGATCATGTATTATGTCCTTAATCATCACAATCAGGGACAATAAGAAATATCTTGTAAAACAAACTAAAAATGTAGAATTTAAAAATAACTTTAAAAATATTAATAAGTATTTAATTACATAGAACTCATCAAGATGACTATATTGATATTAGTTTCATCTCAATGAAGCTTCATTTGGAATTACTCAAAATTGCAAAAAAAATATCATAAATAATAAAAAATTACTATTTTATTACTAATTAAATTTAAGCTAAGGTTGAAGTGAGATCAATCAAAGTAATGTAATATAACCAAATATTAAAGATTAAAAAATAATAAAAATTTCATATTTGAAGCCACATAATAATATAACAAAATAAAGTAAAAAGAAGTTAAAGAAATATCAAAATTTTATGGAAAGTTCCGTCACAAGATACTAAAAGCATTATGTGTAATATCCTCATTTATCAAATTAGTTAAAATAAAAAATGTCTCATACAAATTTCACAAGATAATGTAATTTAAAATATGAAATTAAATATTTAATTAGATAGAACATGTCAAGGAGACCTCAACAATGTTTGTACGTTCTCCATCAAATGTCGTATGGATAAACAACAAGTTATCAATGTAAACAATCACAAATAATAACAAATTGTAAATTAAAAATAATTTGTATATTTATTTACATATATATTATTATTTAAATAAAATAAATTGAAAAAATATAACATAGCAAAATCAAAGTGCTACAAATGCCACATGAGAGGGGAATTGAACTTTCATAGTAACCTAAGAAAATTAAAGTTAATGGTTTGAAAAAAAATTACATAAATTGTATAAGAAAGCTATACTCAATGATACTGAGTTGGATATTCTTAATCATGAAATTTGATACAAATCAAAATGTCTTATAGAATATGAAAAAATCTTAGAAAATAAAAAATTTAAGAAAAGTGAAAATTAATATTTATTTGGATAGAACTAGATGAGTAATTCAATGACATCTGCTTGATTTCATTAAGTCCTCTTTTGGAATTACTACAAATAACAAAAATATAAAGGATAATTAATAATAAATTTCTATTTTAATGTTAAGTACATTTATAATAAATCTAAAAGTTGATAAATTAAAGCAATGTAATAATATAAGATTTAAGTGATGTAATGGTTACATTAGAGGAGAATTGGTGTTTCAAAGAAAACAAACAAAGTAAAAGAGAAAAATATGAAGAAATAAGAAATAGTCCTTGGAAATGTTGCATTCCAAATCACTAAAGTCATCGAGTGTAATATTTTTTTATCATCTGATTAGGTTTGGTTAGAAATGCCATGTAAACCATGCCAAAAATGTTTTGGTAAATATATCAAAATATATTTATTGGATAGAGTTATTCAGATAAGTCCAACTATATTTATTTGATCTCAATCTGGCCTTGTATAGAATTTCTTTAAATTACCAAATTAAATTAGGAAAAATAATTATAAATTATTTTTCAAAATATGGATTAGGTACATATCACATCTAAATTAAGATAAATTGAACCAATTTGATCTACAAAATCAATGAAATGTAAGGGTTGCAAAATAAGAAAATAATTGTTTCAAAGTAATATAACAAAATCAAATTGATGCATATCATTAGTAAGATAAATTGTACAAGAAAGTTGCATTCTAAAATACTAAGGAGATCAAGTACAACATCCTTTATTATAAAATAAGGTATAAGTAGTAATGCTTTGTAATATGCCAAAATAATAAAAACAAAACATTTAAAAATGAAAAAATAAATTTTAATTTGTTGGGCATTGTTAAAGGAAGTAAAATGATGTTTCTTTGATCTCAATTTAACCTCGTTCGTACTTATTATGTATTACCAAAGTAAATAACCGTATGTATTAAAGAGACTATTATTTTAATACAAAAGAAATATATATTTAAGTTGAAATCTAAAAAATTGAACCAAAGTAATACAAATAAATTAAAGCAACATAGTGGTAAAATTATAAAAGAATTAGAGTTTAATAGTAACACTAATAAATCAAATGCAATTACAAAAAATAAGATTTAATGTTACTTTATAGCTAAAAATCTCCACCTTAATCATCAAACTATTTTCAATCAAAATACCTAATAAAATGTGCCAAAATCAATGAAATAAAATATTTTAAACTTTTAAAAAGAATATTTAATTTAATAGAGCTGGTTAACATTAGTCCAATGATTTTATTTCATCTTAATCAGACCTCAATAGGAATTTTTTTAATTATAATAAAATATAGCATAAATAATAACACAATAATAATGCAATATCATTTGAACAGTAAGTTAATGTATATTAAGAGTTAAATAAAATAAAATATGGTAATGTAATATGTCATATTTAAGCTAATATAAAGTTTGGAAGAGTAGAAATAAAGTGTTACATTATAATATAATCAAATAAATAAATAAATAATGAGGTAAATTTTATGGAAAAGTTACTATTTGAGATATTAAGAAGATTGATCATAATAGACTCAATCATTGCATTATTTAAAAATCAAATGCCCAAAAGATGATGCCCAAACCCTAAAAATAAAATATTTAAACAAAATATAAAACTTGATATTCAATTTGTTAGTGCTTATTGAGTTTGGTCTAATGACTTATTTTATCTTGATAAGGCTTGGTTTGGAATTATTGTGAATTAGTAAAGCAAATAACATAAATAATGATAAAGTGTTACTTAAATTATTTTTTAAAATATATTGAAAGTGAAATAAAATAAATTGAGGAAATGTAATTTTGCCAAATCAAAGCAAAGTAGGCATCACATAGGAGGAGACTTAGAGTTGTATGATAACATAGCGAAATCAAACAAAAAATTTAACAAAATGACCTAAATAATTGGAGAACATTGCATTCCAAGGTACTAAAGAGATCAAATATAATATCCTTGATCCATAAATATCATAAGAATTGAAAACTCTCATAATGCATATAATAACCATAAAAAATAAAATGCTTAAGAATATAAAAAATGAATAATTAATTAGATAGAGGTCATTGAAATGATGTTCTTGATCATGGTTTCATCTCTATTAGACGCCATTTAAAATTTCCATTAATTATGAAAGAAAACAAGCATCAATAATAGTGAAGTATTACTTTTATAGTAAGTATTTGTGTACTAAAATTTAAATGAGATAAATTAAGGCTATGAAATCAAATTAAATTAAAGTAATGTAAACATTAAAAGAGAGGCAAAATATTGTTTCATAGTAATATAACTAAATGAAAACAAACATTACAATAATTGATGTAAATTTCATAAGTTACATTCTAAGATGCTGAGGTAATTGAGTGACATACTCAAACATGTAATATAGTGCAAAGTAATATATTTCTTGAAGTGTGCCATATCCCTAGAAATAAAAAATTTAGGAATATAAAAATGTCCATCTAATTAAAATAGGGCTCATTAAGATAAGACCAATGATAATTATTTTCTCTTAATTGACTTTCACTCAGAATTACTACAAAATAAAAATTTATATCAACGTAAACATCTATTAATTGTTTTTTAATTATTTAGTAAATATATTTTAAAGCTAAATGAGTGAAAATGAAGCGAAATATTATAACTAAATCAAAGTGATGTAAACATCACAAAAGAGGAGATTTGTAGTTAAAAAGTGACATTAATAAATCAAAAGCAAAAATTCAAAGAAATGAGATAAAGTTTGTCGAAAAGTTAAATTCCAAGAAACTGAGGAGATTATGTATAAATCATTGATCATCAAATCAAGTATGAATCAAAATATTTTATAAAACATACAAAAATACATTAAAACTTTTTTTTTTAAAATTTTAAAAAGAATATTTAATTGGGTAGAGCTCATTAAAAAATCTAATAATATTTATTTCAGATTAATCAAATAATAATTATAATTTCTAAGAATTTTTAAAGCAAATTAGCTTAAATAATAAAAATAATGGCCTTAATTTTAAGTAATTTATTATAATGCTGAAATGAATAAATTTAAGAATGTAAACTAATAAAATCAAAGTAATGTGAATCTCATTACAGAGTAGATTTATTGTTAAATAGTAATATAAAAAAAGTCAATGTGCAATTCTTTAAAAAGAATGGTAAATTGTGTATGAAAGCTTCTCTCTAAATTACAAAAGAAGATTAGTGTAGCATTCTTGATGTTAAATTAGATACAAATGAAAATACCTCATCAAGGCTAATGGTATTTGCTTAATCTCAATAACACTTAGCTTAGATTTAATGCAAATTATATTTTTTAATAACGATGAAATATATATTGATTATAAAATGGGATAAACTTTAGCAATGTATATAATAAATTCTACAATATGCAAATGTGAGAGAAGAAAAAACCTAGAGTTTCATAAAACATAAATAAATTAAAAAAGAAAAATTGGAAAGAATAAGATGAAGTGTACAGAGAAGTTGCAATCCAAGATACTAAAGTGGTCAAGTTTAACATTCTCAAAAATGAAATTAAGTACAAATCAAAATTGTTTATAAAGCACACAC
Source organism: Vanilla planifolia (assembly GCA_023846275.1). Classification (NCBI taxonomy): domain Eukaryota; kingdom Viridiplantae; phylum Streptophyta; class Magnoliopsida; order Asparagales; family Orchidaceae; genus Vanilla; species Vanilla planifolia. Next base: position 777,099 of record JAIUJO010000047.1, read on the forward strand.
AAAAATCATAAAGAAATTTAATTTATAAAAGTAAATATTTAATTTCATGAAGCTCATTAGCATGAGTATTTGAACTTAGTTTCATCTTGGTTGGATGTAATTTGCGATTACTACAAATTACTAAAATAATTAGGCTTAAATAATAATAAATTACTATTTTAATATAATAAAATATATTAAAATTGTCATGTGTTAATATAAGAAATCTATTATAATCAAATCAAATTGATATTAAAATCACATGAGAGGAAATTTAGAGTGAAATAGTAATTTAACAAAAATAAAATAAAAAATTAGAGAAATAAGATAAATTTTATGGAAAAGTAGCATTCTAAGGTAATGAGAAGTTTAAGTGTAACACTATTGATTATTAAAATGTGTATGAATTGTTATTTCACAAAGAACATGTAAAAACACAACAAAATAAATATTTTAAAATATAAATATTAATAATTAATTAGTTAGTCCTCTCCATGGCAAGGTCCCATTTGGATTGTTTTATCTCAATCAAACCTCGATTAAAATTATTGTCAATTATAAAAATAAATAAATATAAATAATAATAAATTAGTATTTAAAAATAATGATATATATTTTATCAATGATCTTAAATAAATAGAAGTAATATAATATAAATAAATCAAAGTATTGTAATAGTCCCAAGAGATGAATGTTAGATTTTCAAAATAATATAAAAAAAAAAATTAAAAGATTTGGATAAAGGAGTTAAATTACTTTTTAACATTGCATTCAAAGATAATAAGGTGATTAAATGTAAAACCCTTTATCAAATCAAGTATGATATTAAATATCGCATAAAATATGTAAATATGATTAAAATTTAAATGTTTAAAAAATAAAGATAAATTTTTAATTTGATAGGGATTGTCAATTCAGTCCAATGATTTTGTTTCATCTAAATCAAACCACACTTTGAATTTTTATTAACAAATGAATTTAATAAGTACAAATAATAATCAATTATTATTTTAGTTCTTTGCAAATATGCATAAAAGCTAAAATTAGATAATTTAATGTAATGCAATATAATCAACTGAATTTTAAGAAAATGTCACATGATAAGAGCTTTAGAGATGCAATGTAGTTCAATTAAATAAAAAAGGAAACATTTTAAAAAATGTGAAAAGTGGTAAGAAAAAGTTGCATTCCAAAATATTTAAGAGGTTAAATGCAACATCGTTAATCATGAAATCATGTACGACTCAGAATTACCCATAAAACATGTAAAACCTAAGAAAATATAAAATAAAAAAATTATAATATGAATATATCTTTTGATAAAGCTACTCAAGATGAGACTACTTGTTTTGTGCAAATCACATCTTGATTGGAATAACTATGAATTACAAAAAATTAAAAGCATAAATAATAATAAATTATTATTCTCAAGCCAAATAGTATGTATAAATAATAACATGAGAAAAATTGAAGCCATATTTTATAAATAATTCAAAATGATATAAAAGAGAAATGAGAGTAGATTGATTGTTTATTTGTAATATAACAAAATTAAATAAAAAAGTTTAAAACATTAGATGAATAAAGGGTTTCATCATTAATTGTAAAATAAAGAATGGCTTAAAATTTCTTTTAAAATGTTTCAATCCTTTAAAATGTAAAAAATTTAATGTATATATAAATGATTATTAAATAGATAAAGCTCATCGAAATAGGTTTAGCTAGTTCTTTTCATCTCAATCAAACATTTTTTGGAATTATTATGAATTTCCAAAGTAAATAAACATTAATAATATTATATTATTTTTCTAAAATAAAAAAATATATATCAATGGTAAAATGAGATAAAGATAATCAATTAATATAGCCAAATAAAAATGATGTAAAGCACACACCAAAGAAGAACCCAAATTTCATATTAATACAATCTCATTGAAATTAAATATTTGAAGAAAATTAGACAATTATTAATGGAAGGATTTATTGAAAGATATTAACGAGATTGAATATAACAACCTTTGTAATCAAATCAAATATGAATAGAAATTTGTTATATATTGTTCCAAAAGTCTTTAAATTATTATGTAAAAATATTAAAAAAAATTAATTTAATTGTGCCCGTGAAGATTAGTTTGAGGATGTTTGTTGCATTTTTATCAAAGCAAATTTGGAAGTACTATGAAATATTCAATTAAATCAGTACTAATAATAAAACATTCATTTAATTTTCAATAAACATGTAATAAGGTCTAATTAAGATAGATTAAAGTATTATCATAACACCAAATCAAAATGATGTAGATGTTAAATTAGTGGAGAATTATGATTTCATAGTAATAGAAGAAAAACATAGAAAAATCTTTGAACAAACTAGATAAATTATACTAAAAAGTTGTATTGTAAGATAATATAGAAATTTAATATAATGTCATCAATCAACAAAATCAAGTACAAGTAGTAATTTCTCATAAAATGTACCAAAACTCTTCACAGAAAAATACGTCCAAATGTATTAAAAAGTTTTAATTAAAGAGAGCTTTTTGTGCTATGTTCAATGATGGTCGTTTAATCTCGATCGATCCTTGTTTGGAATCAATGGGAGATTTTAAACAAAATAAGCATAAAGTATAATAAATAATGATTTTAAATTGAAGTGAAAAGTTATTAAAGTTGAAATGAGAAAAATTAAAGATATGTAATATAACCAAATCATTTGAAAAAATGAGATTTAGTTATATGAGAAGATTTAGACATACATAGTAATATAACTAAATAAAAAAAATATTTGGAAAAATGAGATTTATGTTGAGATGTTTAGTTCCAAAACATTAATGAGATCAAGAGTAACAATCTTGATTATCCAAATAGCTATAAATTAAAATTTCTTGTAAAGTGTACCAGCACAGTAGAAATTAAAAAATTTAAAATCGTATATAAGAATATTTAATTGGTAGAGCTAGTCAAGACTTGTTTGACACCATTACTTTTGTGTTAATAAGATCTCATAAGGAATTATGGGCAATTAGAAATAAAATTAGCAAAAATAAGTATAAATAATTTTTTCAATATGAATAAAATATATATTAAAAATAAAATGGGATACGTTGAAAAATTTTTGTTAACAAAATTAAGGCGATATTAAGGTTACATGAGTTGATTATTAGAGTTTTAAAAGTGTAACAAAATCATTGAGAAATGTTTGTTTATTTAAGAAAAATTGTGTGAGAAAGGTTCACTCCAAAATACCAAATAGAATAATGTAACATCTTCAACCATCAAATTTGGTACAAATTAACATATCTCATAAAATATTCAAAAACACAAGAAAGTAAAATTTGTAAATATCAGAACAAACATTTAATTGGGTAGAGTTATTTGAGATGAATCCAATGACAATTATTTTTTATCTCAATTGGACCTAGTTGTAATAACTATGCATTATTGAAATAAATAAGTATAACTAATAAAAAATTATTATTTTAAAATTAAGTACATTTATATTTATGTTTAAATCTAATAAGTTAAAAAATTAAAATAATATAAGTAATAAGAAAGCAATGTAAATGTAACATAATAATTGAATTAGAATTTCATAGTAATGTAACCAAATCCATGTGAAAGATTTGAAAAAATAAGATAAATTGTGTGAGAAAGCCACAATTTAAGATGCATAGGAGATCAAGTGTCACATTGAAGATCGTCAAATCAGGTAGGAATTAAAATGCTTGAAAAAGCTTACAAAACAATAAATTATGAAATATTTGAAAAATATATGAAAGAATAATTAATTGATTAGAGCATATTAAGATGTGTTCAACAAGTGTTGTTTTGAATTAATTACATTAGGTTTAAAGTTATAATGGATTATACAAAAAAAAATATAAATTATAACGAATTATTATTTTAATATTTATTAAATATATGGCAATGTTGAAGTAAGATTAATTGTGCCAATGTTAATATAATAGAAAAAGCAATCAAATGGTCACATGAGAGAAGGATTATAATTTAATAGCAAAAATTTCAAAACTTTCAAAATAAAATATTTAAAAATATTAAATTATTTTTAAATTTATTAAAGCTAGTTGAGATTAAGCCAATCATCTTTTTTGTAATGAAAGGGCGTCATTTGGAGTTATATCAAGTTACCAAAAAAACTTTAACATAAATGATAATAACTTACTATTTTTTTTTCAGGCATATATAACAACATTGAAATGAGACAAATTGAAGTATGTATTAAATCTTAGTCTTGTAATGGCCAAATGAGAGGAAAACTAGTGGTTCATAATGGTATAACTAAATCAGCTGTTAGAATTTGCAGAATGAAAAAAATAGTATAACAAAGTTACATTCCATGATAGTTAGATGATCGAATGTACATTCCTCTATCATTAAATATGGAATGATTCAAAACAACCTGTAAATAATGCAAAAAAAAGAAAAAGTAAAAAATTAAAAAATATAAAAAATAATATTTAAGTAGAGAAGGCATTTAAGATGAGCTCGATGGCACTAGTCACATGTCGGCTAAACCTAGTTTTGAATTTTTTTGAATTATTTAAATAAATAAGCGTAAATATTAAAAAAATGTTTTATAAGATCAATCAAATATAAATTAAAAAAAATAAATTTAAGTACTAAAATATAACCGAATAAATGTGATGTAAAGGTCAAAAGATAGGAGATTTAGAGTTAGATAGTAATATAATGAAATAAAAGTCAAAAGTTTGAAAAAATAAACAATTTCTATGAGAAAGTTATATTCTAAGAGATTAAGGACGTCAAGTGTAACTTTCTCATTCATGAAAAGATGTATGAATCAAAATATCTCAAAAAACACATAACAATTGTGGAAAAAGGATATTAATAATAATAAAAGAGAATATTGAATTAAATAGAGCTCATGAAGTTGAGTTGAGTGACATTTATTTTGTATCCATCAAACTACATTGAAATCAATATGAATTACTAAAATAATTAAAAAATAAATACTAATAAATTATTTTTTTATTATTAAGTACATGCTTATTATAGTAAAAATAAGATGAATTGAAACAATGTAGTATATTATAATCAAAATAATGTAAATGTCAAGCAATAGTGACTTAGAATTTTGTAGAAATACAATCAAATCTAAGCTAAAAATATGAGTAGATAAGATATGTTGTAATCAAAAGGAACATTACAAAAAACTAAGAAGATTGAGTGTGACAACCTCAATAGTCAAATTAGGTATTAATCAAAATATCTTGCAAAGCCTCTAATAATCTTAGTAAGTTAAACATTTAAAAATATAAAAATAAATATTTATGAGGATTACCAAGATAAGTCCAATGATGTCTATTTCATGTCAATCATACCTTATTTGGATCGAGCTACTTAAAATGAGTTCAAAACTCTTGTATCATCTCGATCGTACCTTGTTTAGGATTATTACAAATTAGCAAATTAGCTTGGCATAAATAAATAAGTTTTTTTTCAGAATTATATTATTATATATTAAAAATAAAAATAAACTAAATTAAAGAAATGTAAATGTTATAAGAATGCAAAAAAGAATCTTCCTAACAAAATAATAAAATTAGAGTGAAATTTTTGAAAGTTATATTCTAAGAGAAAGTTATATCACAAAAGATTAAGGAGATCAAGTGTAACTTCCTCATTTGTGAAATCAGGTATGAATAAAAAATATCTTAAAAAACATGTAAAAATTGTAGAAGAAAATATTTTTAGAATTATTGAAGCTATATTAAATTAAATAGAGATCATTGAGATGAGTTTAGTGACATTTATTTTGTATCCATCAAACTGCTTTAAAATAGTTATGAATTATCAAAATAATTAAAACAAAATATTAACAAATTATTTTTTTAGTATTACGTACATGCTTATTGTACTAACAATAAGATGGTTTCAATTTTTGTAATATATTCAAATAAAAATAATGTAAAATTCAAGTAAGAGCAGAATTAGAATTTCATAAAAATATAATCTAATCAAAGCTAAAAATATGAAAACATAAGATAAATTATACTCAAAAGATACATTAAAAACACTAAGGAGATTGAGTGCAACATCCTTAATAGTCAAATTAAGTATTAATCAAAAAATCTTGTAAAGACTCTCATAATCTTAGAAGATGAAATATTTAAAAACAAAAAAAAATATTTCCAAGGATAAAATTCATTAAGATGGGTTTAATGATGTTTATTTCATCTTAATTAGACCTTCTTTGGATGGAACTTCTTGAAATGAGTTGGACAACACTTGTATCATCTCAATCATAAGTTGTTCAGGATTATTGCAAATTTGCAAATTAAATTGGTATAAAAAAAGAATATGCTGTTCTTGTGCAATTAAATTTCTATATATTAAAGCTAAAATAAAAAAAAAAATTAAAGCAATGTGAAGGTTACAAGAAAGCAAAAAATTGCCTCATGATAATATAGCAAAATTAGTGTGAAATGTTTCAGTAAACTAGAAAAATTATAGAAATCTAAGAGATTAAGGAGATCAAGTGTAATTTTAACATTGTCGAAATCTGGTATTAATTGAAATATCTCATAAAACATGTAACAATTATAGAAAAAATATATTTATAACAAGAAAATGGAATATTAAATTAAATAGAGTTTGTTAAGGCGAAGTTAGTGACATTAATTTCATATCCATCAGACTACATTGAAATTGTTATGAATTACAAAAATAATTAAAAAATTATTGCAAATAGATTATTTCTTTAGTATTAAGTACATGCTTATTATACTAAAAATAAGTTGAATTGAAGTAATGTAATATATTCAAATCCAAATAATGTAGAGGTCCAGCAAGTGTATAATTAGAATTTCATAGAGATATAGTCAAATCAATGCTAAAAATATAAAATATAAGATAAATTGTACACAAAAGGAACATTACAAAAAACTAAAGATTGAGAGTAACATCCTTAACAGCTAAATTAGGTATTAATCAAAATATCTATTAAAACCTCTCATAATCTTACAAAAGAATATTTAAAAATAATAAAGTAAATATTTACAGTAATAAAGATCACCAAGATGAGTCCAATGATGTCTCTTATATCTCAATCATACCTTATTTGGAGAGAGATTCTTTGAATGCGTTGATGAACACCTGTATAATCTTGATCGTACCTTGTTTAAAATTATTGAAAATTAGCAAACTTAATTGGCATAAAAAAAGATGTTCTTCACTTTAGAATTAAATTAATTTATATTAAAACTAAAATGGACTAAATTAAAGAAATGTAAAGGTTATATGAAAGCAAAAAAGAGAGCTTCATAGTAATATAACAAAATTAGAGTGAAAGGTTTTAATAAACTTGAAAAATTATGCAAGAAAACTATGTTCCAAGAAACTAAGTCAAATGTGTGTAAAATTAGACAATTTTGATGAGAAAGTTATATTCTAAGAGATAGGAGATCAAGTGTAACTTTCTTGCTTGTGAAATCAGGCATGAATCAAAATATCTTACAAAACATGTAAACATTGTTAAAAAAAAACTATATTTAGAACTACAGGAGAAAATATTAAATTAAATTAATACTCCTCGAGGAAAATTCGATGACATTTATTTTGCATCCATCAGCTTATATTGAAATTGTTATGAATTAATAAAATAATTTAAAAATAAATACTAATAACTTAATTTTTTAGTATTAAGTACATGCCTATTATACTAAAAATAAGATGAATTGAAGTAATATAATATATTCAAATCAAAATAATGTAAAGGTCAAGCAAGTGTAGAATTGGAATTTCATAGAGATATAGTCAAATCAAAGCTGAAATATTTGAACATATAATATAAATTGTACTTGATAGGTATATTACAAAATACTAAGAAGATTGAGTGTAGCATGCTCAACCATGAAATTAGGTATTAATAAAAATATCTATTAAAGGCTCTCATAATCTTAGAAAATAAAATATTTAAAAATATAAAAATAAATATTTACACGGATAGAGATCACCAAGATGAGTCTGGTGATCTCTCCTTCATCTCAATTAGACCTTATTTGTATAGAGCTTCTTGAAATGAGTTGAACACCATTTGTATCATCTTTAACATTTTAGAATTATTGCAAATTACAATATTAAATTAAGCTTAAAAAATAATAAGTTGTCTTTTTAAATTAATATATAATAAAGCTAAAATAAACAAAATTAAAGCAATGCAAAGGTTATAAGAAAGCAAACAAGAGCTTCATAGAAATATAACAAAATTAGAGTGAAAGTTTTGAAGCAACTAGAAAAAATTATGCGAGAAAGTTTTGTTTCCAAGAAACTAAGTTAATAAGTGTAAACTTAGAAAATTTTTATGACAAAGTTAAATTCAAAGAGATTAAGGTGATCAAGTGATAACTTTTTGATTAGTGAAAATGGGTATGAATCAAGATATCTCAAAAAACACACAAAAAGTGTAGGAAAAATATATTTACAATTTTAAAAGGGAATATTAAAATAAATGGAGGTCATTATGGGGAGCTCAAATGAAATTTATTTTATATCCATTATGCTGTATTGAAATTGTTATAAATTATCAAAATAATTAAAAAATAAAATACTAATAAGTTATTTTTTGTTATTAGGTACATCTTTGTTATACTAAAATTAAGATTAATTGAAGCAATGTAATACATTCAAATAAAAATAATGTATTAGTAAAACAAGAGTGGAATTAGAATTTCTTAGAAATATAATCAAATCAATGCTAGAAATATGAATAGATAATGTAAATTATACTAAAAAGATACCTTAAAAAACACTAAGGAGATTAAGTTTAATATCTTCAATAGTCATATTAGGTATGAATAAAAATATCTTATAAAGTGTCTGATAACCTTAGAAAATAAAATATTTAAAAATATAAAAAATATATATTTTCAAGAATAGAGATCACCCCGATGTGTTCAATGATGTTTGTTTCATGTCAACCAAAACTTATTTAGATAAAGCTTCTTGAAATGACTTGAATGAAACTTGTATCATCTCGAACATACCTCATTTAGAATTATACAAATTATCAAATTAAATTCACATAAAAAAATATGTTATTATTTTAGAGTTAAATTAATATTTATTAAAGCTAAAATAAACTAAATTAAAGCAATATAAAGGTTATAGGATAGCAAACAAAGTGCTTCATATCAATATAATAAATTAAGAGTAAAATGTTTTAATAAACTAGAAAGATTATACGAGAAAGTGGTGTTCAAAGAAACTAAGTAAAATGTGTAAAATTAGACTATTTTATAAAAAGTTATATTCTGATAGATAAATGAGATCAAGTGTAACTTTCTCGTTCATGAAATTAGGTACGAATAAAAATATCTCATAAAACATGTAAAAATTGTAGAAAAAATATATTTAGAACAATAAAAGGAAATTTTAAATTAAATGGAGCTCATTGAGGTGAGTTCAGTGACATTTATTTTATATCCATAAAACTACAATTAAATTATTTTGAATTACCAAAATAATTAAAAAAATTTATAAATTATTTATTTGGTATTAAGTGCATGCTTATTATATAGCAAATAAGATGAATTGAAGCAATGTAACATATTCAAATCAAAATAATGTAAAGTACAAGTATAGAATTAGAATTTCATAGAAATATAATCAAATGAAAGCTAAAAATATAAACATATAAGATAAATTGTACTCAAAAAATACATTACAAAGACACTAAAGATATCGTGTGTAATATACTCAATAGTCAAATTAGTTGTTAATCAAAATATCTTTTAATGCCTCTTATAATCTTATAAAATAAATACTTAAAAATATAAAAATAAATATTTATAAGGATAGAGAACACTAAGATGAGTCCAATGATGTCTCTTTCATCTTAATTAGACCTTATTTGGTTAGACAAGTGAAGGGACAAAATAGAAAACCTAATGGATGATTGCAATTATAATTCATTTTGAGGTGGAAGTAAGAAGTGATTACTTCGGAGTTTATGGTAGAATTTCCTAACTTAGCCTTTATACATGATTCTATATGGGTGGTAATCATTAAGTTGGTTAAAACATTTCATTTCTACTAATATATTAAACTGACATTGCAAGAATTTTGGCAAAAATCTACATAGAACAAGTAATAGAGCAAGATTTTATATCAACAGTAATTATCCAAACTATGAATAAAATTAGCATCGCATTACTAGTGATCCACTCATCAAGATTTTAGTACTCAATAGTGATTTCATACCACATTTCATCCTTCGATAGATACGAAAGTGCATAGAACTTCTACAAAACTAGAACATCTACTTTGACTCTACTTATTTTGTTATGAAGGAAAATGTGAAGTTTTTAATCATTAGTCATATTTTTTTATGATAATAATTATTAATCATATATTGGCACAGCACCCTATGAAGCCTTATATGAAATGAAGTATTACTCTTGTTTGTCTTTGCAACGGGATCGAAAAAGAGCAATTTTAGATATTTCATAGAAATTTCAAATAAAGTTAAGTCAGGACAAAATAGTTGTTGTTGAACTGATCTTCTCGAGCTCTATCTAACTAACAATTCATTTGTAAATTTTAATTTTTTTAATAATTTTGGCACGTATTATGAGATAAATGATTTGTACTTAATTTAATGATTCATTATCTAACTCTAAATCTCCATAGAATCCTATAATCTAGATTTCCAATACAATTACTCATTTCAAATTTTTTCCTTTGATTTTCTTAAATAATAATGAAACTATAAAATTTTTATTATGAAAACAATAAATCTCTCTAATTTGGTTATATTATGTTTCTTGAATATATCTAATTTTAGCTTTAATATCCTTTTTCTTGAAGTTAAAATATGAATTCATTAATTTTTAATTATTTAATTTAAATTTTTTGGTTATTCAAAATGTGGTTTGATGGAGATGAAGCTAATATTAGATTCATCTCCATGAACTCTACCAAATTAACTAATTATTTTTATATTTTTAGATATTTAAATTCCTTGATTCATTCATATTTTTAGTGATTTTTTGATTCTTATACAATTTGATGTTTGAAGACAATAAGCTTAAACTCATTAATATCTTGGAAAGCAACTTTACCATAGAACTTATTACATTCCTACAAACTTTTCATGACTTGTTTATTTCATTTTGTAGTTGTAAATCTCATCTCATTTTATCCTTACATGTCTTTGATTTAGTTATATTATATTCGTTCAAATTATATTACTCATAATTTAATATATATTTAATTAAATTTAAAGCAATAATTTTTTTGAATTTTTTTATTTAATTTTGTTATTCTCAATTTTTCCAAATGATGCTCATAAAGGTGAATGAAGCATCATTGGCTCATTTTGAAAATAATTATTTAATTAAATAATTTTTTAATACATTTAAATATATTATTTTTTAGGATTTTGTCATGCTTTATGAAACCATTTTATTCATATCATTTTTTACAAAAGAATGATACATGTTATGTCTTTAGTTTCATTGATTGCAATTTTCACATATAATTTATTTGATTTTTTCAAATTTTTCATTTTGAGTTGGTTATAGTACTATAAAACTCTATTGTTTTATCACATAATTTTTAGGTCTTATTGATTTGGTTATATTGTATTAATTCAATTTATCTCATTGCAAGCACAATAAATATTTATTTAGTTTTAAAATACTTTTTTTATTTTTAGTTGTTTTAATAATCCCTTATTATTCCATATGTGTCCGATGGAGAAAAAACAAACATCATTAAACTCATCTTGATGAGTTTTATCATATTAAATATTCATTTTTTATAATTCCAAATGTGTAATTTAAAAAAATCTATGGTGTGAACATTTTGGGACTTTTTGATGTACTTGAGTTGATAGTAAAAACTATTACCCTTGATGTTCTTAGTATCATGGAATTAAACTTCTTGTATAATTTATCTTGTCTTTTTAAGTTTATAGCTTTCTTTTGTTATTATTAACTTGTAATTTCTAATCTCCTCTAGTGTGACCCATCATTTCGATTTGTTTATGTTACACTGCATCAATTTATCTCATTTCTGCTTCACTCCACATTTGATTAATTTTTAAAAAATTATTTATTATCATTTATTATTATATACTTCAATCATTTGTAAGCATCACTCTAATGAAATGTCATTGGACTCATCTTGGTGTGCTTTATTAATTAAAACTCATTTGTAGTTTTTTAAAAATTTATTTATATAAGGCATTGAGATGCTTTAAGAGACAATTTGATTTGTATCTAGTTTAATAATTTACGATGTTGCACTCAATTATTTAAGTATCTTGGAGTGCCACTTTCTTGTACAAATTATCACATTTTCTTTAAATGTTTTTCTTAGGGTTACTGTGTTGTTATGAAAGTCTAACTCATATCTCATTTGACCTTTACATCTCCCAAATTTGGTTATGTTATGTTACTTTATTTGATTTAGTTTTAGTATCAATACATATTTACTTAGAATTAAAATTATAGTTAATTACTATATTTTAGTTCCTTTGGTCATTCATAGTAATTCCAAATAAGGTTTGATGAGGCCAAACAGACTTCTTTGGACTTATCTCATCAAGCACTATCACATTGATTATTAATTTTTATACTTTTAGTTGCTTTATTTGCTAGGATTTTGGCACATTGTATAATACATTTTCATACTTAACTAGTTCTATGATCAACTTACTAGCACTCTTTCTCCTTAATATCATTGAATGCAACTACCTAATAAAATTTAACTTATTCTTTTTATTTTTTTACTTTAATTTTGTTATATTATTATGAAACTTTAATTCTTCACCTTTGTGATCTTTAAATCTCCTTAATTTGGTTATTTCATATTGCTTCATGTTATATCATTTCATCTTTAATAAATATTTACTTAACAATATAACAATAATATATTATTGCGTATTCTTATTTTCTTTTGTAACTCAAAATCATTCAAAAGCAAGTGTAATTGGCATGAAAAAAATATCTTCGCACTCAACTCTATAAGCTCTCTCAAATTAAATTTTAGTTTTTAATATTTCAAAATATTATATTTTAATGAGTTTTGGCTTACTTTATAAGCGATTTTTTCCCTAATCTCATGGTTGAGGATGTTACGTGCGATCACCTCAATATTTTGGAATACAATTTATTTTATATTATTCCTCATTTATTTAAATTTAAGATTTGATTTAGTTATGTTACCATGAACTCTTAATCTCTTCTCATGTGACCGTTATATGACTTTGATTTATTTATATCACCATTTCTTAATTTATCTCATTTTAACTTCATTTTATATCTACTTAATATTAATGTAATAATTGTTTATTAATTATTATTATTTGATTTTTTAATTAATGTGATTCCAAATAAGGTTCAATCAAGGCAAATTAAATGATGTCACACTACTTTTTCCATGGTTCACCCTAATTGTTTCTCGCATTTTAACATGATTTAATAGATATTTCGATTCAAACCTAATTTAAAAAATAGGGATACTACACTTGATCTCCTTTGATTTGGATATATTACTCTCAAACATTAATTGTCTTCTTATGTGACCTTTGTATCACTATTTATTTGTTAAGTTATGTTGTTCCAATTTGTCTCATTTCAAGTTTAATATATGTTTGTTAAAATTATTTATAGTTAATTAATTTTAGAATTCATAGTAATTCTAAATGAAGTTTGGTGGAGATGAAATAAACATCGTTGCGCTCATCTCAATTAGCACTATCTAACTAAATATTTATTTTAATGATTAAGGTTGTTATATTTGATCTCATTGGTAACAATGATTTCAACCTTTAAATTAATCATGTTTACTTTTATTTTATTATATTATAATAAATGCTAAATCTTCTCTCGTTTGACTTTTGCAATATTTTTTTTTGCTTATATTACGTTATTATTTATGTTTATTTACTATTGTAATTTTGATTAGTTCCAAACAAGTTAGATTGAGAGCAAACAAATGTCTCTTGATTTATCTCAACAAACTTTATCGAAATAAATATACATTTATATGTATTAAGATATTTTATTTTTTATTATTTTAGCATGCATTACTAGTCTGTTTTATTCATACATGATTTATTGTTTGAGAATGTTATGCATAATTTTCTTAATGTTCCAAAATCAAACTTTCCATTAAATGTCTCATTTTTTAAACTTTATTGCTTTAAATTTATTATTTTTATGTAACTCTAAATCCCTTACTATTTAACCCTTATATTTTGCTTGATTTGGTTTTATTAGATTGCCTTAATTTCACTCATTTTACTTTTAATATGTTTTTAATTTAAATTAAAAATAATAGTTTCTTATTACTTATTTTAAATATTCTACTTTTTTGTGTTTTCATACGTTTGCAAGATATTTGATTTGTGCCTTATTTAATGATGACCAATATTAACGAGCTTTATAAAAATTAAATATTAATTTTTTAATGTATTATTTCTTAATTTTTTGGTACATAAAATGACCCATTGTTATTTTTTGCTTCTTTAACAATCAAGCATATTACACCCAAACTCCTTAATATTTTGGAGTGCAACCTTCCTACATAATTTATCTCACTTAGCATTTCTTGCAATGATTTGATTATGTTACTATGTAACTCTAAGTCTTAACTAGTGTGAGCAATACATCACTTTCATTTAATTATGTAATGCTTTAATTTACCTTACTTTTGCTTAAATATACGTGTATTTTTTTTAATAAAATAATATTTTATTTTAATTTATCTTATTTATTTTGATAATTCATTGTAATTTTAAATAAAACACATTAAAGATGAGATAGATATCATTAAACAAGATTAGATGAGCTCTTTCAAATTAAACAATAACTACTATTGTTTTAGATATTTAATTTGTAAGGGATTTGCCATGCTTTACTAATCATTTGGAATCATACGAGAAATGTAGGTAGAAGAGATGTAGACTCAAAAGGTTTAAAGTTTGCCCTGATTTTAGGAAAGCATATTTTTAGAGTAATAGTAGTGGTAATAATTGAAGGAAAACTTCTAGTGATGTTGATTCAAGGGTAGGACCTAGACCCTAATATATGAAGTTAGTGCTGATAGACACCATGATGAGTGTTAGTATCTAATGAAAAGTTTTGTGAAATGATACATTAATTAGGTAGTTGGACATAGCCACATTTTTTCAATGATGGCCAAGGATCTAAAAGTTTTTTTAAAGAATATTTGGACCAATTTGTTATAGAATTTATTAGTGATTTTGTAATATATTCAAAAAACATGATGAAGTTAATACGACTCATTTAAATGTAGTATTGAAAAAATTGAGAGATCATAACGTTTTTTTGCTAAATTCACAACATATTATTTTTGTTACCTAAACTCTTTATGCTTTTATTGCAAAAGTCAATTTAGTGTCTCCCAAAAAGTTTTATGCAATCATGGACTACCCAAGACCAATCATGGTTGCACCAAATCTAAATCAGATTGGGAATGATTGGATATTATTGAACGTTTGAGGGATTTACATAAACAACTTTTCCCTTCACATCATTAACACAAAAGACAATGTTGCTTTAGTGCGATATTGAATGTGAAAAAGTTTTTAAATGATAAAATATATGTTGACTATTACTCCAATATTAGTGTTACTAGAAGGACCAAAGGGATTTCAAATTTGTTTTATTAAACCATATTAACTATTAGGATATGTCTTGGTGTAATTGGGGAAAAAACATGCTCTACAAAGAAAAAATTCATGAGAAGAATTATTTAGTACATGACTTATGTTGCAATCATTATTTTGCTTTAAAAAGTTTGAGACATTTCCTTATTGGGTTAAATGTTAAGTATTTAAAAATAATCAAAATTTGAAATATATTTTTACTAATAAAGACCTAAATTTTGAGGTAATGAATGATGATGGAACTCACCAAAATTGAAGAAGGATGATTCTTTGATATAGTCACTTGTTAATATGGCAATTTTATAGTAGAAAATGAGAAAACATTAACTTTTTAATCCAATACGATTGAGCTGAATATAGAGGTGCTTGTGAATTTATGAAAGTTATTTCAACTATTGTTAAGGTCTGATTGATCAAATTCAATAAGGGAGGGTCAACAAGAAAACCCAAAATAATAAAAAGTGATTTAGGAAAAGGAAGAACAATAGAGAAGAGATTTTAACTTTAATGAAAATAAGGTATTAATGTTTCAATAGAGGTTGTTTATTCTTTTTCAAGAACAATTATGGCAAAATTTGTTAGATTGTGTGGAAAATTCTAGATCTTCCATCCATCTATAAGGGAATAATATATATTAAGAGTTGTTGAACATATTTTAGCAACCTAGTCTAAAGAGAGATGTACTAGATTTTGTCGAACAAAGTGTTTAACTTGTTAATAAGGAAAGATATAAAATAAAAAGCCAAATACATATTTTATTTTCTTAGATTTTGGTACATTATATGTGACATTTTCATACTTAACTATTTTTGTGATGAAGATTGTTGCACTCAATCATCTTAGCATCTTGGAATACAAATATCCCACACAATTTACCTTATTATTTTAATTTTTAGTTTGATTTAGTTATATTATCAAGAAACTCTATTCCTCCTCTTTTGTGGCTTTACATCTCCATGATTTAGCTATATTACTTTGCATCAAGTTATCTCACTTCAACACTAATATGTCTTTATTTAATTTTATTGTAATAATTTATTATTTTTTCTTTTAATTTTTTTCTATGTCATAGTAATTCCAAATGAGGCCAAATTGAGATAAAGCAAATGTCATTGTACTCATTTCAATGAGTTATATCTAATAAAATATTCATTGTTAATATTTCTAAAAATTTAATTTTTAATGGTTTTTTCTAATTTTATGCCATTTTTATACTTGATTTGATGATTATGCATGTGAAATACAACTATGCCTTATATTTTATCTCACTTTCTTCCATTTATGCTTTGAGTTTTTTATGTTATTATGACCACTTAATCTCTTCTCATGTGATCGCTACAATTCATTTATTTATATCATGTTTCTTTAATTTGTCTTATGTCAACTTTAATATATATCTACTTAATATTAAAAGAATAATTTATTATTATTTGTTATTATTTGATTTCTTAATTAAATGATTCCAAAGAGGATTCATAAGAGGCCAAATAAACATCAATAGACTCATTTTGATAAGCTCCATCCTGCAAAGTGCTCATGTTATTTCTTTTAAATATTTTACATTCTTAGTTTTCTTAATGATTTAGAAGATATTTAAATTGAACATTGATTTGAAAAATGAGGATGCTACATCAATCTCCTTAGTACCTTGGAATGTAATTATATCATACAACTTATCTTGTTTCATCTAATGTTTTCCATTGATTTGGAATGTAATTATATCATTCAATTTATGGATATATTTCTTTAGATAATTTTTTTTAATATTTATTTTTAATTGATTTTGTAATTCATGGTAATTCCAAAAAAGGTGTGGTGTTGATGTAATAAAGATCATTGCACTAATCTACACTAGAACTTAATAACATATTGGAAAATAATCTACCCATATAATTTATTTCATTTTTTAAAATTTTTTCCATTAATTTTTATCTATTATCATATAACTCAATCTCCTCTCAATTGACCATTACTCTTCTTTTATTAGGTTACATTACATTTATACAATTTCTCTCATCACAATTTTAATATAAATCTACTTAATATTAAAATGATAATCTATTATTATTTATGCTTATTTTTTCTTGTTAATTCACAATTATTGTAAATGAGATCTAATAGGGCTAAAGCAAGCATAGTTGGACTTGGCCCAAAATGCTCTATCGAATTAAACATAATTTTTTAGAATAACTTATTTTCATTTGTTCTAGTATGCTTTATGGGACATTTTGAATTATATCAAATTAGACAATTAAAGATGTTACGCTTGATGTCATTAGTTCCTTGGACTATAACTTTCATGTACAATTTATCTTATTAATTAAAATTTTTAAATAACTTTCATGATTACATATCATTATTTCTATTATATTATAACTTTAATTTATCTCTTTTTAGTTATAATATAAATATACATAATATGAATTTGAAAACTTATTATTACTTATACCTATTTTAACAAAAATTTTGTTATAAATGAACATGGCTAAGCAAATGCCATTAAACTCATCTTGATGAGTTACCTCACACAAATTTTTATTTTTTCTTAAGTTGATAGGCATTTTCATTTGTACCACATTTAGTGATCGAAAATGATATGCATGACCTCTACAGTATCTTAGAATTCATCTATCATATATTATTTACCTTATTCATTTAAGCTTTTTACTTTAATATTAAATATTAGTGTGTAAATCCAAATCTTATCTTTTTTGACCTATACATTTTTTTGATTTAATGATATGACGTTACTCCCATTTATCTTATTTCAGCTTTAATGTATGCTTACACTGTATTAAAATAATAACTTAGTTTAAATTATGTTTATTTACTTTGGTGGTTCATAGTAATTCTAAATGAGGTCTCTACGAGAAAACAATATTTGACTACCCACAATGAGCTCTGTCTAATTAAATATTCAAATTTTTATTCTTAAATAATTTATTTTGTAGAGTTTTTACATAATTCATAAGATATTTTTATTTGTTCTTGATTTAATAGATCATGAAGTTGCACTCAATCGCTTTAATATTTTGGAATGTAACTTACAACTCATTTTTAAGAGTTTTCAATTTTATTTTATTTACTATGTAATTCTAAATCTCTTTTCATTTATATTTAGATTATTTTGATTTCATTATATTACATTACTTTAATTCATCTTATTTTAGCTTAAATTTTTATTTATTTAATAAAAAATAGCTTATTATTATTTATACATATTTAGTTTAGTAAATCATTATAATTCCAAATAATGACTTATCAAGATGAAACTAATGTTGCTAAAATTTTCTTAAGGAGCATTATTCAATTTAATAGTAATTATTTATTTATTTCTTTTATATTTTATTTCATTAGGAATTCTTTGTAGGACATTTCAATTAGTACAAGACTTGACGATCACTAATCTTACACTTAATCATGTTAACACCTTTGACTACAACTTTTGCACCCAATTTAAGTAATTTCTTTTATATTTTCTTTAATTTGGTTATAATACTATGAAACATTCATTCTCTTACTTATGTCCTCCACATTTCTTCGTTTTGATTTTATTACATTGTTCTAATTCATTGTATTTCAACTTTAATATATATTTAATTACTATTTAAATAAAAAATTTCTTTTGTATATATTTTTTTAATTTGTAACAATTCTCAACTAAGTCTAATGGATACGAAAGCAAGCATCACTAAACTCATCTTGTTGAGGTATATGCAACAAAATATTTATTTCGTAGTTTTAAATATTTTAAAATTTTATAGTTTTTTATAAATTATAAAAAATTTTGATTTGTACCTAATTTGATGATCAAGAAAGTTACAATCAATCTCTTTAGCATCACACAATCAAACTTTTCATACAAATTGCTTCATTTTTTCAAATGTTTTACCTTTGTATTTTTTATATTATTGTGTAATCCAAAATCTTCTCTTGTGTGACCAATAAATCACTTTAATTTCATTATACAACATTGCTACAAATTTTCCAATTTCTTCATTGCTATATGTTTAGTTAATATTAAAAAATAGTTTATTTTTAGTTATGCTTATATAACCTGGAGATTCATAATCATTCTAAAATAAGCCCATTTGACATGAAACTAATGTCGTTAGACAAATCTTATTATACTTTATGAAATTAAATATTCATTTTTACATTTTAAAAACTTTTACTTATCATTTCGTGTTATATTTTATGAGATATTTTGATTTATACCTTGATTTAAGGATTGTGGATATTGCACTTCATCACAATAGTTTCATGTACAAATGATCTCATTTCATTAAATGTGTCGCTATGATTTAGTTATATCATCATGAAACTCTGATTCTCCACTCGTTTAACTTTTGCAATGCTTAGATTAGTTATTTTACATTGCTTCAATTTGCATAAATTTGATTTAAAACATACTAAAAATTAAAATAATAATTACTTTTTTTGAAAGCCTATTTACCTTTGTAATTCACTATAACTTTAGACGAGGCCATTCGAAGTGAAACAGATGTTACTAGACTTGTATCGATGAGCTGTATCATTTTAAATATTCATTTTTACAATTTTAAGAATTTTAATTTTTTAAGATTTTAAGATAGTTTACGAGACATTTTGATTCTTTCCTAACTCTATGATGCAGGATGTAATGCTCAATTTTCTTAATATGTTGGAGTGCAAAAATGCCACACAATTTAACTCATTTCCTTAATTGTTTTGCTTTTAATTTGTTATATTACTATTGGCCACTAATTTTGCTTTTATATCACTTATACATCACTTAAATTTAGTTATTTACTTACTATCAATTTACATTATTATTATTTATGCTTATTTACTTTGATACTTCACATAATTCTATGTGCGATCTTATCAAAATGAAGGAAGCATCATCGAACAAAATGTGATGACCTTTATCAAATTAAATATGAATTTTAAAATTTCAAAATATTTATTTTCTATTGTTTCGGTAATCTTTATGTGTTATTTTGATTCATATCTATTTTTATGAATGAGGATGTACACTAGATCTCCTAAGCATCTTGGAATGAGATTTTTCCATCAAATTTATCTTATTTTTCGAAATTGTTTCCTCTCTTACAACCTTTATATTGCTTCAAATTTCTTATTTTACATTGCTTTAATTTATCATAATTTTTTTAATATATGTTTAATTAATATTAAAATAATAATTTATTTTTTTATACTAATTTAATTAGGCAATTCATAAAAAGTCTAAGTGAGGTTTAATAAAGGTAAATAAGCATCATTAGAGTCTTATCAATTAGCTCTATCTAATTAATATATTCTTTGTTATGTTTTAATTCATTTTATTTTCCAATATTTTGCCTCATTTTATGAGAATTTTTTTATTCATTTTTTCTTTTACAATCAAGTATGCTACAATAGATCATCTAAATATCTTAGAATATAATTTTCTTATATAATTAGTCTCACTAATTCTAATGCTTTTTTAATTCGGTTATATTACTACTTAACTCTAAATCTCCTCTAATTTGACAATTACATGGCCTTAATTTTATTAAATTTCATATACTTAATTAATCTCATCAGTTAAATTATATATGAAATTATTTGGTTAAATTTCATATATTCATAACGATTCTAAATGTTATCCTATGGAGTCAAAAAAACTATTTGTACCCATCTAGGTAAGCTCTACACAATAATATATATATATATATATATATATATATATATATATATTTAGATATTTATTATTTTTGTATTTTTGCATATTTTAGAAGATATTGTAGTTCGTACTTATTTTGATGATCAAGGATATTACACTTAACCTCCTTATTATAGTAGAATTAAAATTTTCCATACAGTTCATAACATTTTCCCAAAAGTTTTAATTTTATTTTATTATAATACTATGAAAGCCTAATTCTTGTCTTGTAAGACCCTTACATTGCTTCGATTTGGTTCTATTAAGTTGCTTTAATTTATCTAATTTTTGCCTTATTTTATATTTAATTAATATTAAAGTAACAATTTATTATTTTTTATATTTAATTTCTTTTGTAATTTATAACAAGTAAAAGAAGGGTTCAATGGAAATGAAACTCATTTGACTCTAGTCAATAAGCTTAACAAAATAAATATTTTATTTTTACACTTCTCAAAATTTTATTTTACAACATTTTGGAGTTCTTAATGAGACAATTTGATTATGCCTATTTTAAAGATTAAGAAAGTTATAGTCATTCTTGTTAGTTTCTTGGAATTTAACTTTTCTATATAATTTAACTCATTTTATTCAATTATTTCTCTTAGATGTCGCTATATTACTTTGTAAGTCAAAATCCTCCCTCGAGTGAATTTTCACCGCATTGATTTGGTTATGCTATGTTGCTTCAATTTATATCATTAAAATTATAACATATATTTACATAAAATTAACATAATAATTTATTATTAATTATTTTTGTTTCTTTTGGTAATTTGCTATTTTTATAAACAAGTTTCAATCGAGATGAGACAAAATTCATCGAACAACCTAACATGCACTATCCAATTTAATATCCATTTTTAGATATTTAAATAATTTATTTTCAAAGATTTATCTATTATTTATGAGAAGTATGATTTGTATCTAATTTTATAATCAAAGATTTTACAATCAATTTTCTGATTATCTTTGTATGCAACTTTTCCACAAAATTTATTTCATTTATTCAAATGTTTTTCTTTGATTTTGTTACGTTATTATAAAATTCTTATTATATTCTAGTGTGATCTCTACATTACTTTTATTTGGTTATATTAAATTTCATCAGTTTATTTTTTTTACTTAAAATTAAAACAACAATCAATTATTATTCATGTGTAATTACTTTGCTTGTTCACAGTAATTGCAAAAGATGTTCGATGAAAGCAAAACAACCATCATTTGACTCAACTAAAGTTATGCTTTCATACATTAAATTATTCTTATTTGTTAAACTATTTTATTTTCTTGGGTTTTACCACACTTTATGTAAAACTTCTATCATGTTCATTTTGTTGATTTGTGATGTTACACTCAATATCCTTTGCATCTAGGAGTGTAACATTTTTACTAAATTTGCGTCATTTATTCTAATTTTTCACTTTGATTTGATTACGTTAATATCGTCTTTTTAGGCCATGATGCAAAGCTTACAACATAGATTGGGAATCTTGTACATCACACGATGGTGACTATTGTTGCATTTAGTATAATTTTCACCCCTATGTTCATGGACAATTAAGAGGAGAATTTAGTTTTAGAATTTTTTATGGCATAATGTAAAATATCACTCAAAACAATTTTTGGAATCTAACATGGATGGAATTTATTTGTAACAATTGCTAATAATTTTTATTGTCACAGTAATTTGAGGCCTAGCTGGTCAATGTTATGGGTTTCTGTTGTTTTATGTAAATGCTAAGTCCAGGTAAGCTTTTGGGTTTAAATTTGTAAAAGATACTGCTACAATGATTCATAAATAGAGTGATAATATGTGCTTGGTGCAAGAACATCAATTGAAGAACCATGTTAGCAACTTATATTAGGCCATTTTAATATTAAGGATTTGGCAATCTTTAAGGTTAGCTGATTCAAAGAATAATTCGATTTTGAGAGGCTTCCAAAATATATCAAAAGTACAAATGATGCTATGAATTTTTAGAAAGGATTGCATCATTAGCATATATAATTTAGTTTCTAAGGGCTTTAGTTAGAATACATGATATTTTTCATACATCTAGTTTTATGAAATATGTACAACATCTATTATAAGAAGTCAAAAGGAACATGAGGACCCTAGTTACAAATAAATGTCTCCTATTTGAAATAGCTGATGCATATTTTTGAGTTCAGTATTAGGTAACTAAAATGTTTAGCTATATGTTAGCCGAGGTCCTTTTAGACGGCTAGGTTAAGTAGGAGGTTAATATAGATGTCAAAAGTGAAAGTTTTTGCAAATGACCATAGTTGTTTTCTAGATTTTGAGGTTAAAATATAAATTAAGGTAGTTAGATTATTAGTCCTCCATTTTGGATAACACATAAATGTTATTTTTCTCTCATTTTACTAATAAATTACATTTAAATGTTGAGTAACTAAGTTGTGGCTAACTCTAGCTTTCATGAGAACCATAAAGTACAATTGTTGTAGGTTGTATAACATGATTGATGGATGATCCTAATGGGAGCCCAATTATGAATAAGGTATGGTACTTTTAAGCTAATTATATGCTAAAATGTGATACAAAATGCATTTGGGATTCAAGTGTAAAGCATATTTTGCTTATACAAGTATAGCAGATCTATCGCATAATATAATAATGTCATGAGCATTAATTTTAGATGTACATATGCTGCTAATTTAGAAAGTTAGGGTTATACAATACAACTATATGACATGATATTGAAAGATCTAGTATGATATAGAGCAAAATGCAACTGCACAAAAAGCTAACAATGATCATGCCAAGCATGTCACATTTGCATACAAGTGCATTAACATGAAACACAGAGGCTGGTTTAGGTACCACTATGATCATATAGGGACAAAGTAATTAATCACACAAGTCTGATAACATTACAAAGAAAAAACTTCAAGTAAGTTTTGAGTTTCTTGTGAGCTAAATATGATATAATGTTCTTGGTGATATTATTTCAGTATGATCTATTAAGGGAATTGTCGCACAGGAAAATTGTCGATCCATGATGCGAGAAATAAGTACTTAGTTCATGTAACATACATGGATGAATACTAGATCATAGAATTATCATAAGAGATAATGTTTGTCAATAGAAGAAAATTTTGATAAATATATCATATGATATAGGTCTAGTATTCTTATAACAAAAAGACAATAAATTAGATTGTTTTTGTAGTTAAGTTACATTTTTTTTGCTTCCATTATAGTTATTAACCAACAAAATGGAAATAACTTTGATAATGTTGGTTGTAATAAGATTTAGTGATTTTGACAATAAGATAAGAATGGTCTAATTTATAACCATAGATCTCATTAAAAGGGATTAAGGGTTTGTGAATGTTTATATGTAAGTTCATTTACTTGAGTAGCCTAAAAAGCCTTAGCAAATTTACTAAGTAAATACCTTGACTTAATGATTGTTATCCAACCCTATTTAAGTATTATGATATATCTTTGTTAGATTTTAGGAAAACCAATTCATCAAAATAGGTATGAAGAATAAGTGTGAGAAGTTGAGTAAAACAAGAACCACCTAAGAGTAAGAAGAGGAAGAATGATCTTACGATGTTATGAAGGATAGGTATATCTTTGTAGAAGTTCTACACATGAGTCACAAGGTAGGATGATACAAAAGATTTTACACCAAAATATTGATAGTATTTTAATGAAATAAGTGATATGATTATGTTGTTCATTGAATGTTGTCTTTATTGTGGTAAGATATGAAGGAATGTGATCAAGCCATGTTGAATGACTTTCTTATTAAATTACCATGATTTAGTGATTAATTCATATTTTTTAACAATGAGTTTTTCTACACCATTGAATTATCCATCAAGTTCACTTAATTAATAGATGTATACTATGACTTCTGAATAAAAGCCCACAAAGTCATGGTGTCTTTGGGACCTATGACTTGGAAAACTTTTTATGACCTTGCATTAAGCACACTTTTATTAATAGATTTATGGAATTTTGTTAGTATCATACATATTCTTCAACATAGTCTTTGTCAAGAATGTAATATAGGTAATATGGTTACATGATTATTAAAGTAAAGATATTTTTTGTCACACATATAATCCAAAGTTTCTTAAGAAAGCCTAAATAATGTTAGAACATATTTGTAGCAAAAGGATAAGGACAAGAAAGTGGCAAAATAATCTAGCTAAGATAATAAAAAACATATCTAAGGTATTCTTAGCTTTAAGTTAAGCCTAAGACTTATGTTATGTTGAAGTTGTAACCAATAGAAAGTCCTAAGATTGGATTGACATTAATAACACTTGGTGCTCATCCATGTTATGGATAAGGCCTACAACTAATAATAAAATTGGTAAATTCTTTTGAGGAAAGTTGGGGTAGCTAAGAATAGGCCTTTTATTTGTGCCACACATAGTGAAGGGTTTGAGTTTATTATATTAGCTAATCCGTTAACATAATGATATTTATTATCCATTAACGACCATAATTAGGCTCATATGCCATGGGTTGACATCTTGGATAATGATCTAGGGGATAGGAGTGGCTCAAGAAAAGCCTTCAATAGGATGTAGATGCATAGGCTACTTACGATACATAAGAATCATTAGTTGAATTCCAGTGATCTAGAATTTTTTTATTAGTAGCATAAAATTGGATAGTATACATAAGGGTAAAGGACAATATATGGATTCAATAGAAAGCTAATGAATGACCTAGGCAATTAGTGAAATATTTAGCAAGGAATTTATTAGGTCAAAGATCAACTATAAGAATGATGAGTTGGGTACCTTAGACAGTTGGTTTAGGCTTTACAAGAAACCCAAATGTACCTAACTAATTGATGGTAACCTTAGGTAATTTATTGAGTGTTTATAGGAAATCTTTTGTTGTCTTAATTAACAGTTAAATAACTTTAGATTTTTTAAAATTTCTAGCGGAGCTTAAAAATTCGTGAAAGCTTATTTCAGAATCAGAAATGCGAACATCCTTGGTTCAAACTTAAGGAAACCATAATCATGCTTTGATACTAATAAATAACGATCAACATGACATCATTGTGTCATGCAAGTGATCTTCATTTAGATAAGAAATTCATGAAGTAGTTCTTAGCACTTACACCCTCACATAGGAGAGAAATAGGTTAGATATTTCTTTTCTCAAGGTATAGAAGTAACCATATCAAATAGTTGGTTTTACCTATAAGAAGAGTGCTAGATCCTGTGGTAAGACACATAATTATGGTTAAGTGACATTTGTTTATTTTGAATCAAGAAGGAAAAATGGCATATTTAGTTCTTTGGGAAATAATAGATGACATGCCATAATATATGGTTCAAAGTACGTGTGGTTATTGGGGATCACTAGAACTTTGTCATGTTTGCTGAGGTGATTGATATTACCTTTTTTAATGCCTGATTATACAATATGATAAGAGTTCTAAAACTTATAATCATTTGTTTGTTTGATGAGAGCACTCAGTTAATGGTGGAACACTACACACATAATTATTAGAATCATTTCTTTGTAACGACAAATTATATATTAATATTTGTAAAAAGTAAAAGGTAACACTCGCTTTTAGTGTGTGAGAGACATTGTAGTTGTATCATTTACTAAGATTTTGAAATATACATTTGAAAAGGCAATTTTTTATCCTACATTATCTCATTCAATGATATATCGAACAATACATCAAGCATGTGCTATTATTGCTTACAATAGTTAAATGAGTTAGAGCATGCTCATCGTAATAGAATGAACACATCATAACTATTAAATGTTGATGTATTTTCATAAGTCAATAGCTTTGCATATCATGCAATGATGGTTCGTGCAATCATATACAATATTGGCTCCCCATCATAATGTAACAAAATGGTAATGGACCAAGTTACACTACGTAACCTTGCGAATAGTATCTCAAGGTAATCATCTTGAAATGCTCAATGAACATTCCAATGCAATGTAGTCTTCTATTCTATTTTTTATATGTCAACATATGCATCCAATCATTTAATTTGTCAAAGCATACTATTCTGGTGAAAGTAAAATTGTAATAATGACAGCCTCACTTCGTATGGGATCAAAGGAATGGTTAGCTACGTCTAAAAGGTCACTTTTTTTAAGAACACCACGTAAGTCTTCTTTTGTTCTAAATGAACTTCATTTATATGCATCCAATTTGATCACCAAACCAATATGAGAAGCATCAAAACGAACTTTCATTGGTGTAATGTGATAATTTTTTTTTGTTCATTTATTTCTTGATGACGTCAATGTCTTAGAAGTTATGCTTCATGACAATTTTTAGCTGGAGTGATTATATTTTATACTTTGCACAAGAAGCTAATGTAAGGTACGTGTGCTTTTTTCAATATTTATAAGGGCCTTGCAATAATGGGAAATATTAAATGCTTCCTAGGTTTGGGCATTCTTTAATTGCCCATTATTTTTTATAATCTTCTTAGTAGTTGTTTCCCCTTTCATAATGAAAAGTCCATTGTATTAAGAGTTTCAGAGAATCCAACTTAATTTGTTGAATATTATAAATGAGTTTTTAATGTGATATTATGCTCCCTTGGATCATGTTAAATAGTATAATGTAATCAAGTTAAGCCTCCATTTTAGTATAGTTGCTATTATAGCACCATTGCAATGAATTCATAATAATGTTCACTGTTACCAAAATGGCCATGTCATGATTATCAAAAAACATAAGAATGAATCAAATTATCTTTATGAGCTTGAATGATACCTTTCACTATAGATATTTCTTACTTGTAGCTTCCATTAATCTTAAGATTCACTATGTTGGTAGCTAGAAACTTCAAAAACTTAAATTGTACATAATACTATTCATTTTTCCTAAAATTGGAGGACCAAAGCTATCTACTCCATAAGCTTATCCTCTTTCTTAGTTTTCCTTAGAAGGAAACACTTGAATTAGTTGTAGTAACTAATAAAATTATTGATAATTGATTTCATTAATTTTCTTGTTCCCTTGACTACTTTCTTCACTTGATGGATTGTCAATTAAATGCAAAGAAAGACCATATCTTCTTTTTCATATAACAAATTTTAGATGCATGGTTTAAATGGTCCTTGTTAGGATGGAAAGGACAATTGAAGGCCAACTAGATATTTAGTCTATCTAAGTATTCTAGGAAACGCATAACTATGTTTCAGGTTCCCTAAACCAACAAGGAGATTGTAGTGGAGCAATTAGCATTCCAAATCATTTTTATTGTTTTTAATATGAAGAACTTTCTTATGATGGAATTCGAAGAAACTAATATGCTTAAGACCCCTTCTTTAGAAATGTTCAAGTTGGAGAACCTTGAATATAAATATGTATTTGTATGTTCTAATGACATATCCATTGTTTCGATAATGCATTTTTATGTGCTAAGTTAGTGTTCAATGAATTTCAAATCGAGTATTTATCTTTCATGAATATGGCCCAAAGAAATTTGATATTTACTGTTTCTAGTTCAGCTGATAGGGCAAGCAATCACGATGTCCTTTTGTTTCTTCAACCCAAAGTTGCCTAGTGATGCATGTAAACATTATCTACTTCTCGCTTAAGAAGGCATTCATAATATTTTTTGTGATGTCTATAAGT
The DNA here is from genome assembly GCA_023846275.1 of Vanilla planifolia. Classification (NCBI taxonomy): domain Eukaryota; kingdom Viridiplantae; phylum Streptophyta; class Magnoliopsida; order Asparagales; family Orchidaceae; genus Vanilla; species Vanilla planifolia. Next base: position 806,071 of record JAIUJO010000047.1, read on the forward strand.
TTTGTTGGTGGATGAATATTCATTAATGGAAATGTTCAGCTGGTGTTTAAGATAAGCATCACTAAAATTAATCTACCACCAATGGATGATAATTTTTTGTTCGAGCCTACCAACTTCTTACTATGTTTATGTAGGATATGCTAATAATATACTTCTTTTTCATCCTAGTAAACATGAGACATGATAGGTATGTTATGGGAAGAGATCCTTTTCAAAAGCCATGACCATTTTTACCTTTCTATTTAATGTTTCCTTCAAAGCGTACTAATGTGTACTCAACTCTTTCATTTATTTAATTGAAGACCAAACATGCCTTGGTACTCTCTTACAAATTTTGTTTGATAGCTTTTTTATCATAGATCTCGTTTGCCAAAAATGATAATGGCATTAACATAAGAAAGTTGACAAATTAATGGGAACTCTTAAGTTATAGCATAATACATTGCTTTCCAAATTGTAAATAGACTTTTTAGTTCCATGCTAGAAGGTTACATGGATAAAAAAAATAGTAAAGGAGAAATTAGATTTCCTTGTCTTAATTCCCTTGATGGTTAAGAAAATATGTTAATAATGCCACTGACTTGATGAAGAGCTATGTGTTGCTTATAATGTTGTAGATCAACCATTAAGTTGTGTTGAGAAATAGATTTCTGTAGTATATTATATAGGAAATCTCATTACAAGCTGTAATATAAACTTTGTATGACTAGCCTAAGAATGCAACACCAACGTCCAACTTTCCAATCAAAAGAACTCATTAATTCTTTATCTAGAAGTATATTATCCACAATTTTTCTCATTTTAACAAAACTATCTTATTCTTGAGATGTGTTTCTTAGAAATACTACATGAAGCATATTTTCTTATAGGTTGCATAGTATTTTCTCATTAAAATATCATGAACAAGCTACTTGATGTCCTTAAACGATCTTGGTATCTCTACCTTAGGAATCATTAATAGGTTCGCACTTGCAACTCCTTTAAGAATTTAATTTTTAGCTATGAAGTCATTCGCAACTTCTAGTGCTTCACAACCTATAGTTTTAGCATATTTTTTGAAAAATTCACCATTAAATCCATCCAATAGAGGTTCAATATTTTTGTCAAATTGAATACCACTTCATTGATCACTTCCATTATGACCTCTTTCATAAGCTAATTGTTTCTTTCTTAAGATTTCAACTTATGTATGTTAAGTAATAGTTCCATACATAGTGTGACCTTTATTAGAATTGTTTAGTGCTAAAAATGATTGTCCAAGTACCTCTTCAAGCTTTATCTATCTAGCTAATATTTGGTTATTTGAGTCTCTAACACCAGAAATGTCAAGCTTAGATATTTTGTCCTTAACAAAATGATAAAATAATTGAACATTCCTTCCTCCCTTTTGAAGCCATCTTATTCTAGCCATCTAACAGTAGAATACTTCTATCTTACCTAGTCACTCCTTAAGATAATAATTTTCTTTAATTGGTTCAACCCATTTCTCCTCAAATTATCTACAATAAATTCTTTTCTCAACTATTTATTTACCTTAATTGAATGAAAAATATTACCAAATGTTTTGGGTATGATGATTTGCTTAAACCTATTTAAGCTATTAGACAAGAGACAACTGATTATGTACAACCAATATTCTATATAAGAGCCAACCTAGTGTTCTTTCGTTTAAAATAAAAAACACAAGAATCGCTACGCAAGCAATAATTTTTCTAAGAAGCCATTGATTTGAAGTAATTTCTAACATAAGGGTTGTCAACCTTATGGAAAAATGATTTTAACTTGTCACATGCAAAGTAATCACATTTGTTGAAGGGGTAAGGCACATACAGAAGTTCAGTTCTTAAAATGACAACAAATAAGCCACTCAATCATATGCACAAATGAGAAGGTTGGGTGCAAAATGTAAATTTCTCAAAAGTGTAAATAAAGTGGTTAAGAACTTTCATAGTGATTTTAAAACTCTATAGGGTATTATGTAATGTGTTGGGATATCTTTTTTAGAATCTCTCACTTAGCTTTGCATGGTTTCTTCTTGATCACATTGTCAGATTATTCAAGCACAACATGCTCATATCAAAGGTTCTTGGAGGCAATAATTCATTACTTCATTCAAAAATTTTTCAATGTACAACATGGCGACCAACCCTCTTAATAGAGTAAAAATAGTAATTTCTTAACATATGAAAACGAAAAGATATTTGGGAACACTAAATAAACGTTTTGGATTTCTAAAAAAAATTTTAGAATTCCAAATTTAAACACAAATTACAAAAGAAGCACTTTGAATTTTGCAAATAACTTGTGCTTGAAAAGTAACAAAATTAATTGAAGTTGTTCCAAACAAGAATGTGTGTTGCATGTAATGGTGTAGCTAGTGATGACATTGCCGGTTGCATGATCGTATGGCCATAGATCACACAAAATTAATGTAGTTTGATGATTTGATGCATGTTGATTGGTCAGGTTCCTTTTTAGATGGAGTTTACACAAGGTGATAAGGAAACATGGCTCGAGAAACTGAAACTAGTCAAGGTGATTTACGAATTGGTTGGCTTAACATAGGTCGAGTTGGTCATACGAGTGGCCATGAGCTCCAGAAATGGCTATTGGCAATGATTGTAATAATGATAATTGATAGTAGACAACGAGAAAAATACACAAAAACCTTATTTTTAAGCCTTTTTGCTATCATTATTAACAAAATTTTTCTTCAACAAAATTACAACACTTTTTTTAGGAACTTGTGTACAAAATTTAAAGCTACAAATTGATCTCCAGAAGATTTAAACTGATGTCTAGACACGATAACTTGAAAAACTTATGGAAGGTAAACTAAAATGTGTAATAAACAAGTATTAACTATAAATGACTCGCACAGAAATAAAATAACAAATGTTGAAGGAGTCAATCTTGACATGGCAATGAATCTGAATAAGATTATGGCTAAAGTAGAACACTTGTATGATGTACTAGATGCTACTACATCTCCTCCCATGATGGGAAAGAGCTTAATTCTATGGAACTAAGGTGAAATCTCTGATACTACTCTAACATCTTCAGGTTTAGGTAGTAAGGCTCCTCCATAGTTATCCAAGTGTTATTAGAGATTGGATGACCTTACTAATGTACCAAAAACATCTATTGTGCTTGATCCTATATGAAAACTATTTGATAATTAAAAATTTGCTACATTTTATCTTTCAACTCAATACATGGGGCTAAATGTATCAATGGGATATGTTCACCAGAATATGCTTGTGAACCCTGAAAAGCCTCACGATGTATTAGTTGTTCTGTAAATGATAAAAGACCACGAAAATTAAAAGTAATGATTATTACATAATCTATATTTAAATAAGAAAATAGATTAATTGATACTATATTTTATCACAAGACTAAATGGTCTAGCCTATGGGCATGCTATTTCTTGAGGCTTCTTGATGGGAATGCTCAAACCAAACACAGATCATTGCATAATCACCATCACCAAATTCTCTTTGTTGATTACGAGCATCTACTAGCTTTTATATATTTTATTATTTAAATTAAACTATTTAGCAACAAGTTTATGTAATGATAGGATATGATGTGCAAAAGACAAAATAGACTTAATAGTATGGAAATCATTACATTAGGGAGTTAAATAAAAGGACTCTAAAGTTGGTTCCCAAAATAAGTTACAAAAGATCTAAAACACATTGTTTTCTTAATAAATTTAATATGTGGCAAAAAATGATCCCATGTTGAAAAGTGCACTCCTACTATGATATATAGAGGATAGCCTAAAGTTTTTTTTAGCTAACTTTTATACATCTTGGCCGAATTAATAGTTAGATAGAAATTTAACTTTCACCTGAACTAATAAATTTTCTTAATAATGTAAAAAAGGTTTTTGTGGTGCCAAAAACTAGATCTATAATGGGTTGAGTATCCTTGGAATGCTGTTGTTTGACAGGTACGTCATTAAGATATATGTCTACAAAATCATATAATAAATGTTGCTACGAGTGGTGGGGTCGGTATACTAATAAAGGATAACATAATTGCCACAAGCCAGATAACCCCACCATTTGCTATAAACCTCTCAATATCAATATTCAAACAACACTAAAAAATTTTCTTTTTTCCTTATCATTCACATTCGAAATATTTAGGTTAGAAATTAATTTTGATGGAAATGAAGGGTATAACATAATCTCCTTTCCTTCACATATGAAAGTAACACATTCCACTTCCATCTAAGCTATCTTCTTTATCATATAACCAATGTGTTCTAACGGTAAGGCCACTTACTTTCACTAAGACAATTGATTTTTCTTTTTTGAAGCTACAATGTGTGGGTAGCAATTATCTGTGAATACAAGCCTATCATTTTGTTAGTATTATATCCAATATAATTGATAAAATTATCATTATTGATGGTAATTTGACATAGTCTATCATTATTTCTAATGAAGGTACTGGAGATGTTAATTTGCCTCTAATCTTCAATTGATCCTAGTTTAATACTACATCTTACCATAGTTATGAGTGATCTAATATGGTAAAGAATTTCACCTAATATTTATAATTCTTTTTTGCCGTCCTTATTTTGATGTATAACCTCTTCTTCCCCAAATTCAACATGTTTTCTGCATCTTCTTCTATGTGTATGTATTTGGGTCTCTTAGAATATTAGGAAATGACATGCCATCTATCATGACAATGAGAACATTGAACTCTTTGAGTAGATGGTTTGCCTAACAATTAGATTTACTGTGCCAAACTTATGGGCGTTGGGGCAAAGGTTACTCGTGGGGTAGTAATTGGAATAATGGAATTAGTGAGACAAGTTTGAGGGTGGGAAGTAGTTAAAGAATCTTGTTATTATGTGAAGTCTATTCCTTAAATCTTTCCACTTCTTGGGCTACTTTATATGCTTTTTCTAAACTGGTGGAACTTCTTAAATAAGACTTAGGTTGAATGGACACTTTTATCCTAGTAAAAAATTGAGACAATACTACTTGATCAAGCACTTTGACACCACATTTGAGCATAATTTTAAAATTTAGTAATGCACTCAACAATAGTAAACAAATCTTGGAATAGATGTTTTCATTTGCCCAAACATTCATCTAACTATGACGTATAATATACATATTAACTTGGTGATCATCATTCCAACCTTGTCTTCTATCAAAAGTTTTTAGAGTAAGTGAATGCCTATTATATGTTACAATTTGTTTGGTTCATTTTCATAAGATATTTCACCATTTTTAGAGTCACTTATCATTTAACTACTTGATATATGGTTTCTATATAATCTATTATTCTGGTATTATTCCATCATTCTATAAAAGTTTATAAGGTCGATCTTAGCTTCTGCATCAAATGAATTAGTTTTGGAATTCTGCATAATATTATTGGATATAAGTGTGCTTGTACCAAATGTCAATTGAACATTTTATATTATGTTTTGGACGTAGTTGTCAAAACTACTGAGTTGGGAACAATGTTCATAATTTGCAATCATAATGAGAAAGAAAATAAAATAAATCTCAAAAAGTAATAAGAAGTGAAAAAAATAAATAAAAACTATTTCTTCAAACTTGAAAACATATTTTTTTGCTTACATATATATATTTTTACACACACACACACACACACATTTTTTTTTTTTTTTTTTTTTTTTTTTTTTTAACACACACACACATATATATTTATAATAACTCGTAACAATTAATAATAATTGGATAAAATTAAAAAAATGTTTAAAAATATGCTAAAATTAATAAAAGTTCGAAAAGTTAACCATGCTTTGGTACTAAGTAAATTTTGGATGATATTCTAAAACCTATTTTGGCTCATAGATAATTATGAATTCCTTATGTTCAAATAATATAACTATATAAGGGTTTACTTATGGTGCTTTATTTTTAGAATAAAAAATTCTAGGATCATCAGATAAATAAGAACATTATCTACAAAACAAGGCCATGCATTGATTTATAATACAGGGGATCTAAACCTAAATGAAAAGTAGTTTTAATGATCCAGACCCACTTTACTCACATTGGTGATGATGTCTCTTAGTACATACATAATTGTAATTCTTAGACTGCAAAATAAGAAATCACATGGCCAGCTGCACAAATTCGAATGTTGGATGTGACAAGTAAATTTTCTAAAAGATGAAATAAAGGGGTTAAGAACTAGCCTAGTGTTTTTGATGGTGTTATGAATATTTGACAATAGGTTAGGATGTCTTATACAATACTTAACACTCTTTTCTCTAAGGCCCTTTTAAAATCATACTATCAAATTATTTGCATACACATTTGTTTCAAGAAAGATTGGTGAAATCACTTTGCAACTTAAAAATTGCCTTATGTACAACATTGTGAGCACCCATATCTATCGAGAACTCTAGTAAAATAATAACTTTATAACATTGGAATATGAAATGATATTTTAGAATAGAAAGTGAAACATTTTGAGCTCTAAATGATATTTTAGAATTTTAAAACTTTTTGATAATTAATTTTTATAAATAGCTATTAAATTGATTGTTGCGTTTCATGCAAGTGTTTAATAATTGATAAGATGGTTGGTGCCATGATTGATATGACATTGGTGGAGAAGCATTTGATGGGTTGGTGTGTGTTTATGGGCCATGTATTTTTGTAGATTGAGTCAACACGTGTTGATGGGTGCCATATTATGACGATTCAGTACAGGTTAAGGGGATCAACTAGTTTGATGAGCTGAGAAGGGTATAGCAGAACACAAGAGTTATTACTACCATTAATAAACCTACTAACGGTGGTGATAATGGCAGTATGTAGTTACAGAAGTTAGGTGGCAACAAAAAAGTCTAGAATATAAATTAAAGCATTTTTAAAATCATTTTCAATGAAATTTTGCACCGATCAAATTATGTGACTATTGTTTGAACGTACTATTCCAAATTTTAGGATCAAAAAATTATAAAAAGGTGTCATTTATTTTAAATTTTGAAACTAATGTGTAGACGAAAATAAATTGATAAATTGGAAATAAAACAATAGAAATATGTAATAAATAAGTGTAGACAATTTGACCCCTAAAATAGTGAGGATAATAAAGATTAATGAGAAGCAAAGAAGCAAATCATGGAATGGTTATGAATTTGAATATGTGTATACTCAAATTAGAATGTCTACGTGATGTACATGATGCTACTACATTAATATTTTTTTGTTGTATTGCTTTGGTCATTTTGTTAACCTTCTTGATTTTAATGCTATCTTCTATATCGCAAAAAGGTTTGTTGAAAAAGAAATTAATCTCCACCACTTTATAAAATGTTGAATGCATGGACCATTTTTTTTGTACATTACATCTTTCGGTCTTTACTCACAATCTTTGGAATATTAGAGTGGTATTCGTGAGTGATTTGGCACCATTTTACATGGATTGGTTTACATTTCTATTGGATATGTTTTTATTCAATACTTATTTACTAGACTTTTGTCGTGCCTTTTCAAAACCCACCTTCCTTTTATAAAATTAACAACCTAAGTGAAGATCAAACGCAAGAAGGTGAGGTCCTTCCAGCTACATTGGTTTATTTAATACTTAAACTTCTTCATTATAATAAAATGAGGAATGGTTGAATTTGTATATCCATTTATAGAAGAAATAACATTAAAGATACCCATAACACAATATGGTCTTTTGAGATGTATTGTAATTAAGGTTAAATGGTTCACAATATCCTTCTCTCTACCCTCATACATTTAGCATATATTAATGTATAGTACAAGAGTAGTTCGTAGCTAGACTTGTTGAGTTGATTAATGAATTGCTCATGATCATATAATTTATGACAATTAGTGCTTCCTTTCTAAAGAACTTAGATCTCAATGGAAGAAATTTCTACAAAACGTTCATATCCAAATGACATAGCCAAGTGGGGCAACTTCTATTCTTATAATGCCTTTTCTGGCAAGAGAATTAATTAAATTCTTAAGGTGAGAGATTGATCTCATTTTCATGAAGACTTTTATGTTTCAAACAAGGGTATTATCCACTAATCTTGTGTTATCTAAAAATGTTAAGGTTTTTTTAGTTTATATGTTTTCTTTTTAAACACATATAATAATAAAAACCTCTCTTTATTCTTCTTTTAGATTATTCAGTTTTCGACGGGGTAAAATAATTTTTGATCAAGTTGTATTGACAAGAATTTATTTCTCTTTTGAGCAAGTCATTTTTTATTTTTATTTGGTGTTGAAGATCAAGTATTATTTGATGACATTAGTATAATGCTACAAAGTGTGTATCCTCGCTATTTTCTTTGTTAAATGCAACAATTGTTTTAGGTCTTGTTTAAAGTTTTTCTCTAATTTTTTATCAAATTAATTTTTTCATTATCTGTGCTCGTGCCTTTGTTAGAAGCTTCATTTGACACATCACAACAATTGGTGTTTTTAGCAAAATTAGGACTTGGGCAATAGGAATTGTTATCCTTAACACTATATAATATGGAGAGCTTATATGCTTTGTTAATAAATGCATCATGTCCACCTCAGGTTCCTCTTTATTATTCATCCCCTCATCCTATTTAATTGGAGTTCACTTTGAAATAATGAGGCCTTCTGTGTCTAAGTTCCTTATGATATTTCTATAATCAATAGAAGAGTGCCATGGTTGCAACATTCTCAGTAGTAGTTAGGTTGATTGCCATACTAAATCCTTTTCTAGAATCCTTTAAAACTACTTCCTTTTACATAACTCTGATCCATTTTTAATAGTTTTTTTTACTAAATTGACTTTAATACAAAATTTAGCCATAGTTAGATAGGTTTGATTTAGAGTTGTAGCATCTATGAAGTATAAAGCCACCTGGTTGAGCAATTAAGTAGGTAAGTGCTCAAATGAGACTCCTTTTAGAGCAATGAAAACATCAATATTGAGATGAAAATTTGAATACATCATGAACATTCTCATTTGAACTTGTTCCACATTACACAACTTGTTAAATCAACAGAGTAGAAAATCCTCCACTTTCTCAAACATAATCAAGACATGTTTGTTGTTTAACAATCAAACTTTAACTTCATTTAAAAGCAAAATAAAATTAAAGGTGCTATCATTACAATCAAACTTTATGAAATAGCTCACAAAGAAGAGGTTGATGGAGGAAAGACCAACTTGCGTTAGTAATTTATTTGAGTAGCTCAAATGTTAAGTTAAGAATCTAAATTAGGTTGAGGACATGCCATTTATTCTAGGCTCAATCTATAATTTATATACCACTAATTAAAAATCCATTGAAACATAGAACTATTTACCAAACAGTTATTACCCAAAACCCATTGTTTGTAGCTCATTAGATATCACTTATCACCCATTAAAATAACTTAAATTCATTATCACCATAAGCTCTTGTATCAACTTCGCATAATAGTTCGAGGTACACCAAATAATATTTTATATTATATTTTCTTACTATAAATTTATGTGTATCTGTGTGTGTATATACATATATATCCTTCGTACTACATGTTAGTTTTGATGTATGAGTTGAGGTTTCCTAGTTGTGCTTGATGGCTCACTGTCACCTTTTATTTTTTTAAGATTCAACAAGTTAAGAGTTATTTCAAATCAGGACTTTGGATCATCAGATTGAATGCATTAGTTAGACAATTTTTGTTTTGCTTTAATGAATATTAATAGTTAAGTTATTATTTATATTATTCATTATACATTCTGCTTTTTTATGGATTTTATAGTGTAGCAAATTGTAATGTTGGTGTTTAGCATTTGAATTTTATGCTGACTTCAAGTTAGACTTGAATTATAATTTCATTTTCTAATTTGATAGTTATAATTTTTATGACCAAGATTATTATTCTTGTAATTGACTGATATCATTATTTTAGTATTCTAGCATGTATAATTCTTTCTTGTTATTGGATTGAGGGATATTTAGATGTAGTTTCTTTTGTGGTTGGTAAAAGAATTGGATACAATCTTAGGGTCGCAAGAAGATCCACATGGGAAATAGTGGCATGCTTCGAAAACCCTCACACCAAACTCGAATGAGTTAAGACAAAGGCAACTAAATAATTTTGTTACAACACTTCTCATAATTTACAAAGCACAAATGCTATACATTATAAGGATAATATGGAAAAGCTTTTAATGGTGAGTGAAGATATTTTAATCCAAAGTTGTTGCAGCAAGCACTCTTCTTCTCACTTTTATTGATAAGAATACGAAATTATTAGCTTATCCTGAGTTGAAAGAAATGTTATTAAAATTTTATTAGTAATTATGCCCCATTTTAGATGTTATAATTTTTTAATTTTTTTACAAACTGAGCAACAAGCTATTAATAGTTTCATGTTGTGTTCATGCTATTATGATTAAAACTTTACAAATTGATGGTATGACTGTGCTAAAAGAATATGACCATTTTTCTATAAAGTAATAAGTAAAGGTTTAATATTCTAACCACTTAAGTAATAAATGATGAGCTTTGCAAGGCCATCCACTTCACCAAGAGCCAAATCTATTGGCCACATTGTTCCAAAGCTATGCCATGTTCTTGAACAATGCCACTAAAAACTTCACTTCTGTTAAATGTGGTTTTTCTGCTGTTATTCCAATCATTAAGAATTTATTCTTTGTTGACTAAATCATCAAAAAATGATTAGTAGATAGTTTTCTTGCCTATGTTCTCATCAAACTTTGCAAGACATATGTGCACAAATAATTGAAAAGATATGCATCATTAATAAAACAAAATATTTAATAAAATTTAGTGTAAAGACATGTTGAAAAACTCCATTTAAATGTTAGCTTAACTCCCTTTCATTTCAAACATGTTGCTTCTCACCCTTTTGAATCATTCAAGATGTTTGTGAATTCCAAGGATTAGGCAAATTCTAGTGAAGTTGTTGATGGTAAAGGTTTTGCAAAGATTTCTACTAATTAAGCTCTATGTAAAAAACCCTAGAGCACTACCCTTCCTTCGCATAAGAACTATAAAAATGTCACAACGGATTGGTACATTGGTGAAGGGTAAGAAATATTCTGAAAGTTGTTACTTAATCTATATAACTTGAGTTCCACTTCTACCAACTACTATATTTTCAGATTCTATTGTAAAAACAAAAACATAATTTTACTTATTTCTAGCCCATGAAATGATTGAGTTACCATGAAACCAAAATTTAATAAATGCATTCTTCTTTTTAGTTCTACTTCAAGAAAATAAAAATCAATATTGGTAACTAAGTCAAACCTAATTCACATATAGTATAGCAATAGGATATTTAAAAGTTTTCTTCATAGCTTGAATATGGGATTCCTCTAGATTGGCCTAAAATTTTGTACAAAATTCTCAATAAAAACAAATCTAAGCACACTATATTTAGGGTAAAATAATTAAACAATAATATGTTTATACATCTTCACATAAATTGCTTAATTATTCTATTTTATTTTCCTTATCTTGTTCATTTATAACTTTCCTTTTAATTGATGATGTAATGGTTCATCATCAATGCTTAGTTTTTCAAGCTTCTCAATTTGTTCAAATAGCCTTTGACTACTATATCAACCATAAGGAGACTTACAAAACATCACACGATTAGTTTCCATTACAACTTGAATTCTATTATTTAATGCTCCTTATGATGTGCTATTCATGTTGCAACTTAAGAAAAGTTCATCATCAACATAAAATAAAGATTATATAATTTTCTTTTTAATCAATAAAAAAGTATTTAAAGAAAACACATGTAAGAGAGATATTTTTATTTTTTTATCATATAATAATTCATAAGGAATATCCAAAAGCAAAAGCTTTATAAGAACTCTATTACATGCATAACAAGAAGACTAATTATATTAACACAAAAGCTCTTTTGTACAATGTACTCATTCAAAATATGCTTAGTCTTTTATAATAATGTTATATTTCATCTCTAACCTAAATCATTATTTTGACGTGTTCTAGATTATGAGAAAGTTTGTGATATTACATTATGATTATGATATTCCATAAATAATTTTTTTAGATTCTCTTCTTCGGTCACTTCTAATATATCTTTGGAATAAATCAAGGTTCATTTGTAATATACTGACTAAATTTGTAAACTATTTAAATGCCACTTTTCTTATTGATGAACAACATATAAGTATTCCATAAAAAATTATTAGTTATCACAAAATAATACTTCCCTCATCCAAGATTGCATGGATGAATGGGTTGCCAAACAATTCTATGTGTATCAAGTCTAATTGTCCTCTAGTCATCACTTGCATTATGATTGAATTGACGTTTTGTGTGTTTTTCAAATTAGAAATGCACACACATAGACTCATCATACTAATAAAGATTAGGCAGATCCCTAACAAAGTAATATTTTATGTTTTTTTTAGCGTTGACAAGCAAAGCAAAAATGACCTTCTGTGCCACAAAGCAACACCATTCACAAATGATGCATATCATTCTATTCCACTTGTTTTTATATTCTTGAAATGTAGTACATATATACTCTTATTTCCAAGTGATATATTGAAGGGTTTTTATTTCTAGTTAAAATAAATTCTATAATGTTACAAAAATCCCAAAACATAGAGTCGCATTAACGCTTATTGCAATGAAGATTGTTTTTAAAACCTTGCACTAATAGTATGTTTTTTATAGTTATATGTCAATTACAACTTGTTTAAGTTTGACTATCAACTTGGAGTTTTTTCCAAGTCCAACTTGGGCACCGTTATATTACATGAAGATGATGAATAGTTAGGAGTCACTAGTCATGTTCCATGATTAAAAACTATAAAAATTCAGCACATCTAGTCTTGGATGGAACCCAAGCATGCAAAAGTCAACCACTTGTTAGATTTAGGGATTTGAAACCTTTTATATCGATTTTTCCTATCGTAAATAGTATTCAAACTATCTACTCTTGCCCAAATATATCTCTGAAACTTGGTGTTAATATTACTTTTAACCTTACATCAAAATGTAATTTGGCCATATTTCAAAGTATAGTTGCATTTGAAATAGGTAGCTTATTAAATAATCCATGAATTCATCACAATATCAATGGAACTAAATGTAGCAACATGCACGATGTTTTTAAACTCACTTAATTATTGAGCTAGCATAATTTTTGAATTATCAAATTAGGTGACACCACTCTAGTAATTTTTTTGTTGAATTAAATGTTTATCATTAAAATGATTTAATGGTTCACATAGTCGCAAATAGGTTGCTTGCTTTTCTTTCAACATATTGTCCAAGAGGCCATTTTTCTATATTTTCAACTTTTGCTTTATACATAGGGTAACCAAGATGAATGTATACATGCATTTTGCATCCTTGGAACACTAGTTCATCATTTTGTTTCAACTTCCCTTTCTAGTTTCTTATCTATACTGAATCTTTTACTTGCAGCACATTTTTGAAATATGCAAGATAATCCTTTGTAGATTATTGCTACCTTATAAGTGGAATAGTATTCTGAATTTTTCTACTCTTCCCTCTTTTTCTTTTCTCTATTTTTATTAAAAACTAATCTATGTTTTCTTGCAAGCATCATTTCATTTATTAGAGGCACAACCATGGGTTAATCAAGTCAGAGGGTAGATACCTCAATTGTAGCTAATAGTAGTGACCAAAGGATCATATTACTTTTGGAGCAAATATCTTGCAAACTTTTCCTATAATAGAAAGCTTTGTCCTAGTGCTTGACTAGACTTTAATAATCTTAGCAAATCTAATGCAGACAAATTAATTAAATTGACAAAATGCCATAAGATATAGCTTATAATCATGAATTTATATATTGACTTTCCTCTCTAATACCTTGGAGGTTGCATATAGGTGATCTTCCAAGTTATTCTAATTTCCATAAGCTTTTGCAAGACTAATTTACCTTAAAAGTTTTGAGGTACAATGACCATAATGTAATATACTGACTTATAATGACAAGTCATAGTCTAGTTAGATCTTATGTTTGTCCTTCAGAGTAAGCCCATTAATCATTTCCTTATGCATTCACAATTCATAAGTTTAGTAGCAAATATAAATGATTATTCAACTTTTGCATTAATGTCTATGTCTATTGGCAAAGACCTTTTAGGTAACATAAACCTTGTAGTTATGCATGATATGTTGTACATTAACGTTCTCATGCATAGCAAAATGGTCTACACTCAATGTCAATTATTTTCAACTTCTGACAAACTTATTTATGAAACTGCAATCTCAAGTTACTTAACGTACAATCTTTAAGAATACTAAAATTGGATCATGTCATAATTATATTCACTATCCACACCTTGCTACATTTTTTATTAGGATAAGAATTCTTTTAAATTTATTAGAAGTAAAATTTGAAATTATAAAATTTCCTTCTCACCAAGCACTAAGAACAAGACATAGTAGATATGCAAGAGAAGGAAAATTCCAAATTGCAAAGAATCAATATCGTTTTACTGTTAAATTTTAGTGAGATGCTTTAATTATGCACTATAGGTGAGTAAATAAAAATTTATCAATTGTGTTAAACATGAATTTTTTCCTTTCAAAGTGACCCATCATCCATGCTTTTCAAATCTAATAGCAAATCAATGCTTTTAAACCAAGCTGGGAAGGATTTTTCATAATCCATAATGACTAAAGTGTACTATACTATATCATGATGTATGCTCACCCCTAAGGTCTACACAAAGCAATTTAGAACTTTATAAATAGTTATGCAGGATAAGGAGAAGTAGATGAGATCATCCTCTTGATATTAGAAAAGACAATTAGGAAGTAATTTAAAACAAAACATCATAAATGAAGTAGGAACAGGTAGAATTTGATTAGATATGTACAATAAAAGAAAAACAATTTTGATTGGAATTTGCCAAATCGAGAGAATTTAAATCCATCGGATTATCTCCATCGAACTTATTGAATGCTTTAGTTTAGCTCAACTTTCCTATACATACTAGAGGGAGCAATGATTTCTTAGATATTAGTATCACCCATCAATTTTTCTTCATATAAAGGCATTACCTGCCATTTAATGTTACATAGCAATTTCCTTGGTTATTCTAGTACTTGGATCTCATGAATGTTGCTTATATTATGTTGGAACTGAAGAACAACCAACACAGATTTTGATGCAAACATTTTGATTCTTCATAGAAAGTTCATTATTCTTAAACCACTTTTTGTTTACTAGTTTTGTTATTATCTACTAAGAAGTATAATTAAAGCAAAGGGGTTTTTTTGGACATTTTTAGAGGAATTATTTAATGGCCATTTCTAAGCATATTAAAATCCTTTTAGGTAGATATAACACAATTAAGATGTAGTTAGTTGTTTTGAAATTTAGCACACTTTTAATGAGTGTCAGCTTGTTAACTTTTACTAATCATTAATTATTCCAACCATTTACTTTTTGGTAATTGAAATCAAAGTTTGATAATAGGTCTTTAAAATATTGAATAGTAGTTATAGTTTTTAAACATTCTTCATCAATCTTGTTTCCTCTCTTATTTGTTCTTGTTGTCATAAAGCCTATAACTTTTGTGCAAGATGGGTAACTTAAAGTATATGGAGTTTAAGTCCCCTTCCATTTACCATTTAAAATATACTTTTTTGTAATACATGTCATCTAATACATGGAAACAAATTAATTCTTCTTGTGACTTAGACTACTTAACTAAATTTTCATCTATAAGGAATTTGTCATTTTTCTCTTTTAATGACAACATGGCAATTCCTACTATGTTGCATCATCTTCTCCATTCATTAACCATTTTTTCTCTATTCACTACATCTTTAACAAAATGATTAGTAAAATAGAATTACTTAATTGATGTTTATGTATAATCAAAAGCTAGACTTGGAATATTGGGTATTAGCAATTATTCACTCTTAACTAAGACAAGACTATGAAAAATTATGGTTAAAACCATGTTGAATTGAAATGCATTATTTGTTACATGAAATCATGATTCATATAATTATTTAATTAAGACATGATATCATTGTTTTAAAATTAATAGCATGTTAACACTAAGATCTTCAAGCAGCTCCATTTATTTTATGTAAACTAACAATACTATAATAATTTATTAGCATATTTCACTACCTTTATTGGTAGATACCGATCATAATGTTTTATATCATCTTGATTTGTTAGGTGATTATAATCTTGATTTTAAACTACAAGGAAATAAATTGTATGGTTTTACTTAGAATTTTTAGACTAGTAATTTATGTAATACATGACAACATGATTAAGTATGATAACGCATATAATTTCAACTTGAGTGTCTTGAAATGAATAGGATTTATATTTATATTAAAAGGACTTGCTAAGAAATGTGTAAATTGTTACTTTCTGACAATTAAACCTTATAATAAGCCATGAACATTAGAATGGAACATGGAAACTTAGCATATCTCTTGCAAATGTTGTGATGAAGTATTTCTTTACCTCAGATATGGTTGGAAAACGTGAGACATGTCATGTGTGGGCATGCCATCCATTTTCAAGATGGGATACTTGGAAAGGCTTCATTTTTGGACTTATAAAAGTGTGGGTTGTTTGAGGACGAAGTTTGTTAATAAAGGGAAGTTTGTTTTTTCTTAGGATGCTTAAGATTAATGATGGATTCATAGATATCATAATATGATTAATCCATGGTTAGTGATCCAAACTGAATTTATGGCTTGAGAAAGCCTTGGAATTGTTGCCTTATACATGAAAATGTGAAATTTAGCTAAGTCTTTGAATAAGCATATGTAATATAAGACATGTTCTATATTCATTTATAGAGTCTACTTTTATTGAAGAAATCCGTAAAGCAAGCTCCTAAGAGTGAACCAATGTTAATAACACATATAGAGGCTTTGTACGTCATTTGGAAATATCCTTGGATGGTAAAGCTCTTGTACAAAACATATAAGAAGGTCAGAGGGTCTGGGTTAAGCCATAGACATATGCCTGGCTAACTATGGTGTTGATTGTGATTGTAATGTTAGCCATACCATTATCATGACTTTGTTTAATATGCAAGATAATGACCCTAATTGGGCTCTTATGTGGAGGATGATGTGTTAGATGTTATTCTAAAGAATGTCTGGGTTGTTGAATAGAGGCCTTTAGAATGGATGGAATGATTATCATTAGTGGAACACATGTTATCTAATCCATGGTTATTGAAGTAATAAATTAGGAATAAAATAAAAAAGTAGAAATTTAGACAAAAACTCATATGTTTGGCTAAAAAAGTAAAGAAATTCAAATACGAATACTAGATAAGTTTAGGTAAAAGGCTAATTATTACAAAGATGGACTAAGGTTTTGAGATAGTTGATTTATGGTCAAAAGGAAGCATAAAGATACCTATATAATTTTTAATGTTGGACATAAATCCTAGGTTGAATTAGTTAAGGGATGGAAAATCCTTCATTTTTTATTTAGGGATGAGTAAATCCTAGAAACTTTAGATAATTTAATTAGGTTTGATAATTGCTTAAATAGTTTAGTAGGGTTTAATAACCCATAATAATATTTAGAATATGATACATAAGGCTTGGTATGATGCCATTAGTTCATGAAAAATATTTTGTTATGATAAAGAAAGCATTTATTGGGCCGTAGACCATTGATGCCACATAAAAGATTTGTTGGTTAGATATTTCCACTCCCACAACTTTGTGGTAATTATTTCATATGGTTGGTTGAACTTGTAGGTGGAGTGGTAAATCACTTGTTAAGAGATTCAAGGTTTTGTAAAATGAATATTGTATGTTTAATCTTAAGAAGGAATAGTTGAATGTCTACTCCCACAATGAAATGATGATGTGCCATGATAAGTGTTATGGAGTAGATGTTATTAAGAACTCCTAGGTCCCTAGAATTTTTCTTCATGTGATTAGCATTACTAATTTTGAGTATTAGGTTGCATAATGTGACAGTAGTTTAAGACCATGTCGTGATTCTAGCACTAGATTGATTGCAATATACTATGCATGCCATTAGTAGCACCATAAGTTTATCATTAGCGTTACTTTCTAAAAAGAGATACATGCATTGATATTTTATATTTAATGTCATTTATATATTTCTCTTATACATTGACTTATATATCTATTGGCAACATGTTGCTTTTATAGTATCTCAATATTTTTTTATTAATTTCCCTGGGTTACTCTACCTTATAGTTTTATAGGTATAGGGAGTTTTGAGACATTTAGGAGTTTTGACACATTTAGGTAGACATGAGGTCATCTAAGTTAGTACACCTATTTGGATGACATTCTTCTTTCATTTTATGAATTGTAGAAATTGAGTTATTAGTTCTCTACATGAATGTTAGTTATATTATTGATGAACATTTTATCGCACAATGCTATTATTTGTGTTATTTAGTTTTTCAATGTTTCCACTTGTTATTTACTGGACTTGGATTATGATGTTATTGAACTTTGGATTTTATAGCTTTATTTTTTTTGCTTTGGTTAAGTATATTTGTTAGCTATTTGATTTAATTAACATTCTGACATTTGACTCTTTTGTAATTACAAACTAGGTATGTGGTTTTGAGTTGTACTAGCCTTTTTTAACAACAATTTGCTAAAATTTGGTGTATCTATGTTATACCCGGTAAAATTTTATGTATTTGATCTTTAATAAATTAATTGTGGCTTAGATGATTTCGAATCGACAGTAGGATGAGTCAGGAACTCAATTGTAGGCTATTGGAATTTCTGAAATCTTTTGGGAATTTTTCGGAGCACCGAGGAATTTTTAATTAATTTTCCCTATTTAATTGGATTTATTAGATTTTTAGAAATTCGAAAATCTAATTAAATTAAACCGGAAATCGTTTTTTTTATCGCGCGTGAACCGGACCGGAACGGTTCAGCGGAGGCGGAGGCGGTTCGCCGGGTGAGTTTGCGTGTGCGTTCTAATAAGCGGATCGGACGGTCGAGATCGGCGGGTGAGATCGAACCGGCTGATCGGGGGTTTTACCGTGTCGATAGCGTGTCGACAGCGCGTATTGTGTGCTTACCGTGTGGATAGCGTGTCGACAGCGCGTATCGGGTGCTCACGTGTCGAAAACGTGTCGAACGCGTAACGGGTTCACCGTGTCGGCCCGGGGTATAAAAACCCTCGCGAAGCAGCGAATAGGGTTTTCGTTCGACGGCGATAGCGAGGAAATTCCCGGCGTACGGCGCGTGATTCCGGCGGCCTGGCAAGGGGCTTTTTGTGCCCGGAGATCCACGAGACCGAGGAGAGTCGTTTGAGACCAAATTCGTTCGGCGAGGAGCTGCGGCGAGCTGCGGACGAGCTTCACCGTCGCCGGCGTCTTCGAGGTAGGAATTTCAGATATTTAAATTAGATAATTAGCAAATTGAAGCATGTATTAGTTTGCAAATCGCTATCTAAGCATACGAATGTGATTTTTGAAGCTAATTGTACAATTATCGAAAATTGCATGTTAGGGTTTTCGGGACGTTAATTTGTTTCGCCGAAATTGGAAAATTACCAAGCATGAGGATTTAAATATGCCACTTTATTCATGTTAATATGATTGTATAATGCTAGAACTATAATTTCGTGAATTGTCAACATGAGGATTAGACGAAACTGCTCGGCGGAAAAAATTGATTTAAACCTTAGGAAATTAGCGACATTATTGGAACATTAGGATAGTACGAACATGTTCTCCTTGTACGCAGTCGCCGGAAATCGACGGAATGATCGTATTGGTCGGCTATTGCGGCGGCTAGGGTTTCGCGGACGACGGGCGAAGGAAGGAGACGAATTAAGGATTAATTTGGGATTAGTTGAATTATTAAGAGAATAATAATAATATTAATCATTAATATTATATATAAGCGTCGGCTGAATTTCGGATTAATAACTGACCGGCGGGGTTTGGTTCAGCATGAAAGCCGAACCGGTGGCAAGATGCGATTCAGGGGATTCGGCGCGGTATAGTGAATAGCAAAATTTTAAATTCGGGGAATTATTCCGAATTTTGGAAAAAAAAAAAATGGATAAAATGCAAAATTTGATATTTCAAATTTAGGAAAAACTCGATAATTGAGATTTAGGAATTATTTACATTTAGGAAATTCAAGGAAAATCAGAAAACTTGGAAATGAGAAATTTCGAAGATTCTAGAGATCAGTGGGTAAAGAACAAATTTCCTGAAGTGGGGAAAAATGTTATCACTGATGACAGTACAGCTGGAAACAGTCAGACAAAGGTATGGTACACGGATGCTACCAGAACAGTCAGTAATTGACAATTGTGTTGCTTTGATGGCAACGGCATGGATTGAGTCAGTTTATTCAGTATTGGCATATTTCATGGATTGGCATATTGGACCGGACTACTATAGACCCTATATGATGTTTTAGGGTAGTTGTGGTAGGTAACTGTGCGGTTCGGACTTAGCTTCCACAGTATACATGTAGACTGGTATACGCCTTGTTGTACCTGGACACATGTTGCCGAATCTTGGAGTTAGAGATTGGCAATGACTGTAGGGGCGTGAGCTTCTATGGAAGTTGTTGGTAGAGGACTCCTTGGGACGGTGGCTGAGTCAATCTCTCCTGGTCCATGTGTGTAGGCCTGCGCGCCTGAGGGTGGCAGGGGTGTCTCGCAGTGGCTAGCCAAGTGTGTAGGCCTGCGCGCCTTAGGGTGGCAGGGGTGTCTCACGTTGGCTAGAGATTATGTGACTGGATCTGTCTGTAGTCTCCAGGAGATTGATTGACGAGAGACACTGCGGTGTCGGGTGCTTAGGCGCCATGCGTGTTTCGAGATGGGCGTTCCCACTGGCACGTTGCCTGGTAGCCCAGAGGAGAGCTACTCTGGTGTGACTGGGGTGGCTGTGGTTGGTCGGAGTCTGGGACTGAGAGTGCCTATCCACCGTACATTGTTATGCTGTATTCCTGTATTTTTGCTATTATCCTTCTCTTGCATGTGAGTTTTACTAGCTGACTTTCCTACTGGGCGTAGCTCATTCCTGTATTATATATTTTCAGTGGCTCGGCAGACTTGACGCTACCGGATTAGGTGGGATCGTGGTCAGCAGGCTTGTGAAGGATTTCTGATTGGTGATTGTCTGAGATATTCTGGTTAGATGATTGTTGCTGTTGGATGTAATTAATGAGATTGTTACTCTCATATGTCATGTAATATGTGAGGGTAATTCTGACTTATGTCTGGTTGGATAATATTACACTTGTTGGACTTGGATCTTATTCTTGTGATGTAGTTTCATTCACTGTTTTATTTTATTGTCTTGGAGTATGGTGTGTGGAGTGCCATATTTTATTGTGGATGTTATATATCTTTTTGTTTGATGGTGAGGTCATTACATGACTATGGAACTTAACCGTGGGGGTTCAGACTTCTATTAGATCGGTTCTCCTATCGGTATGGGTTAGGAGTATTGGGTCTAGTAGGAGTAACATTGCGCGAGTCCATCTGTTAATTCAGGAGTCATGAACCTGATTTGACGGTGTACCCGGGAGATGGGATCCACATTGTTAAGGAAAGTAGGTGTGTAATGATGTGTTATATCCTATGTTTTCGTAGGCTACTCAGGTTGGTATGGGACGATCTGAGCTGTCTATATAAAAAAAAAAAAAAAAAAAAAAAAAAATGTATGCCAAAAATCAGCCTAGGAAAAATGGGGTGTAACAGTAGTGGTATCAGAGCCCTAGGTGAGGATAACGGGGCTAGACGTGTATAGGGGTTCAACCCAAGGTGGGGAGAACTGTTGATTCTTTTGTATACTATAGTAGTCCATATGCCAATTGCCAAATGACGACTCTAATGCCAGATTAATTGTTTTTGACAGTATGGCTGGTACCAGGAGACTTTCCGCTCGTGGAGCAGCTAGAGGCAGACCGGTATCTACTACTCCTACCCCGGAGACGATCCCAGCATTGCCAGTTGAGCCAGCCGTGGATCGTTGGATCGATGCCTTCATGCGGTTGCGTCCGCGGAGCTTCAGTGGGTCGGCTGACCCAGCGGTGGCAGATGACTGGATGGCTCATATGCTTGAGCTATTTGATGCCTTGGGATGTCCATTCGGCAGGAGGGTAGTGCTTGCTGCTCTAGTGTTGGAGGGAGAGGCTGCTACCTGGTGGAGAGGCCAGCGGCGCGCTATGTTTGGGGAGGCCCAGAACAGTGAGATAGCATGGGATGACTTTGTTGAGGCATTCAGGGAGTGCTACATTCCGGCCTCTGCCATGGCTCAGTTCAGGAGGGAACTTATACACCTCAGGCAGGGCCAGATGTCAGTGAACGATTACTTATCGAGGTTCACTTATCTGGCGAGGTACGCCGTAGAGCTGGTGCCTTCTGAGGAACGCAGATGTGAGATGTTCCTGGAGGGACTTCGTCCTATGCTGCAGCACCAGCTAGTTGTGAGTCGGTTTGCCAGGTTTCGTGACTTGGTGGAGGCTGCGAGATCCGTTGAGCTTATTGATATCCGGATGGAGGCCCAGAGAGAGACTCATAACAAGAGGAAGGAATTCAGAAATATCCAACAAAACAAAAAGGGCAAGAGACACAGAGATCACAGTGGTACTCAGGAGGTCGTGGTCCGGCCACGACCTATTTCTGAGAGACCAGTGCAGCAGACAGGTACCCGGACTGGGGGGATTATCTGCTACCATTGTCGACAGCCCGAACACAAGAAGTGCGACTGCCCAGAGTTGAAGAAACAGAGGATCACGGGACCGGTTGGTTCATCTGGGGGACAGCCCAGGGTATTTGCACTGACTCGGCAGCAGGCTTCAGAGTCACCAGAAGTGATCACAGGTATGCTTCATTTTGGCAACGTGCAGTGCATGACTTTGTTTGATACTGGTGCATCTCATTCTTTTGTTGCTGAGAGGATCTGGAATCAGATATCAGGATCCAAGGGTTACTTGAAGGAACCCTTACTGGTTAGACTTCCTGATGGGAAAGAGATTCCCACTGTTCAGAAGATTGACGGATCTATTCTGATTAGTGGACACGAATTCGTGACAGAGTTGATATGTGTGCCACTAGCAGAGTTCGACATCATTTTGGGGATGGATTGGTTGTGCCACCATGCAGTGGTTCTGGATTGTTGGGAGAAGAAGGTCAGGATCAGAGTGCCTGGTTCGGGGGATGTGATATACTTTGGTCTGAACAGGCAGATTCCCCTGATCTCAGTTCTTCAGGCTGGAAGGTTAGTAAGTAAGGGTTGTACTGGTTGGTTGGCATATGTGACCGATAGCCAAGCCACCACTACCCCTATGTCAGATATTCCAGTGGTGAGAGACTTTCCTATGGTTTTTCCAGAGGAGTTGCCTGGATTTCCACCAGCTAGGGAAGTGGAGTTTTCAATTGATTTGGAGGCAGGAGTAGCTCCTATTGCTAGAGCTCCTTACAGGATGGCTCCAGCCGAGCTAGCAGAGTTGAAGACTCAGTTACAGGACTTATTAGACAAGGGACTCATACGCCCCAGTTGTTCACCTTGGGGTGCCCCTGTCTTATTTGTCAAGAAGAAAGATGGTAGTATGAGGCTGTGTGTAGATTATAGGGAATTGAATAAGGTTACTATTCGTAACCGATACCCTTTACCACGCATCGATGATTTGCTGGATCAACTTCAGGGAGCAACTGTGTTCTCCAAGATTGACTTACGCTCGGGTTATCACCAGATCCGGATTAGAGATTCTGATGTACCCAAGACAGCATTCCGTACTAGATACGGACATTACGAGTTCACAGTGTTGCCTTTTGGATTGACTAATGCTCCAGCAGTATTTATGAACCTGATGCATCGAGTTTTTCATGCCTTTCTGGATCGGTTTGTGATCATCTTTATAGATGATATATTGATTTATTCCAGAGATAGGGATACTCATGCAGATCAGTTGAGGACTGTGCTTACAATGTTGCGGGAGAATGAGCTGTATGCAAAATTCTCCAAGTGTTCTTTTTGGCTGGACTCAGTAGCATTCTTAGGACACATTGTCAGTGCGGAGGGCGTGGCTGTTGATCCTAACAAGATACGAGCTATTATTGATTGGAAACGGCCATCTTCTGTCACTGAGATCCGGAGTTTCCTTGGTTTGGCTGGATACTATAGGAAATTTGTTCCTCACTTTTCTAGACTGGCTGCTCCACTAACCCATTTGACCCGGAAGGGAAAATCTTTTGAGTGGACAGAGAGTTGTGAGAACAGTTTCCTAGAGCTGAAGCAGAGGCTTAGCACCGCTCCAGTATTGATGTTACCCACACAGGAGAAGTCGTATCAGATGTACACTGATGCTTCACATATAGGTTTGGGAGCCGTACTGATGCAGGATAACAGAGTTATAGCATATGCTTCGAGGCAACTGAAGGATCATGAGAAGAATTATCCCACTCATGATTTGGAGTTAGCTGCTGTCATTTTTGCCTTGAAGATATGGAGACATTATTTGTACGGAGTTCCTGTAGATTGCTTCTCTGACCACAAGAGTCTTAAGTATCTGTTCACTCAGAAGGAACTGAACTTGAGGCAGAGGAGGTGGTTGGAACTGATAAAGGATTACGAGCTGACAATAAACTACTGCGAGGGGAAGGCTAATCCAGTGGCTGATGCCTTGAGCAGACACGCAGTCGTGCATAATATGTTAGTCTGTGACTCTATACCAGACTTGGATTGGAATGTTGAAAGATGTCAGGAACAGTTGTCTATTCAGAGACTGGTTCACAGACTCAGCTCATTGACTATTCGGGCTGACTGGTTATCTGAGATGCGTGACCTTCAGCTTTGTGATGAAGAGCTGAAGGAGAAGATTGAGTTGGCATCGCAGGGATTGGGAGGAGACTTTGCTCTCAGAGACGACATTTTGACCTTCAGGGGTCGCTGGTGTGTACCATCACATCAGGAGTTCAGGGAGAGGATCCTTCGGGAGGCTCACTATGGAACCTTGGCTATGCACCCTGGAGAAGTCAAGATGTACAGGAATTTGAGGAGTGTTTTCTGGTGGAGAGGTTTGAAGACAGATGTTGCTGCCTTTGTTAGGAAATGCCTTACATGTCAGCAAGTTAAGGCCGAACACCAGAGACCTGGAGGATTGTTACAGAGATTGCCGATTCCGGAGTGGAAATGGGATGACATCACTATGGACTTTGTGACTGGTCTTCCTCGTACCAGACAAGGTTTTGATGCTATTTGGGTCATCGTAGATCGATTGACCAAGTCAGCCCATTTCTTATCCATTAAGAAGACGGATTCAGCGGCACAGTTGGCAGAGATATATATTCAGCAGATTGTCAGATTGCATGGGATTCCCCGTTCTATTATTTCTGACAGAGACGCCAAATTCACATCACAGTTTTGGAAGAGCTTACACACTGCCATGGGTACACAGTTAAGGTTCAGTACTGCTTATCATCCTCAGACGGATGGACAGTCTGAGCGGACTATTCGGACCTTGGAGGATTTGCTACGCTTGAGCGTACAAACTTACTCAACAGATTGGACTAGACGATTACCCTTGGTAGAGTTTGTGTACAATAACAGCTTCCAGGCGTCGATTGGTATGGCACCTTACGAGGCGTTGTATGGGCGTAGGTGCAGATCTCCTCTTTGTTGGGAGGAGGGTGATTCCAGGAGAGTGTGGGGACCCCAGATTGTAGAGGAGACCACAGCGGAAGTCAAGTTATTGCAGGACAGATTACGTACTGTGCAGGATCGCCAGAAGAAATATTATGATCCTAAGCACAAGGCTGTTGAGTTTTCTGTGGGAGATAGGGTATTCCTGAAGGTCAGTCCTATGCGGGGTCTATTCAGGTTTGGAAAGCCTTCTAAGCTTCGACCTCGTTACATTGGACCCTATCCTATTCTGGAGAGGATCGGTGAAGTGGCTTACAGGTTGGCACTTCCTGAGCATCTGGCTGAGATTCACAATGTGTTCCATGTTTCGAATCTCAAGAAATATGTGCCAGATCCTTCTCATTGCATCAGTGATGATCTTCCTGGTTTACAAGTGGCACCAGATTCTTCTTATGTGGAACTACCAGTTCGCATCCTCGAGGAGAGCAGCAGACAGCTGAGGAACAGGTCGTTTCCTATGGTCAAGGTTCTGTGGAATAGACATGACGAAAGGGAGGCAACCTGGGAGCTAGAGCAGGATGTTGCTGAAAAATGGCCGGAACTTCTTGCTGAATTTCGAGGGCGAAATTCCTGATAAGGTGGGGAGATTGTTATACCCGGTAAAATTTTATGTATTTGATCTTTAATAAATTAATTGTGGCTTAGATGATTTCGAATCGACAGTAGGATGAGCCAGGAACTCAATTGTAGGCTATTGGAATTTCTGAAATCTTTTGGGAATTTTTCGGAGCACCGAGGAATTTTTAATTAATTTTCCCTATTTAATTGGATTTATTAGATTTTTAGAAATTCGAAAATCTAATTAAATTAAACCGGAAATCGTTTTTTTTATCGCGCGTGAACCGGACCGGAACGGTTCAGCGGAGGCGGAGGCGGTTCGCCGGGTGAGTTTGCGTGTGCGTTCTAATAAGCGGATCGGACGGTCGAGATCGGCGGGTGAGATCGAACCGGCTGATCGGGGGTTTTACCGTGTCGATAGCGTGTCGACAGCGCGTATTGTGTGCTTACCGTGTGGATAGCGTGTCGACAGCGCGTATCGGGTGCTCACGTGTCGAAAACGTGTCGAACGCGTAACGGGTTCACCGTGTCGGCCCGGGGTATAAAAACCCTCGCGAAGCAGCGAATAGGGTTTTCGTTCGACGGCGATAGCGAGGAAATTCCCGGCGTACGGCGCGTGATTCCGGCGGCCTGGCAAGGGGCTTTTTGTGCCCGGAGATCCACGAGACCGAGGAGAGTCGTTTGAGACTAAATTCGTTCGGCGAGGAGCTGCGGCGAGCTGCGGACGAGCTTCACCGTCGCCGGCGTCTTCGAGGTAGGAATTTCAGATATTTAAATTAGATAATTAGCAAATTGAAGCATGTATTAATTTGCAAATCGCTATCTAAGCATACGAATGTGATTTTTGAAGCTAATTGTACAATTATCGAAAATTGCATGTTAGGGTTTTCGGGACGTTAATTTGTTTCGCCGAAATTGGAAAATTACCAAGCATGAGGATTTAAATATGCCACTTTATTCATGTTAATATGATTGTATAATGCTAGAACTATAATTTCGTGAATTGTCAACATGAGGATTAGACGAAACTGCTCGGCGGAAAAAATTGATTTAAACCTTAGGAAATTAGCGACATTATTGGAACATTAGGATAGTACGAACATGTTCTCCTTGTACGCAGTCGCCGGAAATCGACGGAATGATCGTATTGGTCGGCTATTGCGGCGGCTAGGGTTTCGCGGACGACGGGCGAAGGAAGGAGACGAATTAAGGATTAATTAGGGATTAGTTGAATTATTAAGAGAATAATAATAATATTAATCATTAATATTATATATAAGCGTCGGCTGAATTTCGGATTAATAACTGACCGGCGGGGTTTGGTTCAGCATGAAAGCCGAACCGGTGGCAAGATGCGATTCAGGGGATTCGGCGCGGTATAGTGAATAGCAAAATTTTAAATTCGGGGAATTATTCCGAATTTTGGAAAAAAAAAAATGGATAAAATGCAAAATTTGATATTTCAAATTTAGGAAAAACTCGATAATTGAGATTTAGGAATTATTTACATTTAGGAAATTCAAGGAAAATCAGAAAACTTGGAAATGAGAAATTTCGAAGATTCTAGAGATCAGTGGGTAAAGAACAAATTTCCTGAAGTGGGGAAAAATGTTATCACTGATGACAGTACAGCTGGAAACAGTCAGACAAAGGTATGGTACACGGATGCTACCAGAACAGTCAGTAATTGACAATTGTGTTGCTTTGATGGCAACGGCATGGATTGAGTCAGTTTATTCAGTATTGGCATATTTCATGGATTGGCATATTGGACCGGACTACTATAGACCCTATATGATGTTTTAGGGTAGTTGTGGTAGGTAACTGTGCGGTTCGGACTTAGCTTCCACAGTATACATGTAGACTGGTATACGCCTTGTTGTACCTGGACACATGTTGCCGAATCTTGGAGTTAGAGATTGGCAATGACTGTAGGGGCGTGAGCTTCTATGGAAGTTGTTGGTAGAGGACTCCTTGGGACGGTGGCTGAGTCAATCTCTCCTGGTCCATGTGTGTAGGCCTGCGCGCCTGAGGGTGGCAGGGGTGTCTCGCAGTGGCTAGCCAAGTGTGTAGGCCTGCGCGCCTTAGGGTGGCAGGGGTGTCTCACGTTGGCTAGAGATTATGTGACTGGATCTGTCTGTAGTCACCAGGAGATTGATTGACGAGAGACACTGCGGTGTCGGGTGCTTAGGCGCCATGCGTGTTTCGAGATGGGCGTTCCCACTGGCACGTTGCCTGGTAGCCCAGAGGAGAGCTACTCTGGTGTGACTGGGGTGGCTGTGGTTGGTCGGAGTCTGGGACTGAGAGTGCCTATCCACCGTACATTGTTATGCTGTATTCCTGTATTTTTGCTATTATCCTTCTCTTGCATGTGAGTTTTACTAACTGACTTTCCTACTGGGCGTAGCTCATTCCTGTATTATATATTTTCAGTGGCTCGGCAGACTTGACGCTACTGGATTAGGTGGGATCGTGGTCAGCAGGCTTGTGAAGGATTTCTGATTGGTGATTGTCTGAGATATTCTGGTTAGATGATTGTTGCTGTTGGATGTAATTAATGAGATTGTTACTCTCATATGTCATGTAATATGTGAGGGTAATTCTGACTTATGTCTGGTTGGATAATATTACACTTGTTGGACTTGGATCTTATTCTTGTGATGTAGTTTCATTCACTGTTTTATTTTATTGTCTTGGAGTATGGTGTGTGGAGTGCCATATTTTATTGTGGATGTTATATATCTTTTTGTTTGATGGTGAGGTCATTACATGACTATGGAACTTAACCGTGGGGGTTCAGACTTCTATTAGATCGGTTCTCCTACCGGTATGGGTTAGGAGTATTGGGTCTAGTAGGAGTAACATTGCGCGAGTCCATCTGTTAATTCAGGAGTCATGAACCTGATTTGACGGTGTACCCGGGAGATGGGATCCACATTGTTAAGGAAAGTAGGTGTGTAATGATGTGTTATATCCTATGTTTTCGTAGGCTACTCAGGTTGGTATGGGACGATCTGAGCTGTCTATATAAAAAAAAAAAAAAAAAAAAAAAAAATGTATGCCAAAAATCAGCCTAGGAAAAATGGGGTGTAACAATCTATCACTAGGATGATCTTTAATAAAATTATATTCTTTTACATGTTGACCTTCATCATCTGATATGACTTTTTCTTCCTTTATTTTGTTCATTTTCTTATCATTATGACTTAACTCTTATTATTTATTTAATTTATTAAATGACACTTCATTACAATAAACTTCACAATGGGATTCATGTTTCACATAGATTTTTTCTTCTATAAAAAAAGCTTTTTTGTTATAAGCAATAAAAATATCCATGATACTCTTCAATTATTGATCAAAACAGTTTGACAAGTGCCAATTGTTGCTATTATAAAATTGATAATATGATTTGAAGTTGACATTTCCATTAATCTCATTAGATAAATATATCTCATTAATATCTTTACCATTATCATTTAAACATTAGCACCTTCACTTTAACAAGGTTTATTCCATGGATGCATGTTCTATTCATTATAGATATCTTTGAACCACATTGATGTGTCTTGGCTCTACTTCAGATATGTATTCTTTAAGAATAAAAAGTTTACATGATCTTATTTTCACTATCTTGTATCGCATCAGATTGTGCTTCTACAGCACATTGTTTACATAATTTGACATTGGAATTCTATGGTTCTCTTTCGTTCTTATCTGAAATAAGTACATTGCTTATGTGTTGTTGCAACACTATGTTATATGGGATCATTCTTTTACGAAAGCTCCTCTTATTGAAAAAATAAAATAAGATGCACATCTATAGCAAAAAAATATATCATAAATATGACACAACATCAACTAGTTTGACTATAATAGCTAAATCAGATTAGATCTAATTAGACATCAAATTGTATCAATCAAGAAAATTATAAAACTAGTTTAATGGAATAAATTCATTTTCATAAAGAAAAACTTAAAAAGTAACTCAATTGGAGTTTGCATCTAATTTCCCTGAATTATTTCTCTGATTATTTAAAGTAAAGATCTTGCGTGCAAATATAAGAAGGTGTGACATCATCAGCTTTCTATTATATAGATGTTGATATGACGAAAAATTAAGTAAAGCTATCCAAGTACCCTTAATAAAGAACATGTATAAAAAAATTCTGTTTTAATTACAAAACCATACAAATAATTCATTTTTTAAATTCAATACCATTATCACTTTTAATTGAATCTATGTAAAGTGCTTGTTCTCTTTTTGACTAAGTGTAAGACTTTACTTCTTAGCAAATTGTCATTTATAAAATCACTCATTCAACCTAAGCCATGTATAGTCAAGGCCCATGGCAAGATACCATTTCACTCGTTGGGCTTGATACTCAAACTAGAAGTTGTGATTCGACATTCTAATGATTGTGCTTGTAGCATGCAACTTACGACGAGCCATACCCCTTAACATTTTTATTACCCAAATAATCCAGGGGCTCATTCACCCTAGATAAAGCCAACAAACCAATATACACTAATATACACAGTTAAAAAGAAAGTATAATGAAAAATACACATAGACATATCTACAACTCATAATATCCACAACCAAGTCTATCATAACAGACAATATAAAATATAAATATTAATCTCCTAAAATAAAGTCCAATAAAACCTAGGGTCCATCAACTTACAATATCAAATTCAAAAGAAACAACATCACTGCTACAAAAGTAAAAGTGGTTAATATAACTCATAAATAGCTAGATACACAATACAATACCCATAATTTCTAGCTCCTATGCAAGCTATTATATCCCCTATGCTACATGTGAAATAATAGGGCAGTGGGCTTGAGCTCGATAAGAACTTTATAGGTCACACTAAACAAATAACATTTGGTGATGTGATTCTTTATCTAATATAAATTAGATTATAATTAATATAAAGATTAAATATGTCAATAGATTTATGTTAGATGACTAAGCTAGAATATATAGAAATGCAATCTATCACTTTCAAACTAAGAAAATTACATACTAACAAATGATCACTAATTTGACACTCAAACCAAAGTCTACCCATTAGAATCATGAGGATCCAAAATTAAGGAATGTTGCATCCAAAAATCTTATCACGACCGAGATCATCTAATTAGACATCTTGATCTTAATCCTACCAAATTTACCAAATATATAAGTAAATCTGGTGTTTCCTTAAGTCCAAAATAGGATTAATGGCAATCCATTTGTTATCTAAATATTTTTAAGTACCTCTTAAACTATTTAGGGCACGTTATAAAGCTAAGATGTTACACATATAAATAGTTTTTATTGTTGGCCTTATGAAGGGTCATATATAGTACTTCTAAGCTCCACTGGGCCATTACTTTAGCTTTAGCTCAGAACTAAGTCTTAGCTTCAATAATTAAGCACATTAACCATTTCATAACTAATCTTTTAAACCTTAGTTCACATGACTTCAACTACTAACTTTCTTTCTTAGTTGGCAAACTTGAGCCATATCGATTCCATAGACTGCCATCTAAGGACTCAATTCTTCACTAAAGAGGCTAAAAATGGTCATTGACTATCTTACCTAATAATCAATGCCTTGCTTGACGATTAGATAATATCAAAAGAACATTTAACACTTTATCTCAATGTAACATTAATTCTATGGCCAGAACAAAGCTCTTTATCTTACATAATAATTATATATGGTTTGATAATGAATCTCTCATATCCAAGGCCTTAGACATAGTGTTCTAATGAATTCCTCTTGTGCTTATCTTCTTGTCTCAATCTTAACTCTTTTTTTGATGTATCTAATTATTTTATTGATAAACTTTAATTCCTTTATCTATGTAATTTGTGATCCAATTCAAACCATAATTTCCTTATCTAAGGTACAATAGAGTTTCATGTAAACCCCTAAATGTCTTATCTAAGGTACCATAGAGTTTCATCTAGACCTTATATGTCATATCTAGAACATCTTTAGTTATCATCTAGTCCATAATTGTCATATCAAGCTTACCTTATGGCTTCAATTAGGCCCTAATGGTCCTACATAAGAGATGCTACTACTTCATTTAATTCTTAAAGGCCTTATTTATGGTAACTTATTGTTTCATTGAAATTAGTAATAACACATTTCCATAGGATACTCAAGCATTACACATTTAAAGCTTTACTTTCTAATGATTAACCCAATACCCTCCATCAAATTTGAAGCTAATCATGGGATTAGTCATTTAAACATGACAATAACTAAAAATTTTAAGCTTTCCTTAACCTTAAGCACTTTTACCCAAATCATACTTATTCTTGCCAGCCCAACCATCACCTAAACCAACCAAGCTTTCTTCTAATGCTTCAAGTGAGCTCTTCCAAGCTTCCTATTTGAAAGCCATGGGTGATAACTCACTTGACAAATCATCCAAATCAACATAAGGTTTAAGACATGTCTCTTATAGTATTATCAAGTCATATTATGAGCTTCTCATGTATAACCTATGTAAGGAAATACTTTTCTAATAGAAGTCCTTAGTTTGACTTTGTTTTCTAGTGTTATCATAATATTCATTATCTATGCTAAGGTTCAATTAAAAAAATTGAGTTTTATCAACTTCGTCATTAAGGTCTCAATTTTTTAAGTGTATCTTCTCATCATTTTATGGCACACAGTTTAAAAATTAAGGTTATAATGGTTAATTGGAGATATCTCAAGAAAGTATGGTATACTTCACAAGAAAATATCTAAGAATTTCATCACATGTATGCTTAGAAACCTTTTTCACAAAACATAAAAACTTAACACATTTGGTAAGAATAATTTATAGAATCATAACAATTTGGTTCAAGTGTTTTTCTAACAAAGAGCTATCAAGGCTATGGCTTTCCTTGTACATGGATTTTAACTATAAAATTAATGTAACACAATGTTCCTAAACAACCAAGTTGCATGCAAAATTTAAATTTGCATTCTTCCTTTCTTAGGTAAGTAACGTTAGTAATGTAGATTTGCCAAATTTCGAACTTTGTACAAGATTTCATGAATCCTTAGAAGATCTTTCTTTAATCATTCATTTCACCATAAATCGCTAGCAAAAATTATAAGAATGGGAGAATATTTAAGATTCCATGACCTATTTATATAATAATGTCAAGATTATAAATTATATAACTCAAGCACTTTCAGCAAGTACCATAAAAAGAAAAGGTACCCACTTTGGCCATCCATGACAAATATAGCTTAGAAAAAACAAAGTCATGTGACATTTCGAAACTAAATGTGCAAGCTTATCAAAATCCATATTCTTCTTCCTTTGAAACATTACTAAAAGTTTGTCACAAAAATTAATCACCACAACTAACACATATTTCTTATGTCTTAGGATTTGAAGTTGGACTAGACCAACAATGTATATGTGTAAGAACTCTAATGGTCTTCCATTGCTTATTTACATTAAAAGTATATGCAAATTGTTTTAAAAGCTGCTAAGATCTTTAAACATGATTGTCACTCTACTGGACATTGCGTAGACCTCTAACTAAATCATACTTAATCATTTTCTTAAGTGAAGATTTTCCTAAATGAAATAATCTCCTATGCCATAATTCTAAGTTATTCTCATGAGATTTAAGGATTCTAGTCTAGTAGAACTAACAATGTGCAAATATATCTCACAGGTTTTTTCATTTCAATGTATGAGAAAGAGAGGAATGTTATCTCTAAATAATGCACTCGTTTGAATTGAACATAACGAAAAACCTAAGTCACATAGTTGATTAATGTGCAAAGCATGCATATCAACTCTTGCACAAGAAAGACCATTCATCTTTGACATGACTATTGGTTGTTTCTCTTATTCCAATGACTACATTCTCAAAATGTTTGCTAATAAAAATTTTGGATTCATTATATTCCTTTAAGTGGATGAGAAACTAAGCATGTCTAGTTATGTATCTACTCAAAATCTTTGCAACATAAACCCTTCAAAGTCCTTCAAGGGTGGCATGCATACAAAGAAAAACCAAACATTAGCCTTGGGTACGCATATATTTTTGAGTTCACATATTATGGTAATTAAGGTAAATTTTAAATCAACACAAATATAGGAAAAATTGAACAAACATTTCTTTTAATGTTATTGAAGAAGCTATGTGACAAATATTCATATTATAATTACACTCAATCACTCTAAAATTTGAAATAATAAAAGAGTTAGCATGATGTGATTTATGAAATGATTATTATAGTTTGGATTTTTCTTCCAAAGTTTTTCATTTCCTTAGTTAATGTTATATTTTTAATTATCAGGGTATCCACTTCATATCTTATAATTGTTACTTCTTGTAATTAGTTTGTGCTCTTTTCATTTTGATGTTTTGAAAACCCATATAATCCTTATGTTCTTTTTGTAACACAGTCCACTTTGGAGTTAATTTCTTAGAGTTTATGCAAATATAATTTTTGAATTCTTCAATTTGATTTGAAGATGAAGAAGAAGAGGGTATCACTCCACATCCTTAAATAATATGTCACGTAGGCCATCCTTAGCCAATAAAAATATCAAGCTCACCTTCTTGACTCCCACACTGGTTGTTCAAATCCAAATCACTTGATGAGATTTTTATGGTCATCATTTTCTTCATCTTCTTTTTCTATCAAGACTTCTCAAGTCTTTCCTTATAGAGAGAGCAGTTAGGCCTTATATGCCAAAGTATGCTACACTCAGGACAAATATTTCCATTGACTTGTATCATTTTAACCTATTGCTTCTTATTGCAACAAAATTTTGTACTTACACTTCACTTGTAATATAATCTAGATGGTCCTTTAAAGATCGTAGCTGCCCCATTAGAGATTGATGGGTCATAACGAAAAGTAGAGTTTACCAACAAAGAAAGAGGTTATCATTTTTCTTATTCTCTTCCTTCAATGATTTTTGTTTTTCATGCTTCATCCATGAAAGCTCAATGTCACTCATTAGGAGCTTTCAAAGCAATAGATTTAGTTACTACACAGAAATATCTTTTATTGTCTTTAAAGCAATCACATCTGGATCATATTCTAATGGAAATATTTGTAGAATTTTTTAAAACTTGTTTTAACATTAAAAAATACATTCAAAGATTAGATAATCTATTGATAATATTTGTGATGCATATAAACATTGATTGGATAGATTCTTTATGATTCATTCAAAATAACTAATATTCATGACTTAGCATGTTGATGTTATTCTTTTTCATTTGCAATGTATCATCATAACTAACCTCAAAGTTTGGCCAAATCTCATGTGAACTCTTACTTGTCATCATGATACAACTACGTTTAGATAATTTGGAATATAAAATATTAATGGCCTAAGAGTTTAACAACATTTTGTTATTTTCTTTAGGAGTGAGATAGTGAAGGGTATTCTTAATTTTTTTTCCATTTACTAATTTAGTTAGCTAAACAAAAGGATGATTCAACCACATAAAAAAGTTTTAAACAAGTACATAAAAATATCAAGCACATATATTTTTTTTAATACAAATAATATTCCTATTTGAATAAAGATGATTGATGGAATGATGTTCCTTTACACCAAATATCATTATCCTCAATAAGAGATTGAGCCATCTTGTTTTTATCATAGAAATTTCTTTCATTGTCAAAAAATATTCAAGTGCTTCTCATAAAAATTTGAGAGCAACAAATGTCGCAAGAGGTATGAATTGTGTCATTTATATAACATTAACCAACACATTTTTTAAACAACCTGAATTCATTTGGAGCAATTAGAATAACCATTGCAATAATATAAAAACAAGTGAAGAACAAAACACAAACAACAAATAAGAAAAAGTCAAAACAAGATTTTTTTGGTGGCTCATCTAAAGAAAAGCTGATGTCCACCACAAATAACCTAATCGAGCTTCCACTAACTATTTCCTTTTATCATAATAGGTATGAGTTAGCCAAATACATCAATGGTTCTTAAGGGAGACACCAAAACAATATGATAATTTTAGCTAAACAAATAATAATAGCTCTATACATAGGCAAGACATGTAAAAACGTGACCTTTAATCATTTCTTAATAAATGTATCACCAATCAAGATGATAGTAAGAATATGATGTTACCAATTTGAATCAAATGAGAAGAAATGTAGTAGATAGAGTAAGAACTAAAAGGTGTTGCAGCTATACTCAATTGAGTTTGTAATTTAGCACTTTCCAAAAACTTTAGATTTTCCAATTTGTAACATTAGCGTCTTCTCATTAAAACAAAAAAATATTTAAACAAATTCTTATCATAAAGCTAATTATGGATCTTTTAATGGCTAATTATGCATTACAAAGTTTACTAAAATACTTATTATACTATCATATGTTCTCATTAGTACATCAACAATATCTTAGCAAGATGATGAAAAGGAACTATGCACATCATAATGTCCAAACAATTCTAAAAGTACAAGTTAAATATAACTTTCATGTAATGCATGACCAAAACATAGTTCAATGCTTAAGACTTTGTAAATATCTATATCATAACAAGCAACCTCACAGATTGTGCAAGTGTAATATAATTGATATTTACAATTTAAATATATCAAATGCATGTAATAGTAGATCACCACCACTCCATGTATATTTTTTCTCTATGAGGAAAGCTCTTGAAAAAAATGTTTAATGGTGTGAGCATATAAAAAATCATTTGTATGATAATGGTATTACTAACATACCAAAACCTCAACTATTGAACACATTCCTTGCATTCATCATTCTCATACATTAGTGAAGAACATTAATTATAATAATTAGTTGTCTCGTATGATATGACTATCATAGTATTATAACAACTTTATATCAAACTTTTCTTAAATTCTTATGTGAAACTGAATCATTTAGATGTGATACCTATATATCTATAGTATGACGCTGTACAACTTAAATAGTTTGATTAATAAGTTTATCCTCTTGCACAATTTGGCAAAAAGAAAATCACAAAGCAAAACCTTGTCGATCATTTAACAAAAACATTATTTGTGATTATGCTAGATTATTGAATTTATGTCATATCAGTATGAAATAATAATCAAGGTTTTCTAACTATAACACTACTTACATATGGTAGACCATAAGAATGAACAAGTTATGCACTCATATAATGTAAACTCTTACTCATATGGCATTAGTGGAAACTTGATGCACGAAGAATTTATGATATAGGTACAAGGTTAAAACCTTATACAACTCAATATGCACACCTTATCCATTGTTTAAATGGTGGTCACATCTATACTTATCATACATATATGATTCCATGACAATATTAAAGATTAGTTATACCCTTAAGTTAAAATATAGCCTATGCAAGTATGATATGAGACATCATATTGTACAATTACTCTGATAAAAAAAACATAGATTATTTTAATAATTTTTTCATTATTCTACAAAATGAATTGAGTCTAAAAGTGCATGTAATGATATTTCCATAAAACAAATAAAAATCTAGAGAACATTATGGTAGAGAAGTTATATTTTAATAATGAAAAAAATTATTATTTCATTTTTCCTAGGTGCCACTTTTTTGTGTGAAATCACCCATGATTTAAAGACTCCAATCTTCTTCTAATTTCAAATGTAATTCCTTATACCACTATATAATTGATACATTCAGGATTTAAGAGTGCATAAATACAAAAATACATAGTCATTCATTAGTTACTAACAGATTGGATATATGATAGAATCTTTAAGGGTACAAGAATAGACACGAAGGCTCTTCCATTTTTAAGAAAAAAGATAAAATAAATATATCATCAAATCCACTTGTGAACTAATGGCAACTGTGACACCTTTAATGATGAAAAATCATACATTAAAAACACCCTTGGTGTACAACAAAATTCGTTTAA
Source organism: Vanilla planifolia (assembly GCA_023846275.1). Taxonomy (NCBI): domain Eukaryota; kingdom Viridiplantae; phylum Streptophyta; class Magnoliopsida; order Asparagales; family Orchidaceae; genus Vanilla; species Vanilla planifolia. The sequence goes on from JAIUJO010000047.1 coordinate 844,210, forward strand.
AGACCTAAACAATGAGTTTGAAAATATTTAAAAAATATTTTCCTATTAAAAAGCTATTTTAAATACAATTCTCTATGAAAACTAAAATGATAAGTTATATAAACCACAATAGAGTAAAAAAACTCACATTGTGGTATATGCTCAGAATGTATAAAATTGTCTTCTTAAAAAAATATTGCTACAAAAAGAATCCTTCACATTACTGCAACTGGTTTGTCCACATCAAGTTAAAATAGCTTGAAAAAATTAAAAATCTATAACACATCAAAAGATATTGGTGTTATTTGTTTTGCAAAATTAGGCAAACAAAACAAAAAGACGGACTACAAAAATCTATGTTTGAAAAAACTTTTAATTAAGCATGGAAACCAAAAAGGTTTTGAGTCATGCATCACTTTAACACACTAATGTTGTTGGTGTCAAACTTGTGTGTAGAAAGGAAACCATAAGAATGGATTGTTGGTATGTCATTAATTAAGTGTAGATGGAAGCATGTCAAGCCATGAATTAGCTTTCTTTAGACATATGAGCACTATGTTTTCCAATGTTAAATCAGGAAAAGTCTTGGGAGAAAATTTCTTGATCCTTGCTGAAACCACTAAACATTACATTTTTTATGTGTCACATTATTAAAGTTCTTTATCATGATAGATAAACAAATAACCTTTATTGTACTTCCCATTGATGTAATAATGGACTTCAAGTAAACTTGCTTTATTATAATGTGTCATTGTTCTTTGGAGGGTATAATGTACATAAGGAATTGTCCCTACCATTGAAATTGCTAAAAGAAGTTGCCTTTAATCTATGATCCATTGTCTAAGTATTTGGCATTAATGAAATAGGCATGCTAGTGTGTGTCATTTAATAATGGTTCTAAACTTAGCATGGTTAATGGACTAGTAATCATTAACTTTAAGAAGGTTTTTATGGGACCAGAAAAACAATGAAATGAAGGTCATCTATTTTTTGAACAAGTTATTATCATTTGAGCTAGTAAAACTTTAAATCTTCTTCATATGGATTAATTTCTTCCAATTAATTCATAATGCCTAATAGTTAAAAAAAATTAATTTTTTATTATCGGTGACAATTGTTTTTTGACATGAGTTTTCCTTTTGATATAGAAAGACGATGCAGATAGTTCTGATCAGGATTTGATTTACAATTTATATATAATTCTAATTTCATCATTTTGTTTTTATGTAGCTATAATGTTGGAAATGTTTGAAACTTTTACGTTCTAAATGTTTTTTTTAAATAGGAATTAATGAAAATCCTTCGGACCATTAATATTTTTAAAAACATTAAGTAGTAGAGTGAACAAATCAAACACAAGTAGAAATGTTAATATTACTATTAAATTAAATTTTTTTTTGTAGTGACCATTAATACTACATGTTATGTATTCAATAAAATCTAAAATGAGATTAATATGTAAAAAACTTCTTATGGAATTTGGAATGTTCATAAGACGTGCATTTTATTTTTTTACTAATCGTTCTCGTTATGTTTCAAAAGTAAAGCATAACTTCTATAAATTGGATATCCAATTTGATGAAGGTATTTCTATGAATTAGTTTCCTATTATAAAGTTTTATAAAGTACATTGTAAAAGAATTCATTAAGAAGAAAAGATTACCAAGAAGAAGAACAAGAACATGGAAAAGAATTACAAGAGAAGTAAATTAAAAATGATGAGAATAAAATATGAATGAGTAGCAAAATAGCAAAGGAAAAAGAGAATAAGTAGAAGAATAAGTTGAAAAATAAGAAAAAAGTAAGACCAATAATTGGAAGAATAAAAAGAATTATAGAAACAAGAAGATAAAAAAAATAAATGTTGTAAAAGAAGCAAAAAAAGAAAAATAAATAATATAAAGAGCATTATTAATTAAAGATAATCAATATAAATTATTATTTATAGATTTTAAGAATAGTAACTATTCCTGTTATAATAAATATTATTGTCAAATATTGTGGACAACAATTTACTTCATAATTTTTTAATGAATTACAAGTATTGCTGAAATAGAAACAAGGTAAGATGGGAACAAACTAGAGGTGCAATATAGAGTATTCAAGATAGTTAAGGTAAGAGAGAGAGAGAGAAGATAAAAGGGGACGAGAGTGTGATGGGAATGAACATTATGTGAGGAGTGACAATTAAGAGATTGGAGAAAGAACTACAAAGTGAGCTAAAATCTGGAAGAGATAGAAGAAAGCTAGAGAGAGGAAGTGAAGGTTGATAATGTGTTAAAACCAATTAAAAATAAATAAATCAATAAAAAGAGATGAGAAGGGAGAAATAAGGGATCGAGAAAAGAGGTAGATTGATTGAATTAGAGATCATTTTAAGGTTAAAATTAGATATGGTGTGAGGGTCAAAACAAGATTAATAATAGTAATAAATTATATATAGAAAGATAGAGAAAAAGAAAAAAACTTAAGACAAATAGTCAAGCAATAAAAAGAGATAAAGAACCATAGAGATTGCAAAAGACTAAGATAATTGTAAAGGGAGAGACACATGTAGATACTTACAAATAATTGTCTAAAGAAAGAGAGAGCCAGAGGAGACAAAAAGTTAAAGATGTAAAAGTTTTAAAAGAGAGAAAGAAGAGAGAGAATAATAGGAAAAAGAAAAAAGAGTCTTTGATAGAGAATGTGATGGGCAAAGTTATATAGATTAAGAAGAAAGCAAATAGTAACAATGAGAGTAAGGAAAATTGATGCACATGATAGAAAAAATAATGTGATAAGGAAAAAACAAAGTAGAGGAGAGGAAAAAAAAAGCTTGAGAAAGTTAGAAAAATTAACAAAAAAATAAATGAACGATCTCACACTACAACACCATTATATGAACAACAGAAAAGAAAAAAATTTATTATTAAATTTATTCATATTTGATTGCAATTATTTATATTTACTTTAATAAAAATGTTAGTTTTTTAAAAAATAATTTTTTGTAATATTATTATTTAAAATATAAGTTTACGTAATATTAATATAAAAATTATTTATTATGTTTTCTTTTTAAATTTGGTAATTCAAATTTAATCAAAATGTTATCCAATGATGATGAAATAAATAATGTTAGACTCAGCCTAATGAGCTCTATCTAATTAGACAAAACTTTTTATATTTTTAAATATTTTCTTTTCAATTATTTTGGTACACTTTAAGAAATAATTTTCACACAAACATAATGTGGCATTTGAGGATGTCACCCTCAAATTTCTTTCTATATTGGAAAACAGTGTCCCTATAATTTATCTCATTTCCAACTTTTTCTCTTTGATTTGATTATTTTGCTACGTAATGTTAAAGTAGCTATTCTATGAACTTTACATCACCTTAGTTTTGTTTTATTACAACTTTTTAGTTATTATCATTTGAATTTTAATAAATGTCTACTTAATATTAAAAAGGGATTTTATTATTATTTATGATAATTTGCATTTTGAATTCCTAACAGTTCAAAATGAAGCCAAATGGAAATGAAAAAAATGTTGTTGATCTTGTCACAATGAATACTATCTGATTAAATTTTTACTATTATATATTTATGTAAATTGTTTTTCTAGAATATTTGCATGCATTATAATGCTGATTGACTTAACCCTAATTTTATGACCAAGGATGTTAAGCTCGACCTCGTTAATATCTTGGAATGCAACTTTCACATGCATTTGATCTCATTCTCCAAATATTTTGTTATAATTTTGTTATGTTAATAAAGAACTCTAATTAAATTGTTTATGACCCTTACATCATTTTAATTTCATTATATTATAATTCATCAATTTATGTCATTTTTGCTTTATTATATATTTCTTTAATATTAAAATAATTATTTATTACTATTTATCCTTATTTTTTCTATAATTTGTACTAATTCCAAATAAGGTGTAATAATGATTAAAGAAATGTTATTGGAAACAACTTGATGAGCTTTATCAAATTTAATATTCATTGTTATTTTTTGAGTCCTTGTCTTATGGTTTTTTTCATTCTTTATACGGCATTTTCTTACAAAGTTAATTTGAAGATCGAAAATTTTATAATCGATCTCTTTATTATCTTGGAATGCAACCATCCCATATAATTTATCTTCAACTTTTTTACTTTTATTTTCTTTTGTAACAAAGAAAAACTAACTCTCGTGTGACCATTTTATTATTTCAATTTATTTATATTTGATTGTATTACTTTTTCTCTTTTTTGAATTTTTGTACATTTACTAAATATTCAAAATAAGTCATTATTATTTTACTTATTTATTTTCGTAATTAATATTAATTTTAAACTTGTTCCAATTAAAATGAAATAAATCTTTTGAAACTCATCTCAAAAGTATACATTATAAAATTTGAAGACATTTTATTTTCCAATGTTTTAATACACTTTTTGAGAAATTTTGAGTCATCCTAGATTTGACAATCGAAAATGTTGCACTCAATCTTCTTAGTATCATGAAATGCAACTTTCTAATATTGTTTTTATGATTTCATCAAAGTTAATTTGGTTATATTACTATTTAATTCTTAATCACCTATTATGTATATTATTTTTGTTTGGAAAAATTATATTACTTCAATTTATCACATTTCTAGGTCAACATATATCTACTTAATTACAAAATAATACTTTTTTACTTATTTTTATTTACTTTGGTAATTTACAGTAAAAAAAACAATGTTTAATATGGGTGAAACAAACATCATTGGCATAAACTAAAATAGTTCTTCCAATTAATTATTTAATTTTTATTTAAAAAATGATTTTTTTTTTGGTACAATTTATGAAATATATTTATAAAAACATAATATCACGATTGAAGATGCTACACACCATCTATTAAGTACAATGGAATGTAATTTTTGTTAGATTTGTGTCATTTCTTCAAAAGTTTTTGTTTGACATGCTTATATTGTTGTATAATTGTAAATAATTTTTTGTATGAACTTTATAATATTTTGATTTAGTTATTTTATATTGACTCAAGTTATTTCATTTCTATTTTAATATGTGTTTACTTAATATTGAAGAAATAAGTTATGATATATGCTTTTTTGTTTTTGTAATTCTTAGTAATTATAAACAAGATCTGATGGAGATGAAAGAAATATAATCGATTTAATCTACATGAGCTTTATCTAATTAAATAATCATTTTTTATTTTTAATGGCTTTAGTATATTTTATGAGAAATTTTGATTAATGGTTATTTTGATGATGAAGGTTGTTACCTAAATCTCCATTGTATTTAGGAATGCAACTTTCCCATATAATTTATATTACACATTTAAATGTTTTTATTATTTTTTTATATTATATGTAGGTCCAAATCACCTATCTTATGACCTTTATATTATTTTCATTTAACTATATTACTTTGCTTCAATTTATCTAATTTTAGTTTTAATATAAGTTTTGCTTAATATTAATTTATTAATTGTATATTTTTATAGATTTTTTAATTTGGTAATTCATATTAATTCAAAGAATTATTAATAAAGGCATAACAAACTTTACTAAATTTGTCTCGACAAGCTATATCTAACGAATTAATTATTTTCATATTATTAAAATTTAATTTTTTTATTGTATTAGTATTCTTCATAAAATATTCTAATTCAAACGTAAAATTACAATAAAATATGTTATTCATAATCGTCTTTGTACCTTAGAATTAACCTTTTTGTAAAATATATTCCCTTATTATATTATTATGTAATTTTAAATCTCCTATTGTGTGACCTTTTTAATGAGTTGATTTTGATACTTTTTATTAATTTAAGAAAATTCATTTATGTATTATATATATTGAATTCATATTTAAATGATAAATTATTATTATTTGTGTTTATTTACATTTGTATTTTGTATTAACTCTAAATGAGGTTCGATCGAGATGTAACAAATGTCTTTGGAGTCATCTCAATGAGCAATATCTAAATAAATATTTATTTTTTATTTTCAATCATTTTTGCATGTTTTACAAGAAATTTTAATTCATACCTATTTTGATGATCAATGACGTTATCTTAAATTTCTTTGGTGTCTTGAATTGTGACTTTCTTTTAATTTTTCTCTTTTATTCAATGTTTCCTTTTTAATTGGTAATAATAATATGTCACTCCAAATATCTAATGGTGTGGCCTCCACATTTTTTTAGTTATATTATTTTGCTTTAATTTAACTAATTTTAGTTTTAGTATTAGATTACTTAATATTAAGATAATAATTATTTATTTTTTATGCCTTTTTGATCTAGTGATTCTTATTAATTGAAAATGTGGTCCGATAAAGGCGAAACAAATGTTGAAAAACTCATATTATTAAGCTCTATTTAAATAAATATTTATTTTATAATTTTTTAAATTATTTATTTTCTATTATTTTGTACGTTTTTAAAAGATTTTGATACTAACATAATATGATCATCAAAGATGTTACTCTTAATTTCTTTAGTGTTTTAGAATGTAAAATTTCCTATAATTTATATCATTTCTTCAAATATTTAGTATTAATTTTATATTATTACTACGTAACACAAAATAAATTGCCCTTTGAAAATAGAATTTCTTTTGTTTGGTTATATTATATTTCCTTAATTATTATAATTTCAATTTTAATATACATTTTTTTGATATTCAACAACTCATTGAATCCAACCATTAAAGAAGCCATCCAATAAATGTGGAGTTCAGTGCTATCATTTTCATAGGAAGAAGAATGTTGTAACCTAGTGCCACAAGAGAGCCTAGCATATAGAAATTGAAGTAGTATAAGTAAGCATTAAAGTTGACAAAATGGAGGTCATGAATTAGAAAAGGAGGATAAAGAAGAATTATTATCATTAAGAGAAAGACTTTACTATGCTGAATCTCCAGGGCAATTTTGAGATGCCATTGGATAATGTTAGGACAATCTAAAGTTTGGCAATGAACTAGCATGCTCAGTATCATTATAAGAATTAATGACCAATCTTGTAAGATGGTTATAGATAATGGCAGCAGTATCAATTCCTTATCATATACTACTACCAAAAAGATATGTTTAACACTCACAAACCATACTAACCAATATGTCATATCTTGGATCGAAAAAACCTCAATTTCAACAAAGAATTTCTGTTTCTTTATGACATGGTCAATATTTAAAGGAAATTTTGTGTGAGTTAACACAATATAAGTTAGTAGTCATATCTTTGATTGAAATTAGTTATAAGATTATAAAGCTACCTTAAATGGAAGAGCAAATATGTATACTTCAATATTTGAAAGAAAGATCACAATATACTCTTCACTTCTCATGTAAATCAATCCTACTCGAAACACTAAAAAAGAAAATGATAAAGAAAAAGGAAAATTTATTGCTATCACTTTAGTAGTTGAGGTTGAGATGGATATAGCTAATGGTTAATTTATCGGACTTGTGATAAACAAAGGGGTCTTTATTAGTATACCCACACAACTACCCACAATTCATCCTTGTTAAAAGAATTTATGGATGTATATTTTGATGATTTTCTAGAAAAATTGCTACATTTATTAGATATTGAAGACACAATATATCTAGTTTCCAACACCTTAGTGTCACACTTTCCACATCACTAAGTAAATCCATCATTTCAAATGAAACTTAAACTTCTATAATTTATTATCCCAAGATAATTGAAGAAAAAGTAGTCAACCAATATTTTGGTCATTTTCTTCATAAGCAAATAGTGGATCAAGTCTAAACTTAAGATCAATTGTTATCATGCATTAAATTCACTAATCAAACAATAAGTTTGACTCATTTTTAAATTTTTTAAAAAATCATTCTCAAAGTCCAATTTTTTTTATCATCAAAACTTATAATTTGCATACTTTTATGTTTATTAAGTATTTTTCTACTTTTTTTTTCATTACATAAACATATCGTTGAACACATTTATTTAAATTATGAAATATATAAATGACTGTCGAAAAATCATGGATATTCCTCAAAATTTTTTGATGCTGATTTTGTAGTGATCCATGTTAGATGAGAGATATTTCTACATGAAACCCATAAGAAAATTCATTCTCATGGTGCATGACAATGTACAACAATAATGAACTTAGTATTGCTGTTTAACCTTTGAATTTACTTGAGGATTATAAAATAAGTGTAATCTTTAATATTTAGGATCTTTTTATCTTACAGGGAACCACACGCATTACCTATCGAGCCTATTGAACCTTTGCTATCATTATTGAATGAACCTCTCTCACCACTATAATCATCCAAACCTTCTGGGTGGAGAGATCATGCGGAACAAATCTTAGGTGATCAAATAAGTTTCATATATAATCAAGCACAACAAAGACTTTTTATGTATTCAAGAGTTCATCTTACCTTCAATGACACTTTGATTACTATGAAATAGCTTTATAACCAAAACCCAAGATTTTAAAGTTGTATCAAAGACTTTAACCTAGCTTTAGAATTCATCTCTTTCTTACCTAGGGTGGATGATATAATAACAACCCATATAGAGTATAGAGATTCTACTTGGGGGCATTCTAATCATTTTTGGAGTCCTAGTCATACCAAGATTGACTCCAATTCGCATTAATCCCCAATATCCTTATTATTGTAGGGGTTAAATTGCAATTGACCCTTATTTTTTAAACATTTTAGTTTAGTTTATTAGTTCTTCAAGTTATGTGCATCTAAAATTAGTTGAAGTCATTTGAAGATCTATTGGAAGTTTATTTAGAAATTTTTTAGTGAAAAATTTAGTATATGAGTTCTATTTTGTAGCCTCAAAATTATTTTTGTGCATGTTTCTCTTGTGCTTCGTCACTATTATCGCTATCATCAATCGTTATTGACCTATTCAAGCCCTTCAACATGCACAAAACTTGTAGCATGCAAGAGCCATTAACCTGTGTTCTTTCACTCTAACCAATGCTAACCAAAAACATAGACCAAAGGTGTTACAAACCTCTCCCTTTACATTGTACAGATCATTTAGCTTGTTACCTTGCTGCATGTGGGATCATGGGTCAAAATGCATAGTCCAAGGTTGGAATTACATATAACTATTAATTTTACAACATTTCATCTCAAACTTTTTGGTGGTAATCAAAGTATTTCGTTTGTAATGTACAGTGAATATTTATAAATCCAATAAAATTTCAAATTTTGTTACTTAGTCTTCCCAAAAGTGCTTTTATTTTCTTATGTTAGCAAATTACTACTGTGCACCTATGATCTCTACAAATAAGGATGCTCACCATGTAAAAAAAATTTATTTTGAATTAATTAACAAAGTTCTAGCACGAAGCTTATTTGATACAAGCATGTCATGCATGATCAATCTATCAATGTGATTCAAAAGTTGGCATAGGAAGGAAAGTGGTAGGCTCAAAAGGAAAGATCTGAACACATTTATATAATATCTACAAAGGCATCAAATCACTAAGGGAGTTGTTAACTATATTTTAACATTTTGGACAATTAAGTGCACAAAAAACTTTCTCATTTGTGCATGAAACCAAGCCTTTTTTTTGTTTGGCATTCTAAAAGCATCACCTTATTTAATTTCTGGCCACCCCACCACAAACTTTAGCGCTCTGGGTGTGGGTTGCTGAAATGACTTTTTCATTTAGGTTGAGATCCCTTATGTTAAAAATTAATACAAGTCCTTGGCTTTTAAAAAAAGGATTTTACTCATCTATGATCCTAGGATTTTTGATTCAATATATAAAATGCCTTGGTTAGGCTCTTGTACATATATATTACTTGAATCTATGTATTCTTGCTTTTTTGTGAGCTAAAATACATTTTAACATATCATCTCACATCAAAACCACATCACCCTTTTTATTTCAAGAACAAGGCCCTATATGAGAAGCTTTACACCACTTCTCTCATTAAGTTACTTTCAATCACACTCATGGGAATCAAGAAGCCAAAAACAAAATGCGTAAAAATAACATGGACTATTTTGACTAAATTATGATTTATGATTCTAGACAATCTCATTTGCATTCTCTATTCCTATCTTTAGATATTATTAAGATGGATTATAGATTTGTGGTAATTTATATATAAGTTGCTTTACATAATTAGGCTAGAAGTGTCCTACTAGGAGTACAAGGTAGGTTCAACCTTAGGATTATACATGTAAATGTTGATAATGTCGAAGTTAAAAAATTTCTAATTTGATAAGGTTGTATGAAAATAATTGTGGTCATTAATGTGTTAATGAATGTTAGAGAATTCCTCATGTTTGTTGCTTTAAGAATGTGAAATAAATTTTATTAAGCTATGTTCAATTATATCTTTTGTTGAATAGTTTGCTTAATTGATAAGTTAAAATTTCCTGACTTGAAGTTTTGCTAGAATAATGAATTATCCATCATATCCATTATGTTCCTCTAACTCACAAAAGTACTTCATGAATTCAATGTATATGCCTAATAACTCAAGCTATCTTAGTGACCTGTGGCTTTGAGAAATTTTATCAACATGTATTAGATAGCTTTTATTAATCTCATGATCAGCAATCAAAAAAACCAAGCATATTGTTCAATATAGTGTTATGCAAGCATGGAGATAGAATAATGTGATTATATTCCTGCTAACAAAGAGATTCGTTATTGGCATATATGTAAAAAAGAAAATTAAATTCAGATTGTCATTTGTTATTATTATTTCTCACTTAATTGAAGTGTGACTATGTATAGTTATGTTTAAGAGCAAGTTTGCTAGGAATGCCTTATTTCCTTCATGAATATGCATGCAAAAAGAGTCTTCTTAGCATATAGGCATTGTTTATTTTTTTCATATCTCCTTACCTAAGGAATGATAGTATGGGTTTATAAGTAAAAGCATGATAAAATTATGATCAATAAAGTTGTCATGACTTTTTATGTAACATGAGAATTCTAACATGATTTTATTAGCTTGCTTCATTATCCATGAATGACAGAGATTTAGTTTAAATTTCAAACATGATTGCTTAATGATTAGGCTAATGTGAATCCTTGACACGTTATTACCAAACCATGCAAAAGTTATTGCATTGTTCTTTTTGAAATTATATTATGGAAGTCCATAAAATAAATAAAATTAATAAATGTAGGTAGTTCTTATTATTGCCAAGCCTTTGTGCCTGTTGAAAATTTATGGAGACGTTGATAATCTAATTTCATCAACTTTTAGGATTGAGATTTCTTGTTATGTAAAATGTTGATTTAGTTATGTTATTATCAATATTTATTATGTGACATCTCAACTTAAGAATGATGAATTTGGGTTTTCAACAAGAGTACCATAACATGTTTATGACATATGCTTATAATTTTAAAACCATTTACGAAATATGAAAAATTATTTTTCTACAAATTGAACCTTAGCATAAACCATGAATGTTAGAATGAAACTTCTAAATTTAGCCAATCCTTTGAAATTCTCTTTTCCAAGTACCTGCTTACCTAGGATATGCTCTGGAAAATTGAGATGTGGTTTTGTTATGTCATGTGAAGAATGTGGATATGCCCTTAAGTGAACATATATGGCTTCTATGGCTAATATTGCCCTTAATTTCTAGACATGAGACATGTAAGGGCTTGATTTTGGGCAACAAAAGAAGTTTTGGTTTGTTATTGTAATTGTTAGTTAATAAAGGTAAGTGTGTTGTGTTTAGAAGAGCTTGGGTTAAGGAAAAAATTTGATTAATAAATACTAATAAGATCTCATTAAATTGACTTGAGGTGGCTAGGAAAACCTAAGTAATAATGATAGCTTATGTTTCTATGGCTTAGATAACACAACAAAAAGAAAAAATAATACTTGTTAAGAATTTACATAATCAAATGTAAGGTTTGTAAAGCTTTAAGCTAAGTTTAAGATTTTTTTATGTTTAAGAAATTACAAATAGAAGGTACAAAAGTACAAAATTCAATACCATGTGGTGAGCCACGATGAATGATATGGATAATGACTTATGATAGGAAAAATCTAAGTAAAAAGCTTGGAAGAAAGTCAGAGGGCTTAGCTTAGCCTTAGAGAGATACAATGCTATGATAAGGAGTTCATTATTTTTAGAATGTTGGATAAACCATTAGCTTCACATGGTTTATTAGGTAAGAATATAATTCCTTTTGATCAGGCTCTTAGGAAACTTGTTGACACCTAGATGGTGATGTAATGGATGTGTGTGGCTTAAGAAAAGCTTTTAGGATGGGTTAAATCATGATGGTTTTGCTGCAAGGCATAAAAATGCAAAACATTGTCATTGTTACAATAAATTTGATACAATCTAACATTTTTTCTTGAAATAGAAACTCAATGAATAGCTTACATAGATAGTTTAGTTCTAGGAAGGATCCTAGATGAAACAAGGTCAAAGGAAAGCTTAAAAAAATTTTGATAAGGGAACCTTAAAAGATTGGTTTAGGATTTGAAAGAAACCTTAAGTTTCCTTTATTATGGGATGAATAATCCTAAATAGTTGATAAAGGGATGTAGAAATCTTAGATTTTCTAGATAGTTGTTTTGATATTCAGAAAATCGTTACATGCTTCGAGTTTAAGAAAACCCTAATAATGTTTTGATTGTGATAGATAATTGTTGGTATGATGTTATTAGGTTATGAATGTGATCTTAATTTAAAAAAGAAATTTATGTAGTGGATCATAGATCTTGGGTCATTCCTTAAGTGATGGGTATGATCGAAATTTGTAATATGTTAGGATAGTGATAACAACTTCACATTGTCTCTTAACCTTATAATATTAGTGCTTGATCATGTGGTAAGACACTATAGGTATAGCTAAATGCCATTTTTATATTTAACATTAAAAGGAAATAGTTTCGCATTTGATCTTATGGAGAAAAGATAATGTGCTGGGACATGTGTTAAGGAATAAGTGTGGATATTGAAGACTCTTAGAACCTTGTGTGGTTGCCACACATGATTGGCATTGCTTTGTTTGGTGCTAAGTGATGGTGTGATGGGAAAGCAAGACTTTGCTGTAATTTTCTTCTCTTGGTAAGATTACTAGATTGATGTGAAAAAAATCATCCATTTATTTGTCTCACAAAATCTTGTATCAGTTTAACATAATAAATAGAGATACACTTGTTGAACTTTTTTTCCACATATGATTGCACATTATTATTAAAGATTGATGTACATAGTTTTATTTCTACATGTTATGGATTAAATATTATTTTCTTCATTTAGTTTCATCGCTAACTCCCTTATTTTGTTTTGAAGTTTTATGTAGCTAAGAGTAATTATTGATTTATACTTAAGATTATTAGAAGTAGTGTTCATGTTGGATGAACTTCTTCTATCATTTATGATTTATAATGGTTGAGTTTTAATTTCCACTAATGATAGCAAGTTCTACAGGTTGACAAACATTAGGCTATAATATATTACTCTTTATTGTTTGTAGTATTTACATGTATATGATCATTTGTATTTCAACTTAAATTATGATGTCATTAAAGCATGTGATATTTATTATTTTTATATTCTAGATTTTAGTTATAAATATATATGAGTTATATGACTATAGTTTCAGGCATATAGGATTACAATTATTGAAAAAATAAGACATAGTCGCATTTGTTTGAACTTTGGTGTGGTGAAAAATAATTAGGAAAAAATCAACATTTATTGATTTGGAATTAAAACCTAGATTATATTTAAGGCTTATTGACGAGTAATAAGTTTAGGCTTAACAAGGTACATGGAGTCTCTGGTTTAGCTTAGCCAATTCAATTTATGGTTGAGATGTCTCTACATGATTTGATGGCATGTTTAGGAGTAGCAAAACAAAATTTCCAAAAATGGGATCTAAGAGCAACACTTTGGACTAATTGTAGAGAAAGATGTTACATCTACTAGTGATGTAATCTATCACTATATAGTAACGAGATGTTGGAATTGTTCTTTTCTATTAAAATGTGTGAAGAGTGTCACAACATGATAATGTTACCCCATAAAATTCAAATGTTTTAGTAGAATGATCATATGAGTTGCACCATTATGAGAATACACTTGAGTTGATTTTAACAAAGCATCCTTGTTAGACGTTATGCTTATTTTAGAGTAATGTTGTGCTATTAAAGTGTCCAAGTAATTGCAATTTAATTTCTCGTTTATTATTAAAGAAAGATTAAAAAATTAAATTTCTTAGCTTATAATTTATGTATTCGACACTACATTTACATTATGTTGATAAAATAATATACTAAAATATAGGTTTTTATCATTAATATCTAAATTAGTCTCTATTAATTTCTAAAATATAAAAAAATAGTAAAAAAATATAAATTTATTAATGTATTATATATGTTGTGAAATGCTAATTTTTCTTTACATATCAATATCAAATATTAAAACATAATAGTAATGGATGTGCCATATATGGCATTTTACATGTAAGAAAGTCATAAATGTTAATGCAATTTTCCAACCAAAAGAATAATTATTTAAAAACACAATTTCAAAAGCTTGTAAAAATATAAAAACATACAAAGTGATATATCATGAACCTTAAAAAAACTATAATTAAATATAATAGAGAAATTTTTTTTAAACAAAACAAATAAATAAATAAATAAATAAATAATTTATTGGAAAAATTTAAGTTTTTAAATGATTTTCATAATTTTTCAAAAAATAAATTAAACAAAACGTTTTGATATTAAATATATAAATAAAAAGTTTTTGGTGATTTAAAACATCTGTAATTCATGGTGGAGGGAAAAAAAAAATTAAATATTTGAACACAAATGCTATAACATAAACAAGGTAATTCAAAGCTTTTACCAAATTTTGTTATTTTAAAAAAATAATAGATGTAAAAAATATGGTAATTATCTATTTATCATAATTTTTAAAGATTTTGAATTGTTTGGAAAAATTTTAAGAACTAGATTATTTTATATAAAAATAAGATGAGCAACAAGAATAACATTTAAACAAACAATTTTCCTATTGGTATAATATAATAAATTAGCTATTACAAATAAAAATTTTTAAATATTTAAAAATTTTTGTAATTTAAAGTGTAGTTGGTTAAATAAAAATGATAAATTTAAATAAAAATACAAAGAAACACATCATAATTACATAACTGTTTTTACAATATTTGACTTATTTACATGATATATCAAAAGTTGCACAATAATGTAATAAAAACATCGTGTTATTAAAAACAAAGTATAATAAGCAAAAATTATATATAAATACATTACAAACAATTTATAACTTAGCCATCAAAGTTATAATAAAAAAGTGAAAGAAGTTTTGAAAATTAAGAAAAATTAATTTATGGTAAAATTGTTAAAAAATGTATACAACTAAAAAATTATCATACATATGTAACAAATAGGTACAACCATCTTGTATCTAATGTAGCTTAAGGAAGGCTTAAGACATTCTTAAAATGCCTTATCACATTGATATTTAATAAATTTTAAGTTAGATAAAGGTGGTGTAAAATGATTCTTGAGAATATTATTTACTTTATTTTTTTTATTTCACAAGGAGATAAAAAATTAAAAAATTATAACATGTTCTCATGAAAATTAAAATTTTAAATATATGAAAATAAATAAAAAAATCCAAAAAAAATAAATATAGTTTATTTTCTTATAAATAATGAGTACTCAATACCTTTAAGATTTGTTACAAAAAAAACACAGAAAATATTATACCAATAATCATTTCATAAAATTCTCATGATAGTGTAAAAACAATGAGATAGAGAATCATGAAGATTTCAAATAAAAAATCATAGAAGATATAATATTGTTTCAATATGTTTTTCCTAATGAAAAATTCAAATTAATGAAATAAATTTTAAATCTAAATTATTAAAATAACAAATTAGTTTTTAAAAAATGAATAGAACATGCATTATGTATTAAAAGAATTCATTCAGTGACGTAAATATGAAAGTGCATTTTTGTAACTATTTTTTAAAAAATAATTACGATTGCTAAGCTTATTAAGTATTTGAAATCAATGTTTGTATTACAAATATTTTAACTAGGTGCTTTAACAATAATTTGGACATAAGAAATGAGCTAACATGCCTACCACAGTATGCAATTGTATAAATGATAAAGATACTAGCACAATAAAATATCTTGAGAGGTCAAAGTTTTAAGCATATTAATAAATAGAAAATGTTTTCCAAAAAAAATTAAAAATATTAAAAATTAATAATTCTAACTAAAGTAAATATTTATAACTAAAACTTATTTAGTAGAAAATAAAATATTTTTATTATTGAAATATTTGATTAGGATATGTCAAAGACAAACATCTAACAATAACTGAAAATTTTAATAAAATACAAAAAATCAAGTAAATAATTTAATGACTTATTTGAAAATTTTATTACATTTCTACTTGACATCCAAAAAAAATTTTAGTAATATAAGCTTGATAAAATGTTTAAAAATATTGGGATAAGAAATTAATAAAATAATAAAAATGAAATCACTAACAAAAAATTTATAATATAAAAAAGATGATTATCAGATAGAATAAGATTCATAATAGCTAAAAATTCATAAAATATTTAGAAATTATAAAATTCTTACAACAATAAAATATTAAAAATATTTAAAACATTGCCTAAAAAATTAAATAATTAATTATGTAAAAATACAAAAGAATAGAAACAATCTATATTAAAATAAAATGTCCCTTATTATAAAAATTAAAAAAATAAAAACAATAACTTAATAATAACCTCAAATTTATGAACAACATATTAATAATAAATCCCTTCTATGATATCAATTTGTCAAATATTCATATGAAGTTAAAATGTATTTTAGAAAGAATAAAAACATTTGAATGATAAAATATTAAAATTATTCTAGGAATGTAATTAGCCAACTTTTTTAACATTTTAAGAATAGAGGATGTCTTAATTAAAATTAAAATGGGAACTAATAGTTTACAAAAGAAATTCCTAGAATATCTATAAATCTAAATTTTTGTTAGAGTTATGCATAATTAAGTAAATAAAAATATAAGTTATTTAAGGAATATAAATTAATTAATACAACAATTTATTTAAAATTTTCAAAAGTTTATAAGAAAAATAAGAACAAAAAATTTTTATAATGATAAAAAATATTGTCTTTCAACTAAAACAAAATAGTATTACACAAAAAATATATAAGAAATTATGTAAATGAAAAATTCTTAGCTATGTATATGTTAAGAAAATGGGTTCAATTGGACATAAGTATTAGCAACACTAGACCTAAAGTCTCTTTTTCAAACTTCTTGCAACATTCAAATTCAATGCTACTTATTTTGAAAAAATATATGAGAATTCTTGATTTGTTAAATAACTTTCTAACGTTAGAATAATGTAATAAGATAATTTCATAACATCAAAAATTTTTAGTTGTCTGATTGTGTAATTAAACGTAAAAATCTTGCAGTTTGATGTCCTTTTATTTTCAATGCAATT
Source organism: Vanilla planifolia (assembly GCA_023846275.1). Lineage (NCBI taxonomy): Eukaryota > Viridiplantae > Streptophyta > Magnoliopsida > Asparagales > Orchidaceae > Vanilla > Vanilla planifolia. The sequence continues at coordinate 861,713 of JAIUJO010000047.1, forward strand.
TGTATGAAAGAATGTCAATATACCATAAGAATTCAATGAATTTCCTATGGTAAGTAAATGCCAGTTGATCATAAAATCCAATAAAATTTTATTGTAACATACAAATTTTTTCGTTTTACTTATGCCTACATGAATAAGATAATTACATGGTCTAAACTTATAATTGTATATCATATTATGGTTTTTTACTTAATCTTTGAGAGAAAATCACCAAAATACAATTCATAATGTTCATTTTACCATTGCATAATGTATGATAGTGATATATGACATTTTCGAAAGTTAAATTTTAATTTGAATGATTTGATTATAAGATGCATGTTAACTATATCGAATGATTTGTTTTTGTTTTCCTTATACCTTTTTTAGGAATTGTTTTCCCCTAATTGAATAGTTTGATCATATTATTTTAAACTTTGTTAGTAATTGTTCCGTCCAATTATACTATATCCACTTGTTTCCTCAGAAAAAATAGAGTCGTCTTAAAATTGTCTCAATTCTTCATTAGCTAATCATATTGTATAAAATTTGATCTTGTGGTGCATTTATTCTTTCAAAAGGTTTCATTTCAAATTTGAAAAATCATGCATGGTGTAGTTGTGCCACAAGCTCCTTTAATTTACATGATAGGGAAAATATCTTACTCAAAAATAAAATTTAGTTTCATGATCATGCAATTATGTTTTCCATTATTAATTTACAAGTGGTTACATTAATATATTTAATCAATTGAGATGTCTGTCAACATTACTCTGCTTCTAATGTTGTTCACCATCATAGTTAGAAGCAAAGCTTGATTATTAACGAGTACACTATTGAAATTTTTTTTATTATAAAAATATCTTAGATTATTACTCATTAGACCAATACCTCTTATTGTTTTATGATAAGTTACATTCTAAGTTTATCATGAAGTAATTGAATGTAATGCAAGAAAGCATTTGCTAAATATTATTAAGTGAAACAAGATTTATAAGTAATAAAAGCACATGGATGTGGTTCCCTTGACTCATGGAACCACTCTTCAATGGGAGGTTAAGGTCTCCTACTTTTGTAATAATAAAAAAAGTCTTCTAGTTCTATTGAATAAATCCTCGCCAAGCAGCTTTGTTAGGATGATAACTAGTTGCATGTTGTTAACAACAAATTAAATGTCTACCACTTTCATTATGTATGCTCCCAAATGAAGTGGTGACTAACAACACTTTGTTTGTCCTTAGAGTACTAGATAAATTATTTAGTTTAGCAAATGATGCACATATTGTCCTGTTTTATGGTTATTATTTTTGTGAAAGTAATCCCATGTCTTTTAGACTCCTTTTTAACCCAAAGCAATTTTCCAAAAATCCTCACAATGCTATGTATTATGGTTCTTTGCTTTTAAGCAATAGTTTAATGTTTTTTAATAGATCATGAGTTTAAGATGTGTCCAAAAAATGATTAAATTCCACAATGCTTTCCTTATGTACTCTTGAACAAACATAATCATTGTAGCTTTATCATTTGAGATAATGACATAACTCAAATTTATGATATAAAAACCCTACTACCTTTGTGCAACACAATTACCAAACGATTCTTTTTATAGTTTCCAAATAAAAAATAGATTTAAAAAGTCCCACATTAAAAACTTCCTTTGGTCTTCTTGTAGTTAATTAAAAAACATATCTTCCCTTAGTATACCTTGAATCTATTTATTTTTCATTCTTGTCATTATTTAATGAAAAAAATTAATAACGTTTTATTATATATTCATTGAGATATCTTTTATTAAAACATTAAATATTCTCAACAATTAAAAAATAATTAGATTATTGATGTTTTAATTAAAACATCATATTTTTCTCAAAATAATAACTAAAAAAACAAAAATAAAATAAATCTAGAAGTAATGCTAAAAGGCTTACATATATTAACAAATTTAAATATTCCAAAGGTTATGAGCTCACACAATGGAACATTTTTTTTTTAAATTTGCTCTGCATTATTCAAATTATTTTTAACAATTTAGGTATAAAGATTGAATATTAAAATTTTTATTACCTCAAATATCATTCTTAGTACTTCTATAATGTTTTTATTTAAGCTGGATAATTGATATATTTTCTTGATTAAGACTATTTTGTTGACAATTTATGATTTGAGAAATTTAAATGTGCTTTGTATCTTGTATAAAAAGAATTAAAATTTTATAATTTAAATAGTGTTATACAACTATGAAGGAATGAATAATAAGAAATAATATTTAAAATTTTAACATTTAATTCACAAAATTTAATATAGGAATATAAAAACTTATATGAAACATAAATGACAAAAAATATTTTTTAAATAAATAAAATTTTTTCAGATAAAAAAAAATTATTTATTTATAATATCCACATTAATATGCGAACCTACTAGCATATTCTTAAAAAAACTAAAAATTTAAAAGAAAAATCAATTGTATTAATTGTGCAAGATATGCAAAAATGTTGGAGGTGATAAATTGACAAATAACTAAAATCATATCATCAATACATTTAAAGTTTGAAATTTTTTGAAAAACATATTTAAAATAATTTAATAATGATTTTGTTATTTATAATATTTTTTTGAAAAGTTAAAACTAAATAATAATTGCAATAGTCAAATAAATATTTACTATTAAAAAAAGTTTGTAAATAAGTAATAAATTTTGTCCTAATAATTATTACAAATAATTCTTGTTAAACAAAAAGTTATTAGAAAAATAGAAAATGCAAAACATTAAAGATCATAATACTATATGCAACAATACAAGAAGAGTAATTACACAAATATAATTTGAATATAAAATAAAAATCAAACCTAATAAAAAGACTATTGCATATAATTGTTCATGATAATCGAAATATAACATAATAATTTCTTCGAGAAATAAAAAAATTATGACCATACCATGAGGAGAGAAGTTTGAAAATAATAAAATTTTCGAATAAATAAAAAATAATTACCAATTAAATTATATGTATAGTGCGTTGATGTATGTTGTTTTATTATTATAATATCAAGAAATATGTTTGTACAACATAAAATTAAAACGTTTATAGTTATTAATATAACTAAAATATAAATATTGATACACAGAATTTTTAAATATTCTAAATTTTATGTGGAATAAATAAACATATTTTTCCCCTATTGTTTGTCCAACTTCATTCTACTAATAAATAGAAGATATGTAATAAAAAGCTTTTAGATGAAATATATAACCTTAAAAGACTATAAGTTATGGCATAAAAATAATATCATTAACATCAAGACTTATTTTAAATATTTAATTATAAATACCAAATATAAACATAATAAAACAAAGAACTCATGGGTAATATTAAATTTTAAAATGAGATTTTCATAATTCATAAATAAAATATTATATTGAAAAAACTTAGTAAAGAAAAAATATATATAACATGTTATATAAATTAAAAATATAATATAAGGAAAATTTTAATAATTAAATTTTATAAATACATAACAATACTTAAATGTTTTTAATGAAAAATTTAAATCTACATAAAATATTATAAAAAATCCTTTCATGATATTACATGTTAAACAAAGTTAATGTTATAGACAAAATAATTTCAAAAATACTATCCTAAAATGAAATCAAGAAAACAAAGCATTTAAAACTTCAAACTTTAACTCTATATTTTATTTACAAAAAATATTCTTGTCATGGTAACAATAATAAATTTATAACAAAAAAGTGTAAATTATTAATTTATTTAAATCAATAAAATTTTATAGTCTTGGTGCCAAAAATTTAAATAAATAATGTAACTATTAATTAATGGAAGGCCATTGTTTTTTGTGCAAAAATAATTTGGTTGGACATAAATAATGCTTATTAGTCTTGTTTGGACTAATCAATACACAAGGTGAAGCTTGACAAGTATTAGTACGACTCACAATAGTGAATCACATACTTAGGCATTCAGATTGAAGTAGATGATGATTTAGACAATAGTTGTGTGCATAAATATTATTTAATGCATAACCTTAAAATAGTTGATCCTAGTATGAGAATATAGGAAAAGAAGATGAGAGCTAAGGTGACTATTTATGGATAGAGTTTTATCATCATTCGTTTCTTTTATTTATATGTTATTTATTGAAGTAATTATTCAATAAATTTTTTTAAGTATTCACAACTTTTATAGTTTCCTATGTTAGTTGTGTTGAACAATTATTTCTTTTATTATATTTCGATGATAAAAATAATTATATTATTTATTAATTTCTTTTGTTGAGTATTTTAAATCATGAATCTCAACAACAAGTACATTAACCTTTTATAGAGCTCAATTAATTGATTCATGGGTAAATATAGAATTGACTACAAGTAAATGAGTGTTAGAGACATTGCTTAAGAATTTCTTAAGTTGAAAGTTTTTAGCTAATGGGTTAAACTCTTAGTATAGTAGTTTCCAATCTAAAACACGTCTTCCACGTCATACTTAGGGTAAAAATGATAACCAATCACTTAATGCTCATATTGCAGATAGGTTTACAAATTCATTTTGCATATATCACTTTAAAAATTTGGAGGAAAATGTGCATTATTCGATCTTGTGGTTAGATCAAATGATCTAAATTCATTTACATTTAGAAACGTGTAGATCCAAATCCAATTGTTTGATCTCATAGTCATCATGATCAAATGTATAAATATTCATCATCTTTTAAAAATTTATAGGTTTAAATTCAATCTTTTGGACATGCAATTTTCAAGATAAAATTGTTGCAGATTTGCCTTCCTGTCTTAAATGTGTAGAATTTAATCTTGCAATTTGATTATTCATTTTTATGGCATAATGGTGTACATTAAAATCAATCTTGTATATATCCTTTACTTTGATTCAATCACATAAACTTCATATTTAATCATCTACATTAAAAATATCTACGTGGTTGTCATTTACCTTTATCCATTACACAATTTTTTATATAAATATCTAGAATAAAATCCAATGTGTGGCTCTCATTTATCCTAGGTTTAAACAATCCTAATGATTCTTGATGGATTGTAATGCTAATTTTATGAGCACCATTAAGCCACCTAACTCACTACTTATTATAAACAACAATGTTTGCATTCAAGCCGTTCTACCTATAGCGACTAATTAGAATGTTTAGTAACTTCTTTTAGTTATTGAAATATGCCTATAAATATTATATGATTTTAATATAAAAAATTGACAAAACAATAAAATAGCTTTTCTACTCTTGTTAAAGCACTAACTCTCCTTTTTCTTAAAGCACTAACTCTCCTTTCTTTTCTACTCTTGTAAAAGAAAAATACATTTTTGATTTACTATTTTTTTTATTGAGCATAAGATTAGTGTATGCATTAAAATCAAATCTCTTGTTATTATTTTTCATTTTCTACAAGTTTCATTTCATTGAAGGATAGCTATAGCCCAATTATTTTACTTCATTTTTGTGATCATCATCATTTCTTGAAAGTCTTGCACTAATTAGTTAGTTTTTTCATAGCCTTTATTTGGGGAGGTTGTAGTTTTGAATATGGATTAAATTACCAAAGATTATTTAACTTTCTTCTACTTTAATTTTATTTTTTTTAATGATTTTAAAATTAAAAATATGATTAATATATTTCGAAAAGAGTAAAATTTACACAACAATGTTTAACAAAGATTTATTTGAGGTTAAGAGACAATATCAAATTTTTAATGGAAAATATTATTTTAAAAATATTTTTAACAAGTCAAAATATTTTTCCTATAAATTCTTCCCTCTTAATAAACAAAGTTTGAATTGTTATTAGTGTTAGGTGCCTTTCTAAGGTGATTAAATTATCCATGGAGAACAACTTCCTGAATTAATTCTTTAACAAGTATTGCTGAGCATTCTTCTAAAAATGAAAGGCAATGCATCAATCTCATAAGAAGGGGTTGAATTGTGGACTTAAAATAATTTTTAGTATTTTTGGATGCATTTATTTTGTAAAAAATAATTTTACATCTATAAAAAACTTAGATTATTAATATATATATAATTATAATAAAACACCAAAATTTTTAAGTAGTTTTATTCAGATTAAGCCGATAATAACCCATAATTGATGTTAAGAAAAAAACCACGAATAAAAGGTTACAACTTAAATTTTTTTCATATTGACATCCAACCTACTAGCTTTTATAGGTTCAACTATGACCAATGCTTTTGTTAGGTTAATTGAAATTTTAGTTTTCAAGAGATCAAATTATACTCGAGCTTTTGCAAATGTTGGCTCGCCTATCCCAACAAAAAAATATAACAAGATAAAAATATTGTGATAAATTTGTATAGCTTCTTATACTTGTTGATTAATGAAAGAAAACACAATGAGCTTAAGTTTAAGAAAAGGAATGTGAATTTAAAAGTTTAAATGAGTGGGGATTAGCTAGAAAAATTTGTTGATTTTAGGAGAATCTGTAGTTACTACTAGTAGAATTTAGCTAAGTAGAATTTTGAGTATATTTTGTTGAGAACTCAAACATTGATTCACATTCATCAGTTATTTCATTATGACATTTTCGATATTTATTGAAAATTTTTGACTATTGTAGCTTTAATCTGTTGAAAAGTTAAGTAAACTGCTATAGCGAAACATCTTAAAAAGCTTTTATGAATGTGTTAAAATTTTTTTTTGAAAATAGCTAATGCAAGAACTAAATAATTTGCCATTAGATTGGACAGACTAAGATCATTGTATCTAATCAGAGGCGATATAGATCATCAAATCTAATCGAGAACAAGTGGATGTGTTATGGGTGATTTGATCAAGAGAGAATTGTTCTAGGCCATCTAATAATGTCAAATGAGATGCGGATCATTCCATTCAGCATAGATAAAGATAAAGTAGGTCTCAATAAGTTATGATGAAATGAGTTCTAGTCATCCAATAAGTTAGGATGAAAATGTGGCAATTAGATATAGGGATAAATCATATAAAATTGACAGAATCAGTGATCATCAATTAATAAAGTGGAGGTGAGCTCCACCACATGATTTTGGATACAAATTTGCACAAGAGATTTTGTCTTGCATTATTGTGTTGGAAAAGTGTTTAAACTATATAAGAATTCACACGAGATTGACATTCAAACCTAATTGAGGTTTGTTCCCCCTTTGTCCTGTCGTATACCTTATATGAGTGCTACCTAGCTCGATCCAACACCTCGAACTAATTTTGTTCTAACCCCCTTGGGCTAGCTAGACTTGAGAACTTTGAAATTGGACATAAGCTATGATGTGGCAATTTTTTTATAATTTAAATTATAAAAAATTAGCATTATTAATTTTTTAAAATTAATCAAAATTTAACAAAATAACTAATAGGAAATTTGATATGGAAAATATTTAATCAAGAAAATTATTATGAGATTTAAAAATAAAATCTTATTTGTTCACTAAATTAAGGAGATGAGTGAACAAATATATACTTGAATATGATTTGAAATTAAAATGAAATGAGGCTGTCATAAAAACAATAAGCTATTATTTTATAATAAAAAACCTTTTTAAATTTGATGAACATATATATTTAATCTTTGAATCTTACTGAACACTTCAAGGTACTTTAAATATCACAAGTTCACCATCTTCAAACATGCATAGCTTATTATTTACATGTGAACCTATTTTACACTAAACAAGTCTATTAAAATAAAAAACAAAATATTTAGGACTTGACTCATCAAAGCCAAGGGTAACATAATAGCTTCCTCTAGTAAGCTATGTTATAATCTTTATTGAAATATTAAGACTACCATTCACTTTAAAATAGTAAGTAGGGAAATGCACAATTAAAAAAATTCATAGGGTGTATTAAAAAACATTTGAAAATGGATACAAAAAAAACCATAGAATTTAATTAAATGATAAAGCTACAAATATTTTAATTTGTACTTTTAATATTTTTAAGGATAATAGAATTATGAATTTAGACATTAGTTTTGAAATTTGCCACAAGTTAAAGGTAACATAAAAAAGGTACACTTTTTGCTTTAAAAAGTGAAATTGATATGATAACATATGATTAAGTGTTGTTGAAAATGCTCTCTAATGAATCTAGTGAAGGAATGCTTATTTGATTTATTAACATTATTAATGGACTTATTATTTTGGAAAAGACTATAGTTGTGAATGAACATCTAAAAAACATCCTTAGAATTTTTCTAAAAGAGTAATGTTCTTTCACCACAACCTTCAAGATGACCAAAACCATTTTTGTTATAACATTGGATGACTTTATAGGTAGGCTCATGACTATTAAACTAGAGATGGATAAGAGAAAAGAAGAGAAATGCTTTATTTAAAAAAACAAATTAACGAACAAATTGTAAATAATAGAACTAAAAAAGAGTAAGATGCCTTAGAAAAGGAGATTACGTATGAAGATAGCATAGCTCTAATTTTGGAAGGTTTTTCCAAAATTTTTGGTGTTACAGGAAGATATATAAAAGAAAGGTCCAAAAAAAGAGTGAGAGGAAAAAAGATCTTTTGCTATGAGTGTGACAAACAAAATCATATCAAACCAGCATGTCTTGTGGAGTTAGCTTGAATTGAAAAAACAGAAGAATTCTATAAAGAAGTGCAAGAACAAGAAGAAGAAGGCATTCGATAAACCTTGAGTGACTTTGAGGAGACTAATACTAGTGAAGAGGAAGAGAACAATGAAATGCTATTTTTGATGGTGGATCAAGAGGATGAAGAAGAAATCGGAACATCATTAAGACAAGTAGAGGTAAGTTATTATAATGAAGGATTACCTTAACAATTAATTTGTGTAGTACTACGAAATTTTATGTAAGGAATATAAGAAATTAAAAGAAAAGTGTAGTGAATATTTAAGTGTTTGTGAACACATTAGAAATAAGGCCAACACATATTAATGAACAAAAAAAGGCAAATGATGGATTAGAATTAACAATTAAGGGCCATTAGTTAAAGAATTAATGATCTTCAATATTTGAAATATACTTGTTCATTATTAAATGCAAAACTTATTCGTAGAAATATTTTTTTTCAAATGCTAGAATTTTTAATGTTCATTGGATAAAGCAAATTCTAATATTTTAAAATGCAGTAATAATAATAATTTTACATGTCATTATAACATGAAAACAGACTATACATCACAAGTAGGTATTATTAAAGCTCATATGTAATCTGAATTTCCTAAAGTTTCATTGTAGTTAGGGAAAACTATAATTCATTCACTCTGAAATATGCTTGGCCTACAAAGATTTGTCTTAAAAAGTCTAATAATTAATTTATTATTTTAGGAAGATTTTCTTTTGAAAGATGAGTAAGGCATGAGTCTTGGATTGTTGATGTTTGAGATGCTTGACCAGAACAGTCAATTTATTAATCCAATGAGAAGCTTATGTTGAAGGAAAAGTAGTATTTAGTGAGAATTCAAAGAAATGTAACAAATGAACAAGTACTATTGGAAATTTTACATTTTTTGTTGCAAAATTTTATTAATTTAAAGTTTAAAGCATAACTTCTAAAACATAAGTGAATTATGTGATAGAAATTTTAGTATTTTATTTGCTTCCATTACATATAAAATTATTAAAGATGGAAATCGATTAGTTGTTACAACTAAAAGAAATCACTTATTTACAAGATTTGAAAACGGTAAACAATTCTCAAAAAGAATTATTTTATCATATGTCAATGACTTTAATTTATGACATAGAAGACTTTGTCATGCGAGCACACATACATTGAGAAAAATAATTAAATATAAGTTACTAAAAGTTTTATCTAAATTGACTTTTGTGGATGATTATGTATACCATTTGTACTATCTCAAATAAATGGTGTGGACTATACAATGCATGTGTCCCAGATATAAGAAATATTGACTAGTTGTGTTAGATGACAAATTTACTTACACAGATAATTTTCCTACAAAAAAGAAGTAAATCTTACAGACAACTATATATCTTGATAAATACATTAGAAAAGGACTTTGGTCATAATTTAGTTGTTGTTAGAGGCAATAATGAAGGTGAATTTAGAAGTGAGAAATTTTTTTATTATTTTAATAATAATAGAATTTCAATAACATTATCTATATTTTTGATAAACTTTAGATACTGAACTCATGTATTTTGAAATTTTAACAACTTTGGCAAAGGAGTATGATCCCTTATAGATTGAAGTAAATGTGAATAAGTTGATCCAATTCTAGAAAAATATTCCATTACTATTGCTTAGAATAGATCAATCTAAGCAATATTGTCTAACAATCAATGTTGCCTTTTCTAGAACCATTTGCCCTTTCATTCCTTATCCATGTAAATAGATAGCCAGTGAATGAGAGTTCTCTTATGCACCATTGGCTGATCTAATCATTGAATTCATTCATTACTTGCCATTTAAGTTGTATGGACTCTTGTATTAATCAAATGTAGCTATTACCATAAAGTATGCTATTGTTATCCATGGAGTTATAATTTCCTTTACAATTTTAGCCACCATGTACCAAAGTGTTCTTCATTTGCCTCTTGAATTTAGCAAACACATAAGTATTATCAACACCATTTTGACTCCATGCATTATCAACGAGCAAGAAAATAAACTACTTATCCTCATTTAAGGTTTGATAATGGATGCCTTTCATTCATAATACCTAAGTCCCATTTGATTTGTTCCCAATGTAGTGCTAGAATTATAGTCTCTTAGATAGATTATGCAATTAGCTATTGTCTGCCATGGGTTCCATGAGAGCAATCAAAATTCTTTTTGTTTTGTGTAAAAGAATAAACCACCTTCCATAAAATCTATTTGTTGTAGCTCTTATATTATAAACTAAAATGTTATCTAATAAATGTCATTTGTCATGAAAGTTATAAAAATCAGCCACTTCTATCAATCTTACTCAAATTAAGATGCCTCTTTAACCATTTCAAATATTTCACTTTTAGCACTTATTCAAAATTAAGTTGAAATCTTCCTCTATTGATTACATTAGACTAAAATTTGTAGATCATTTATGCTAGTCATTGCTAAAATCTTAAAATGATTGTTCTATGTTAATTGATTTGGAAACTTGGCCTTCCCTAAGCATGTGCTAATTCTATTACTACCTATAATAGTTAAAGAAAATGTGACTTTTATTGTCTTACCTTTTCGTGGAACAATTTGTTGTGCCTCAATATTTTTTAATACAATATCCCTATCTAAAATGAAACTATCATAATGCAATGAATTTTCATTAAGAATGTTGCCTAATTCATAAATAATGGTTTAGTGGGGTGATATCCATTCACATTTGTCGATGCTTAGTTTTGCATCAATATTTGGTGAGATTTAATCTCTTTACATTGAAGAGAGTGTGACCTTGGCTATAGAAGTTTATTTAATAACCAAGTTATCATATTGAATTCGTTGCCATAATTTATTTGAGCTTCCAATTTTTTTGTTATCTAGTTTCAACTAGGTAATTCCTTCACTAAATCCACTTCAACACACATCTTGTTTGTGCTCATTCTACTTAGGTTTATTGTAACTATAGTCACTTTAATATAATTTTTTACTACACAATTTAAATAGTATAGAGCTACCACATTTAAAAAACTCAAATGAAACCTAAATTAGAATTAATGTTGATTCAAACAACATTAATAAGAAACTCATGATGCCACTTCAATATTGTTTTCTTAACATCACTAATGTTCCATTCTTGGTGAAGCCAAAATCTCAAATAATCTGTCAAATTAATTATTACAGGTTAGTTATCCTAAAATGATATCTTTCAGTTACTTAAAAGTTCGATTTTCTTAAATGCTGCTATCCATATTTGGAAAAATAAGTGAAACTTTTCTCATTAATTCAAGCCTGAATGGTTTGTCAATTTTTTCAATTTCTTCTTCATTGAAAATAATTTTTGGTCAAACATTGAAGGTTCTTTTTTCTTTATGCAAACTAAAGAAAGGTAAGGTACCCAGCAATCAACCTCAACCAATAAATGGTTTAGGGAGGTTAGGCCCTCTAAACCTACAACAAAGACTTGATGACCAATAGACTTAGTATAACTAAAATATGGTTGAGTGTTGGAACACATCTCCAGATGTCACAAGGACCTCACTCCAGCTAGGAATTAAGATTATTCATCAATACTATCACTGACTGTCCATCACAACCATTGTTCATTTAATTTTTTCTTTTTTACTGTTGTTGCTCATGTATTCAATAAAATCATAAACAAAGATTATTAGGAATATGCAACATTAAGTAGTCATTCCTTAACAATGAAATAATTGTGTGCATCATAATTTAACATAATTTGCCATTATAAAATTGACAATAATCAAGCCTTCTTACATGGCAACTTGACATGAGAAGATAAACTAATTCTAACATGGTTTGAACTCCATAACTAATCTATGTACAAAAATTGGTTCATATTTAAAAATTTAAGATTGGGTTAAATAGATGTAAATCAAGATTATTAGCAATTCAAAAACAATACACAACATATATATTTAAGGATTTGGAATTCTAGTTCATCTAGATTCCTTATTCAAATTATTTTTATTCACAAAGGACTCATCCCTATCACTTTGATGTAGCTTATTTCCTTGTGAATCAAAATTAATTGAATAATTGAGTTTTATTGACAAATGGTTATTCTTATCAATTATGATCTAAAAATCTTATAGCATTTTCCTAAGTTTAAATGTTTATTACTTGATGTTAGAAGTTGGGTAAACAATCAATTCTTTAAGTTAATCAATATGAATGTAGTTTTATTAAATTTTTATCATCTAACAATTAGTAGTGATTAAATATTCAAATAGTACTTATATGTATAACAGATTTTGCAATTAGCATATAACGTCAAGGACCATGATGAGATAATATTATCAAATCATAAAGAATTGTTCCTAAATGAAATATTTCAAGATGTTAATCTTAATAAGAAATTTTGTATGTCATTTTGAATCGAACAATTTTATCCTCTGTAAGGGCTTATAATGTTGGGAGACCTACATGATTTAATAAATTTTCTCATTTAAGGCTCTTGAAAACATTATATTTGTTGGTGGTTGCAATGTGTGGTTGGTGTGATGTTGTTTAAGTTCACATCAAAAACAAATGTCACCAATGAATATGAGCATATTTAAATGGAATTGGAAAAATGAATTTCCTCAAAGAAAAGCATAATAAAACTTGACTTTGTCTATAGGAATAATTTTGTGTTACCTTTGATGTTACATATGTAAAGCATACAAATTGGTCCTTCATGATAAGGCATTTTCAAGCATAAATTTTCTCTACTTTAATGTTAGCAAGAGCTTCTGATAATGCATGCATATGAATATATGATGTATGAACTAAAACTATTTTTGATCAAATAATTGAATTCATAAAAATCAAACTTTAGAAAACTTTTTGTTCTTGAAATCAAAATTTTTATCTTTGGGCAACATATTTTCTAATATCAAAAAATTGAAAATTGAATCAAGTTCTAAGGGAACATTGTCATAGTAATTCTTTTTTGCATGTAATTCACTACAGAAAGAAATCTTCCAATAATCATCAAGTGTTAACGATTCATATTTTCTTAAGTTAACCATATATCATTGCAAGATCATAAAGATAAAGAAAAAAGAAGTCGTGAAATGTAATAGAAAAAGAACATAAAAATAAATAATTTTTGTAGCATTACACTTGAAAAAAGATTTTTTTGTTTATTTTGTAATGTTATCTCAAGTAATGTTTAATAAATTCTAGCTATTAAGAATTAGCATAAAACTAAAAAATGTCGGTTTAATCATATTAGAAATTATGCAAAATTCCTATAGCTAATCATTCTTCAATACCAAGTTGTTATAAAAGGATATGCTAAAACCTACTTTTTTCATCATTGATAACTAAAATGTTCCTATGCTCATGGAGCATATCCATATGAAGCCCGACCGAATGGTACTATAGGTTCACAATAAAAAATCTTAGTATCAGTTGACAACTAAAAACTTCACCAGAAACGTAGAACATGCATTCATCATTATGATAGGGATAACAACGTAAAGAAAAAGTGGTTTTAGTAACAAACATCCAGGATACTAAAGTTATTCATGAAGTTTCAAGGCACACAAGTGGAGATTTTAGAATGCTAAATAAGAAAATCACACGTTCTCTAAGATAGACTTAAAATTTTGTTTTGATGATTAATTTCCCAACAGTTAAAATTAAATGATTAAGAGCTTTTTTAGAAATTTGATGCTCTTGTAATACTGAATAATATTTTGGGATCTCAATTTTTGAAGCCTTCCACTCACTTTCTTTGGTTGCCTTTAAATTCACACTGTTATATTGAATATAAACAAAACACTTCTATTAGACTAGCTTAAGGGTAGCAATTTGCTATTTTATTCAAATTACATTACTTACAAAATTATGATTATCACTATTTATAGATATCTTAATGACATAATGATAACTTGTTAGGCTAGGACATGAAAGGATATTATTGGAAAAATGTGGAACATATTATAGAACTCAAAAGTATATTTTTAGAATTTCAAAATTCATTACAAATTATGAAAAACATAATTTGTATTCAACCAAAAAGATTCTTTGAAATGAAGTAAAATTAATTTGGCATAAGAAGCTCCTAAATTGGCATGTGTATTCTGACTGTCGATCTAGTTAGTGGCAAGTAGGTGGCCTACACGATCAATGCAGCATAAGTAGAGAGACACAATTACACCTCAAGTCTTATATGTGGGTCAACACGAGCAAACAAGTCGACATGTGTTGACTGGTTAAGAAATTTCATGGATTACAAATCAACACTGGTCAGTGTGTCTTGAGCCAATCAATGAGTTTGAGTCAAGGTGGCTCTAGTAGAACACATGAATTAATGCTAATATTTGTAAAGGTGAGAGACGATAGTGAGCAAAACAAAAAAGCAACCCAACATTTAATTTTAAGCCTTTTTAAAGAAATTTTGAAAAAATGTTTTGCAAACAGAATTATCATACTACTATAAGGATACACTAAATAGCATTTAAAGTTAAAAGAATCTAAAAAGCTACAATCAATCTCTAGATGAATAAAAAATTATAAATGCAAATAACTTAAAAATTTCATAAAAGGAAAATTAAAATCTGCAATAAACAAGGGTCAATTGTAAATGACTCTCATAATTCAAATGATATCAAAGAAAAAATAAACATGGAGATCCCAAACTTGGAGTTGCTTTAAGTCCATGTAGGACTAGCATCAAATGGAAATTCTCTATGATGTGTAGAATGCTATTATGTCACAAACCTACCATTGTTTTTTAAATGTAACAATATAACTATCGAATTATTTTTTTAAAGAGAGAATTACATCCTATTAGATAATTCTAAACACAAAACAATTCTATAAAATTCTCTTCATGGAAGAAATAATGTCCAATTTTATTACATGTGATGTCTGACATGATATGAATGTAGATATCAAAAGCTTATGTAGTTTTTTAAGGCTATGTTTATGATATAAATAATCCCAAATGTTTCCAATACATGGCTTTGTTGGTTTAACAATGAAAAAAAAGAAGAATTTAGGTTTTCAAAATTTTGAATAATTATATGATGATATGTTATTTCACTAGTGGATGATTATATTAATCATAAGTTATATAGTTCCATTTATATTTGTTATCAGTAGTTGACATCTCCTAAAATCATTTAATCAATGTTTCCAACATTACTACTTATTAAAGTCATAGTATTTATAATTTATTACTTAAAATGCATTATTATTTATATCGAGTCTTCAAAAGGTTGTGGTTCACATGCTAATAAGTTACCATTCAATGATTTGGAGTGTCTCATTGAAGTATTAATATTATTAATTCACTCTATTTGATTGAATGAGTCCAAAGTATTAAGGGAACCATACTGAGCATGGTTGATTCCACATAAGTTATGCATTAAAATTATATAGCACACATCAGGGTGCAATGACTAGTCTTGGTCTAAGGAACTATGATATTATATGTGGAGACCATATTGACAAACATTTTATGAAAAGATCGATGAAGTGATAAACTAAGCTAATTGAGGAATTGAACTTCAAAAACTAAGACGATGTGCCTCGATGATAAGTTTCATTTATGTATTAGTGTTTATTGTAACCAAATAGTTTGACACAAATCAAAGGGATTTTAGAGAAATTAAAATTGTTCGTGCCATGCTACATATTTGGTTGATGATAATCTTACTCTTAAAGTAAGATATCATGTACTACATTGATGGATTTTGTGATTGTATGATGTAGGAAAAACATATTATTATCAACATATTAGTCTAATCCTTCGCAATGAGTGATAGTGTCAAAAAGACCTTGACACAAAGAGGAACCACAAAAGATAAATCTGATTGATCAACCTTAAGAAATGTTCATAGAAGATGGTAATCTTAATGTGAAATGTTATACTTTGCTCATTAAGGAATCTTATTGCACATGATAAGAAACTATTCCTAATTGGAGTAATGCAAATTAAGTTTTGATGCATTATTAAATGGTTTTGGAGCAATCTGATGTATCTATGCTGGGTAGACTACTTAGCTATGATTATACTTCTTATGAAGTAAGATATAATTAAATATTTGATGAAATCTGTAACCATACATGTTGAAATAGTCGATAAATATCATCGTATTTGTTTACTTATTAATGAACAATAGTAATATTGAAAGCCATGATATAGGTGCAATGAATCCAAAGAAAGTCACTAATGATTCAAAATAAATAGAATGCATATTGTATTCTTTAATTAAGTCTATCATACGTAACTAGTGCCATTAAATAGGTCGTTACTTAAGGTTGATTTGGAGGTTGTGTTGGCCATTGAATCAAGGAGTACTAGATGATGAGGATTTATAAACATGTTTCGTATTTAAAATTGATGAATAATTACATTAGCAATTAGATCAAATCGCAAAGAAATTGTCGACAAAGAGATGGCTTTCTTCTCTTTCTATTCACGTCTTATCTTAAAATAAAAATAAATTTTGTATGTAGCTTCTAATTCACAAGTTTTCTATTGTGTCAATACTACAAAAAAAATGTATTGCAATAGTAATATATTATGTAATCAATTTAATTTAGTAAAAATTCTCAAAATTTTATGACCCTTTCTTTTGTATCTTTCCTATAATCAAGCTCAAGTTTGATTGACATATATTGGAATGGGTTGGATTAGCATTCTTTTTTATAAAAACAAATCATTATCTTAGATATAAGAAGAATAGTCTTCATTTGTTAAAATTGAGAGATTATATGGGCATTGATTTCCCTATTGTGAAACAAACCACACCAAATAGGTTCATCTCTTTTCCTAGAAATTGACTTGGCATTAGTTATGTCAACAAAAGTAGTTAATCAAAATTTATTTCTTAAGGTAAAATGAAAGTTATATGATAAAATCTAATGGTTTTCCAAGATTTAAGTTCATTGTTTTTAGCTCTAAAATGCTTAGTAATTTCCATATGAACAAATTGAAGTTAGCCATAATGATCGTGTGAATGAATTCCATACATTTGATTATGGAGCTATTAGTTGGATGACTTTCCTTATGATCACTATATAATATAGGAACACCTCTCCTCATCAAGCCTAATTCAAGCTTTGCAAACATTTAGAATTTGTTATGAATTTAGGACCTTAAATGAATATAGTTAATAGCTATTTAAGCCTACTAATTTGTTACTACATTTCCTTCCCCGACTATGTGTTATAATTTAACTACTTTGCAAGGAAATTGATTCATTTTATTTAGTTGGATTAAGATATAGAAGGGGATTCCAATCCTTTTTTTCAATCAGTATGAGGATTGATTAATTTTTTGATTCTATAATGATATGTTTCTATAACCCTAGATTTTCACATAAATTTAAAACAAATAGTTTTTCAATGGCTTCAACTTACATTTTTTTTAGATTTTATGTAAATCAAGAGTGCTTTAATAGGTCTACCAAGTACTCTTTGAACACACAAACATAACCTATGGGGACTGTGTTATTTTTTTTATTCCACTAGAGTTTAATTTATCTAGATCCACTACTAGAGGATTGAACCACTTTTTTTGTTATTCAATTAATCTCAAAAATTCAAGGAAGTAAAATATATTTTACCATTTGGGGATTTATTGAATTTATTTACATAATTAAGCAACATTTCAAAATTCATGAGTATTATGTTAAAATCTATTTGAAAACTCACAGGGAATATTTGTTCGTTGAATTGTTTTGAATTTTTATCATGTAGATATTACAACATACTAGAGATTGTCGAGTAAGAAATTCTCAATAATTATATAGTTTGTGTGACTACACTTCCATCCTTGTAGAACCATTTCGTGAATCATGATGTTCGGTTTTTTAATGCCAAGATTCATTACAAAAAGTTTTCATATGATTAATTTGAGAGTCCCTATAAGGACAAAAAGGGCATTTGTCTATAAATTGAAATTAAACTCCCTCAAGTTCTTAGTAAAAGGTAATTAGTTATTTAGGAGTCTCCATAATAATAGATATATTTTGGATGGTTGATAATTATTCCACATTTTTTATGACTTATGAGTAGGGCAATTAATTAACTCTAACCTTATCCCATCCTGAATTGATAGTGGATTTACCATCCTTAGTGAGGCTCAAGTAACTATTATGATCCTGAACTATTTTTTTCCAAGTATAGCAAAATACAAAATAGTGAGATGATTCTTTATATATGATTCCAAGTCATTAAGGATGCTTCAAAAAAAATTTTATAAAGGAACATAGACCTTAAGTATGTAAAATGGATAATGTTTGAGGTGTAGACCTTTTAAAAGGTCTTTACATTACATACATCCATAATATCCTTTAATTTCTTTACCAATAATCGATACTTATCATAGGGGAAGGTACTCTTGTTATAACTACTCAAACAGTGCTTACTGATCAAATCACTATTACCCAAAAGAAAACTATTTGTCACACTATCTGAAAATTAATAATATTATTCAGAATACAAGATATAATTTGATTTATAAAATGCTATTGACTAGAGAACATGACTAACAAGTTCTTCCTCCCATTGAGTGTGATTTTTTTTTTCATTTTTGTTAATCTAGTGTTCAAAGTGGACCATTTATTTCTTACCTTCGAATAATGTGCTTTTGAGTAAAGGGATTGGCATGTAGTATCTTTTCTAAAGTAAGAGCTCCTTTTCAATGTTCTCCAGCATGTGTTTCATGTTTGAACTTCTAATAAAGAGGATCCTTTGTTCATTAATCTACAAACTTGATGTGCCCTTGAGATTAGAGAAGAATGACTTGGTATTGTTTATTAAGTGTTTATCTTGTTTAAGAAAAGTAAAAGGCAATCTAGAAAGCACAAATGAGACTTTTGTTGACAACCACTTGGAGTGGCCTAGTGCTTCATATTACCTTGTATAGGTTGACTGTTTAAACCTTTTCTTAGTTCTTCAGCTACAATGTGGAGAAGAAATGAGGATAGAGGGCTACCATGGTTTAGCCATTTGGAGTGATAGATGGTACAATTTCCTTTCTCGTTAATAATGACAAACAACTAGCTCATATTATAGATACCCATGACTAGATTAATTAATTAACTACTCAGGTTTAACTTGCCTAATACATGTTTCCCAAACGATATATTATTGAATTCATTCCTAAAGTCTAGGTCGATATAAAGTTATTAGCTTTGATCTTCTCATTTAAACCATGAAGTTGCTCCTATGAAAGTACGATTTCATATGTTGATAAGATATTTTTAGTGTTTTCCCCTTAGGCAAAGCTATTTGCCCCATTGAGATGATGGTGGGAAGGAAACTCTATAGGATAGCTACCAACAACTTAGTATATTTTTGAGAAACTATACAACCCAATTGTCATAAAGTCTTTGAAACATGTATTGTAATTATTGTTTGGGAGGAAAATTAAATTAGCACTACCGCATTCTTTCAATGATGGGCTACCAATAAGAACATCATTGTTAGCATCATAAATGTCATCCATAAATGTGGATAAAAAATTCTTGTAAAGCAAAACTTAAACCCATACAATCTACTAGCACAAAAAGAATCCATCTAAAAAATATCATTTTGTATATTCTCCTTATTAAGAATTAGCATCATATTTCTTTTTAGTGAGTCTAAGAATTATAAATCAAAGCGCCCCTCATTTTTCTTAGCAGGAAATAGTGTGGCGTCAAGAAATCTAAAATATATTTGGCATTAAATCCTTCTCTAAGACCAAAGACTCAGTTGGATCTTTAATTTTTTTATATTAACTTTCATTCACTTATTATTGAAAGTTATGTGGATGACATTTGTGTTTTTATCAACATTCTTATGCTACACAATACCAATATTTTAGCTCTTGTCCATTTGTTGTAGTTGCATCGAATACATCACATAGAGGTTCAACTTCAAAATGTACTAGTTCTATTCGTACTTTGAGCGCTTTGAGTACTGGTTACTATCTTCTCATTAATCTCCATTAATATTTCTGCTGTGGGGATGAATTATAGTAGACCTTTATTTATTGCATATATCTATTTATCTTTTTAGTTCATCAATTTATTTACATTTACAATTTAGTTCAAGTTGTTTAAAGAACAATTGGAAACATTTTTTAGATTTAATCTTATATTCAGTATAGATATTCCCTTCGACCATCTCACAAGTCGATCAGTAGAAAATTTGCTTGAAAAATTATTTTAAAAGGGATTAAAGTTTTTTTTTTGGCTTTTTTTGTTCTCATCCACCTCTACCAATCTTCCTTACCACCACCATTAGCACTGACTCATCAACTCGTGCTAACTCACTTTGATCCACATTAACTCCAAAGGGGACCGAAATTGTTAATTCCTTTTTGTTGATGCTACTCACCAAAATTGGAACTCAAAGTATTGCATCAATCCAGCCATATCACACAGCATGCTGCCTATTACCTTAGTTTTCTCCATTACTATTGATCGAAATGTATGTGCCCATTTAGGAACTAATTGCAATAATTACTTTAGTAGCTTTCATGTAAGTTTTTTTTGAAAAATTCTAAGTATTTAGTTTGTAATTTTTTGTGGGTTTTAGAATTCTAAAATGTCCTATAGAATTCCAAAAAATTATGATACTATTCTTAAATGCCTTCTCTATATATCTCCTCTATTTTAGTAACCATGGTTTGTTCAGCTTAAGCTTTATTAGTTCTAACCATGATAACTTATCTATAACTCTTCAAAGTTATTTGCTTTCTCTACAATATGGTATTCTTCTTCTTCAAACTTCAAAAATATTTACCAAAATTAAGTTCTACTTCATTCTCTAAGGTCGTATTTAGCCCTCTTCAACATGAAAACTATGACCTACATTCCTAACCTAGAAATTGGAAGACGCCAATTCTGAGCAACAACTAGAAAGAATTATATACTTTCAATCCAAGTGCTTCGGAATCTATGTTGTCTAAGATTAGATTTAATTGATACTAGGGAAATGATCAATAATAGTAGTTCATATAACAAGAACTTGTTCAAATGTTGTGCCATTATTTTGGGAAGGCTTTGAGAAAATCATGATTCAATAGGGTTCTGTCCACAAGAACGACATTTATATTTCTAAACCTTACCAAAGATATTTGACTATCCTTTCTATTTATGGATGACAAATTGGTCTCCACCAACAGTCTTAAATCCCTACAAAGATCTACTCTATTAATAAAGGCATTGCTGGCATTCATAAAATGATAGCAGATCATTTACATATCACAATGTGAAGAAAGTGTTCTGAATTCTCAATTTTTAATAATATGAGCATTACAACCAATAAACCTTCACTTTGTTAGAAATATTGCTTCATAATATTGAAAAGTTAGTCTCTTGTAAAGGATGTCCATTTATCTATTACTTGAAAAGCATTCCATCATTGTAATTAACTTAATTTTGTGTAATTTGAACATATTATTAGGGCATCAATGTACTATAGAACTTACTATACCCTTTATGTTGAAAAGTAAGACATTATTAATTACAATCTATAATGTCTATATTTTAACAATTTTTAAAGCTTCTTTTGGTCATTTTTAGGCAAATAACTATTTTGGCATTCCATTTTGTGACTTTTCTTATTAACTTGTCACTATTAGCCACTATGAAGCCATTCAAGTCTATCCTAGAAATGTTGAGTGTCTTTGCTTTTTCCTAAAGATCTTTCATCGAGCTTTTGAGAGATTGAATATCTTCTTATTATTTAACATGCATGTCCTTCCTATGTTTAAAATTAGATTAATTTTGTTTACTCTTGCTTTACAATTGCGAATTGAAATTGATCATACTATCATTCAATAAATGATTAATAGTACAATTAGGTTATTTCATCATGTGTTGATTTTTGTGATGATGTAGTGTGGTACTAATGTTTTTTTATACATTGATGGCTACCAAAGTTTGTTGTTTTACATTACTTATTACTTCACTAATTATAAGTGCCTCATCTTCTCCATTTCTTACATAGAAGGGCTTACAAGTTATTTCTTGCTTGTGTTGGACCATTGGGAATCGTTGCCTACAATTGCTTCGATAATATTTGGGAAAAATTTCATTACTTATTTTTTTTAAATAAACCATTATTGCATCAATATTTATAGAGATTCTAATATCTAAAGGAAAATTTTTTCTAAGACTGACCAAAGCAAAGTCCAGAGCCCCATGGAGCCTTGTTGAGGTTATTATCATAGAAATACTTCTTATAACTTTTTAACTATTAACATGAATGAGAATATGGCTTACTTGATGACCAAGTCAATTGGATGGTGCTCCAATGAGATCCACATTAGAATATGCAAAGGTTTAGTGATGAGCTAAAAAGTTGGAAACATTCAATGACCAAAATTTCAAAGACTACAATTTTTTTAATATTGCACATCCAACAAATAATGTTTTCCAATTCTAGTGAAAATCTTAGGAGCACATTCATACCTCTTTACGATAGATTCAAAGATGTCAATTGTTTTGAATTCGTACTCTTTGAAATTCCATGTTGGTTCATCCAACTAAAAATATTATCGATTAAAGTGACTTTGAAGGGAGTAAGCTTTTTAGAGACATCATCCTCATCAAACATGAGCTTTTCTTCATAATTTTAAAAAGAGATTGTCATGATCATGATTTGCAAGGATTAAAAACATTCCCAAATTCACTATAAAAGAAGGGCTACAAAGCTAATGTGCATGAGATATACCCAATAGAGGAGAGGAGCATACTTACAAGAGAATGCTCCTAAAATCATGTTTGGAGTGTAGTCGTCCTCACAAAAAAGTTGAAAAATTCTACCACCTCAATGTCGCTTTGATGTTTGTTTGTGATGTTCTTTTGAAACTTGTGTTAAAAAATAAATTTTGACAATTAAAAAATTACTTAAAATAATGCAATTAATCCTTATGAATGATTAATTAAAAATTTCATTAAATCAAAACTTTTTCTCAAAATTGTTATTTTTTTGTTTATTATTTAACCTTGGTCACTTGTCCTCTGCACTATTAACTATTAATTCCAAATATCAACATGTTTTCTTCTGCTTCATTAATTTCCTTAATTTTAATTTACTCCTTGTAGTACATTTGAGTTTTTTGCATTCATCTTAAACAATATGAGCTCCTTGCATCATGTTGAGTTTATTTTAACAAGTGAGTGAGTGAATTACTAAGAAACAAATTATTTGTTTCTCATAAAAGTATTTTAAAGAAGTGTAAAAAAATTTATAATAAGCATAAACAAATATCTAAAAGCATTTTTGTGAAAATTTAATTTTTATTTAAAATGTGTTAATTTCTATCTAAAAATATATTTTTAAGGAAATTGTGAAATAAGAAGGTCAACAAAAATTTTAGAGCACTCTTAAGCATTTTTTAGATCATTCAGCCTAACATCAAACCTATGTCCACTCCAAAAAAATACATGACAGAAAAAATAATGTATATAAGCTTTTTACCAAAAATTGGGTATGCTAAACTATTAGAACAACTAAATAGAAATAAATAGGCTTTGATGACCATTTAACAAACTAAGATTTTCAGAAAGAGGAAAGGAAAGTGGCAATTGAAATATGTACAAAGTTATTCCAACCCTTGAGAAATGCTTAACAAAGCACAAGTTTTTTAATTTATCCAAATTGGAAAAGGGGAAAAGAGAGCTTTATCATTTCTAAGAAAGAATATTGAGTTGGTGAAGAAGGAAATAATGTACAAAGGAAATGATGAGCACTAAATTCTAATAGCTTCAATGTCATTACTTCAAATGTTTCTTTAAAATTTTTAAAAAATTTCACCAGTTTATTTTGATCCATGATTACCCAATTTATAAACATTTTCTAATAGATAAAAGTATTTTCCAAACTAACCATTTGATGTTTTTGATTGACAGATATTTTTTTAGTTAAAAAATTAATATTATTTAAATAAAATTTTCAGCAATTAGTAATTATTTGTTAAAACAATCATTGCATAAGAGCTACATGATTAAAAAGAATCTTGGAATGTTGATTGTGAAAATTACACAAATGGTTTGTTAGAAAAATACTATAGTAGTTTAGATGTTTTCATTTCATATGAACTGTTAAATCTGAATTATGATCTATTAGCTGGATTTAATTTTGTTTATGGATTAAATCTAGACCATGCAATCATTTGATGGAGTGATTAGACAGTTAGTAAAATTATCGCTTAAAAAAGATGCTTGTGGCAATGATCATTTGATTGTAAAATTGCACGATTAGACAACTCACATCATTACAAAAATTTAGAATTTAACTATGAGGAAAAAGATTTAAATTGAACTCCTACATGATGCATTTTCTATTATTTCTTCTCCTTATATGACGTTTTGTTTGACTTTGAGGTAGTTTGATTTCAAAGTTTATGCCACAATAGTTATTCAAGACATAGTGACAACACTTCCACTAACATGATTAATTGATCTATGAATGCAGGGAGTAGTGCCTTTATTCAAGATAATTCCATCTATGTTTAGGAGTGTTGCCTCGATTCAATTGCAGTAGCGAACATGTTTGACAGCAATAGTCTATGCCTAAAAATTGTTACATAGGTTTAGGTTAATTCATTGAAGTGGAATTGTTTTTTTAATTTTTTAAATTTAATTAATTATTGTGGAAAACAAATAATAAAAATTAGAAAAATGATTCTTTAGATGATCATGGTATGATTTAAAAGATATTAAAAACTAAATATCTATTTTTTAAGTTGATAAATTTTAATTTCAATTTAATTTTTATAGCTTGCATAGATTATTTAAATTAAGCTTATTTTCTAAACAAAATAATTAAAAAAAACTTAAAGTTTAACTTAAAATATATCTCTTTGAGGCTTATGACTCTAAGGATTTGATATTTACTACTCTTCTTCTCTAATCTTCAACAATACAAATTCATACTTTTAAAGTTGTTAACTTCTCTTTGAAGGTCCTCTTCATCACTTATCTATGCAAAATATATCCAAGCTTTATGATTACGTTAAAATCTCATATAATTTGGTTATTATCACAAAATTCTCTTTGATCTTCCACTAGGCCCTTGGGATAACAACATTGACCATTTTATAATAAAGAGAAAGTAAACCTTTAATAGTAAAAATAAACATCCAATGTATACATTTAATTGATCATATAACTATTTTTTAAATAAAAAAGATTCAATTCTAATAACATAATGCACACACAAAAATACACAAACACACACATCATTTTTCTTTAGCCTAACTCTCAAATGGTCTTTCACTATCAAACTCAAGATTTAAAAACAAACTATGAGTGTAACCAAATTCTAAAAAATCACATTATCATATTGTACAAGCAAGTTCTGAGCAAAATATTATCATACAAGGAACCTAGTAATTTTTTGCATTCTCAAGACCAAAACATGAATAAAGTATCTATAAAAATGATAAAACCACTCAATTCCAATTAGTTTAAGGAAGTATCATGAGTAACTACCAAAGTTTGATAGAAAAACATAACTAGCAAGCACCAAGCCTCATAAGACAATCTGATACACTCTTATATCCAATAAAATATAATGATAAGAAGTATCAAATTGTTTATTACTTTTAATGAAATAAATAAAATGAATTATCAAACCAATTCACTATCTCTAATAACCTCTAACTGAATTCCTACTCAAATTTTAACAAGTTGATTTTACTATAAAAGGGATCATGAGGTGGCTCAATAAGCAATCTTTGAGCCATAAAATAAAGCTATTATGCACTAACACGAAATATGAATGTAACAATGCATTAAATCTTTTGAATAAATGATGTTAGTTACTAACTAACAAAATGATATAACCATCTACTAACTAATTAAATATATCTATTTTCTTACACTGTGCCTAACCAGAGACTTAGCATCCACTTCATGATATAATATAATTTCCTATGCAAAAGAATCATGATAAGCATAACCACTTTTTCAAATAATGTAATCTGGCATTCCACATGGTAATGATAATCACATGGGCATCCTTCTAGTATTCTAAGAGCGTTCAAGAACCACAAGTAGTCCCAAATAAAAGAAAGCACACACTTTGATTTCTTATGGGACTAAATGTATAATGGTTTCCTTTTTGGTGTATTCATACAATGGCTTCCTACAAATTCTAAAGATTCTTATCATGAAATGTGATACTCCAACTATAAGCTCAACTATTCAAACTTAGCTAACACCAAGCCAAGGGAGTGGGGTAGCTAACATGTCTACCTCCTTAGTCAGTGTCTATCATTTAGAGTCCATTATATCTAATTGCCTTAAGGTTCCCACTAAATCCTAATCAATTATCTAGAATTTCTTAGCCTATTATTCTTATATTTCTTTTTTACATTTCCTATCTAAGATAACCATAGACTTCATAATGGCTTGACTTTTAACCTTAGATTCTATATTTAACTTATTTCTAGCAATTAAGTCTTAATTTACATAGGTATCACTAGTGACCCTTGTGATCCTAAGGCAATACATTATGATCATAACGATCATAAGGTGCCTCTTAAGCTTCCACACATTCCTCAAATCACCATTGGAAGTTTTATCATGTGACTTAAGAGCCTAAATAGAATTACTTGTGGTCTTACCCAAATAACTTATTCAATCCAAGGTTTAGCAAACATCTTTACCATTTACATACATAGCCAAACCTAGCACAACCCTATGTCTTTTTCCAAACTCTTCCACTATCTTGGAAGGTCTTGGCCGATAGCCTTCCTAACCAAAGCATAATTTACATTGTTCATAAAGGTTGACAAATGGTATTTCATGATTCTATCATAAATGTCTTTTACTATAGCTTCCTTTTCTATTAAGTTTTTTTATGCCATTGAGAATGGTTCCACAGTTATGCTTGCCATACATATTCATATCGAAAAACCATAAAGTCATAATTTGATTATGCTAAGGTTTATGAATTATTCTTAAAACCTATACAATAATGTCTAACCTTAACCTTAATAGTTTTAGTCATAACTAAACTCTTTGGTTGCTAATCATATCCCTATTTGACTTAGCCTTCTTCTAAGGCCTTAAACTGAGCCCTTGAAGGCTTTCCAAATACTAACCAAGAATAACACATATCTTAAAATCCATTTAGGATCTCTTGAGGGTTAAGCCATTCCCTCCTATAACTTAGCCAAGCCTATGGTTCCATACTTCATAAGCAGACCCTAGATAAAAGAATAGTTGCTACAACATTATCTAGAGTTTTTTTATTTATTTTCAAGTGTCTTTAATTTCTTTTTTACTAAATGTATGGCATAGCCTATATCACATTACATTCCATATACTTTTATCCATGGTCTTAGTGATAAAGTACCCATTTATACAATGTCATGTTATCAACCAAAAAATTGTGAGTAAGTTTAAAAATAATTATAGTGGCTCGCACCAAAAATTCATTTCGTACAATAAGTTTATATAAACAATATATAATAAATTGTCAATTTTCTACACTTCTTTCTTCTTGTTGGCACTAAACTCTATCTATTGTTGCACTAATCAAGAAATAAACTTTACATTCAATCTATATAGTCAAACATCAATTATACTTAGAAAAAAGAAGAAATACACTAAGGATCCTAACTCTTAACAATATATAATAAGGAAAAGGTGGCTATTATGTCAATGTTATGGGGAATATATTTAATAGAATTTTGACCTCCATGATTTTCTAAGTTTTTAATAATTATCAATATAATTTATGCTTAATACATAAATGCTTAGAAAACCAACATAAATAACCAAATAGGCATAAACTTTAGCATGCTTTCACTTATTTTACATGGTGTTTTCTACGTTAGGAAGTGTTTTTCATCGATAAATTGTTATTCTAAAATCATCTTCCAAATATATTACAAACCAAAGCCAAACATGCAACATGTGATTATGTAATCTTCTTTGCATTAATAGGAAAAGACATAATATACATTTTTTATCACTCAACTAGAAACACTACATAAGAAAGAGTGAAAATTTAACCATGCATTTACCAAAATAAATCTCCCTTATTCTTGGATAGAAAGAATTTCCTCCTCCTTGAACAACTTTAATGAAAAAGAATGACTAATTATTATCATAATAAATTTCAAAGGTTTCATAAACCTTTTCACAAAGCAATTCCTTTTTATCTTAGCTTAGGTCTTAGCTAAAGTTATTATATGAACTCAAGTATTATCATTCATCGAAAAGTCATGTAGACGACTTCTCTTTTGTAAGACCTTTTCTTGCTTGAAAGATCTAATCCTCCGTCTGCACCATAGCTTACCTCGTTTCTTTTACTTAGTATTCATTAAGTTGGCTCCCAAAACTTCCCTTTTTATGGTTGAGGTTTCTAAAATTACAAGCACTACTTAATAGCTCACATAGCCTTTGCCACACCACCTTAAACCAAGAATTTACTTGTCTCAATTCATTATTTTAAATTAACCCTCTTCTAATTACACCCCTTTTGGTATTCTATATAAATCTCCTTAAATTTAAGAATATATGTAAGATATGGTAATAGATTCATCATTCCATTATATGCATAGTTTCTTATGATATTCTTATATTCATCTTATAAAGAATTTCTTGTATTAATCCTCATATCTTCAACCACCAAACCCTAACACATATGTATCTTATCTATATCTCTTCAAGAATTAATGGTAGTTTGGAAATAAGGATGAGAGAAAAAAGAAATAAAATAATAAACTTATAAGCTCATTTTTGATACATTAACCCTAACCAAGGTTTATGTGTCACAATTTAAATCATACAACTCCACAATGTTTCCAATCATAGAATTTAATATTTAAAAATTAAACATTCAATTTGTTAATATTTAATTTAGAAGAAATTGTATACCATAATTAAATATATAATAATTATATTGCTAAAAATATTAGGCATAACACACACTTTATCAAATAAAAGTGACAAAGAGCTATAATTGCTATAGCTACATATCATTCCCTTTTTTTCATTAAAATATATATAATAAATGCCTTTTCCCATTACCAATTCAGGCTAAAAATGACAGTTGGAATCACATGTATATTCATTATTCTTTTAATTATAATCGAGGTCTTAAAATCTCCATTGTTATAAATATACCTCTAAATTATATTCATATCACAATTTCCTTACCATATTGTGTATTCATGAATAAAAAATTATTTATGACATTAATCTTCAGCAATATTTTGATAATATATTTCTACATTTGTTATAGTACAATATAACAAAGAACTTTTAGCTAAAAAATTTATAAATTTATAGGCACAAATTGATAAGAAGATCGGTAACATATTTTTTAATTCTTGGGTAAAATAGAAAATCCTTGGGTAATATATTGAATATATGACATATAATTAGACTAATTTATTTAATAAAAAATCATAGAATGAACCTAAAACTTTAAAAATGATTAAGAAGAATCCATTAACTACCTCTTTGAAACATTACTATACTATAAATTGAGAGATGCTAAGGGTTGAAAGATGTTATAGCACTTTTGATTAACACTTGCTAAAATATATTTATAAATAAAAGTGTTAGATAACTTGAAATAATATAGACTTAAATTTATTACAAACTACAAATTTAGTTACAAATTTTAGAAAGATAGATAAGATATCTACTTAATTGATACAAAATATTGAAATAAAAGTTATGATGCCACCTGAATTAACAATAATTGTTAAGATAATTACACAATTGATAAATTTAAGTTTAACATCAAGAATTGACTTAAATAGGATGACAATTGATACCAACTAATGAGATGGTTATTTGTTAGACTTTTAAATATTGAGCTTATAAGATGTATAATAATTTTTTTCTTACAAAAACAAAAGACATTTCATTCTTGAAGCTTGAGCAAATATTTATTTGACTGAAAAATGTAAGTCCATTAACCAAACTATGTAATGGTCTTACTAAACATATTTTTTTAACATAAACATTAGGAAGCTTTCAAACTCTAATTTAAATTAAAAAAT
This sequence comes from Vanilla planifolia, assembly GCA_023846275.1. Taxonomy (NCBI): domain Eukaryota; kingdom Viridiplantae; phylum Streptophyta; class Magnoliopsida; order Asparagales; family Orchidaceae; genus Vanilla; species Vanilla planifolia. Next base: position 892,299 of record JAIUJO010000047.1, read on the forward strand.
ATTCACATGAAAAATCATATAAATTAAAAATTTTATGTTCTTATGATACAATTATTATTTGGTCAACTTAATAAATTCTAATCATGTGGATTATATAAAAAAAATAAATTACACTTCATTCAAAAATTTTAATTATCATATAACAACTAATGTCTCAAAGTTTAATATTGGAAATTTTATGATAAGGATTTTTTTATGTTATAATTTTTATTGCATTGCATATTTATTATGTTTAAATTATAAAGGAAATTTTTATAAATAAATATGAAAAAGAACAAGAATATTTAAAATACACTTATTCGACAAGTAATTTGAAATTCGTTTAGTTTAAGAAAAACTATACAGCTTGGAATATCGTCATTATAAAAAATTTTTAAAATTTTAAAATTTTTTTATACTATGTATGAAGTGGTTTTCTTAATTGTGTAATCATTCTAGAGATTTCAATAATATAAAACTTATTATAAATTGAAACATTAAGTACAAAAATGTTTCGAATATTCAATACATATACATTATGTATTCAAAATTTTTAAATACGATAACCATAACAAATTTGTTAGTTCATAAAACCTTTCAATTAATTGAAAAAACTAATTATTATGAAAATTAAATATTGAAGATTTTATTTGATATGTTGAAATTTCTAAAAGAAGATATAATAATAATTGAAAAATCATAAACAAGGTACCAAATTTAAAGTAATATATAAATATAAAATTCTCAAGAATTAAAATGACACCAAAAAAAGTAAATTTCTTGCATAATACCTAAAATTAAATTATTTAAATTGAAAACATAACTGACAACATTCATATTATAACAAAATTGTAAATTTTTTAAAATGATTAAATTTTTTTAAAAACCTAAAAATTAATAATAAAATTTGTTGCACTAACGAAATATTCAAAATAATTAAATCTTTGTTGAAATAATTCTGATAAGGAAAGATCATATTATGTTGAATAAAATATATTTTTATTAAATAAAAAATAAAATATTGATATAATTTTCAATTTTTAAAATTCTTTCTAGACTACATACATAGGACATTATAGTTCAACTAAACTATAGTAATTACTTTAATAAAAATATTAGAAAGTAATACCTTAATTAAAACTAGTATAAATAAGAAAGTCGTAAAAGTTAGAAAATATAGTTCATAAACAAAAAATATGCTAAACATAAAATAAAATATTTTAAATGTTAATTTGTAAATTACTTTTTGGAAAAGGCTTCCTTAAATGTTATGCAAATAAATGTTGATCTCAAAAAACAAAACTTAATAATCATTGATGCGTTGAGAAAATAAATTTAAGATATGGAGATATTCATCACGATAATATAATTTTTTTAAATGTTAAAAACTGATCCAATTACATAATAATTTCATCATGACAAGCATGATGAATTTACTAAAAGGTAAAAGTTTATAACTAATTTATTTAAAATCTAAAAGTTTAAACTTTTATGGAAAAACAAGTGGTTTGCTAAAACATCAAATATTGAGATGTCTACCTCATCTTCAATAAAATTTGTATTAAATTTGGAGAATAGTTTTCACCATCTCTATTGTGTTGTGGTATCTTAAAATAACATACATTACTAAAATTGTTAAGCATATTTTGGATTTATTGTAATTAGTAAGGACTAATGGCGAAAAAATATATTTGTCCTTTGATTTGCTTGATAAAGTTAACGAACAACCTTTGCATGCCATTTGAACCTCTAATACATTTTTTCTTATTTTTTTTATAATGATATATATTAATCATGATGAGTTGTTAATTAGCATAACATAAAATGTTTTTCAATTTTCAACTAATTAATATAACTCATTATTTGCTATGTTAACAAGGTTTTATTTTTTTTACTTTTATTTCTTGACATTTATTATATTTTTTTATCTCTCGATCACTATTAGTTTAATTATTTTGTAAAATACACTTTATTGCCAAATCTAGCATGAATATGTTTTGCATATTTTTTATATTTTTTATTTATCCATATTAGTCACTAATTTTTTATTTTTATAATATTTTTATTTGTTCACATATGTATATTTTAGTAGTTTTGAAGATTATGTCAACTTGAACCTTTTTTGGGGTGGCTTGGTTGAGAGCAATATAATGTCTAATGTTAGATGAAGCTTAGCACTTCATGGACAAATGATAAGACAAATGACCTTAATGGCCAAATATTATTAATTTAGGATGGATAGTTGGAATTTCTACAGCAGGACTGAAGATGGAAGGTCATGATGAAAGTATGACAAAAATTGTAGAGATAAATTCAAATCATAAATTAGATATCAAATCATCACCTAAAATACCTAGGTTCCAACGTATAGTTGTACACTCATAATAAAGCTTTAAATATACAGCAATACTAAACCTAAAATAAAACAAAAAACTAACTTAAATACTATTCTTAATGAAAACATGCAAAAATCATACAATATGTCGACAAGGGTGAAAATATCATGGGGAACTTATGTGAACCATTAAATCTAATATTTAAATAAAACATTTAGCAAACTAAATAAAAATAAATAAAATTCAATAGTTCAACTCAATTATAATCTTAAGATAAATTGTTAGACTTCAATATGGACAACTAAGAGAAACCTTATCTATCATGTGGTGTTATGCTCTAAGTGAATCTTCATCAAGCATAGTATTGATTTTATGATCTTTCTAAACGTCTAAAATCATATTAACTAGTTGATGGAAAAAAATCATTAAAAAATTCATCAAAAGGCACCATGTAGAGCTTTTGAAGGAGAATTACTAACTTAACTAAAAAATTAGTTGAAGAAACTATTGTCCTTTTGTTTCTTTATCAGATTTGACTGGATAGTTTTGTGCACCATTTTGTGCATGCATGACTAAACATGCAAGCTCTTCAATAATTTGTTCTTTGTTGAGCTCTTGCAAAATATACGTTAGTTTGTTAGTAGGTTGTTTTGGTCTATGATCAAGTGGCTATGGCTTTTATTCAAGTCACACAGATAAATAGGATGTATTGTTTTATAGTTAATTGGGCTAGTTTCATTCATGCATTAGTTTTGTTAAAGTAATAGGCCTTTATTTGCATAGCTTGTTTTTCTCCTTGAAGAAAGAATATGTTTGTTAGAGAGGAAGATGTAATAATGTAATGAGAATAATCACTAGCAAGTTACTTACAATTTTAAGGTTAACAATTGGAAGGCAAAATAACATTTATAGTCATATACACAAAAAATTTTGATAATCTAAATTGTTTAACATTCATTGCTTGAATTTGAAGCATTTTTAATTTGCCTCTTTGACGTGGGAAAGTAGAGGTAGAACCTCAAGTAGAAATGCATAATGGAATTAGCACAATATTTGTGGTTTTGTTTTGCGACCATAGGAAAATTAAAGATTTTCAAAACCAATATAGTCAATGCCATTAAATGACACTCACACAAAAATCAATTGTCTCATATCTACATTAAAGCTTTTTGAATCTAAATTAGGATCAAGATTTTCTAAAAAATGAGGTATAGTAATTATGGTTGAATGCAAGATAAGGATGCTCATCTAATGAATTCTATTATCTATTGTTCATATTAAATGTTTGCTACATTGAAGGGAATAAGCAATTAACATGTTACCATGTCATTACCCTCATGATGAAACCAATAATCATGGTTTATGTAGCTATAAATATTCATAATCAGTTTTCAATTTTTTTCTTCAGAGACTACCAAATTAAAAAAATACTTAACAATTGGATGCAATTTAATTGTTTTAGGATTTATTGGACTAGATGTAGATCAAAAACAAAGAAATAAAACAAGAAGAATTAGTCAGTGATATTGTTTCTACACTCTATCATACATAATAAGATAAGAGTAACAAACTACACATGAAGTTGACACTCACATCTACTTCCATGATCAAAATCATCCCCAGATGTTTTACATTGCATGGAGTTTCTTATAAGGAACATTTAAACAATCATAGCCTCCATAGACTACAAGTTTATTCATAATATATGTTTATCCCCATCTTAGCTAGGTGAAGGACAACAATGAGGCTATCTGTGTTGTAAACTATTGTGTGTGTATTAGTATATCAATTGAGATGAAAAAATATGTTTTTTATTTTAAAATTTGTCTAATTACCACATAAATTCCTCATAGCATGTGTCTTAACATTAGGATTGAAACCTATATTGCTATAATAGCTCACTAATACTACTAAAAGTACCCCCACATGCAAAAATTTTAATATGAATACATTTTTTATGACTTTTTGCACAATTCAAGTTTACCCATACATACCATGAAGGGAGCACTACTATGCATAAGGTGTCAAACTTTATGTTCAATAATTTTTTTGTCAAACTAGGGCATGTCCCTTCTTAAATGTTTTCTTTTCCTTTATCTCATGGTTGTTTCTATGGACATCCACGACATGATGTCTATATAGGCTTTAGCAACATTTTTTTCAAAAACAAATGGTAAGAGGAAGCACACTTAGCCTTGCCTTGTAGTGCATTCATCAAGGCCCCAAAAAACTAAAGGAACCTAAAAGAGAAGAAAACATACAGGCATCCACACACTCAAGGATTAAGAAAATAAAAGAAAGCTTGCCATATGCACATATGAATGTTGCATTTCAAACTAGTTACATTGCTAGATCCATATAGACCTGACTTTTTCACACCAACAATCTTTCCATATTGGCAAATTTAGAGCTCAAACTATGACATTGGCTTTGATACCACTTGCTTCTTAGAATTTGAGGAATTAAGCATCTAAGGCTTAGATTATCCTTATTATTATGTTACTCTTTTTAATTTCCTCTATCATATTCATCAACCTAAACATTTCCTACACCATGCCAAATGTTTCAACCCTTAAATAGTAATTTTACACATGCAGTTATCCTTTTTTCATCTCCCTCTTTTGCCATGATTGTACACTTTTAGAAATGTTGATCAAGGTTAGTATTTAGAGTTAAAAAATTCACTTCTTGGTAGAACTGGATTAACTTCTTCCTTGTTGAAAGATGTATACACAAAGTTTGTCCATAATGATGTTTTAGGAATATTAATATTAAAAATGCTATTAAGGTTTTGCTTAATGAACTTATCATCAATCTTGCATTTGATTTTGTTTCACTATTGTCTTTTATTATATCAAAATTATACTAGAAATACTAATTCATAGATCATTCATATGTCTAGTTCATGAGAAATAAAAAGTTATGGGTCAATTGCTTTATACTCTAGCTCAATAGAAAAAGGTTCCAATCCCCTCCACTAAGCTTTCCCATTAAACCTTAAGGCATACACCTGTAAAATGATTTTCTTTGCTACAATTTTTAACAATTATGGTTAGGATAACATGGAATAATGTAGTAGAATTTGTAGAGAACATTACATAGACTAGATTTAATAACTACTCTAGTATTATTATGCTTTTAATAATGTTAAGTACTAGTTCTTAATCATGTTAAGTACTATTATTAGGGTATTAATCGTGTTAAGTACTAGTTCTTAAAAACAGCTAATCATTTTTCCAAGTGAAATTCGTATTCAATAGTCATCTTAAAAAAACATAAGAGATCACCTTGTCATTGATTTAATTATTGAAACAAAAGCTTATCTACACCCTCATTTTATCTAGGAATTATTATGAAATATAGTTACAATTGCCCTCTTAATAAAATCCTAAAAAAAGAATCATGTATATATGCCAAAATATCTGGTGCAAACCAACATAGATTTCTAGTTTAATTTTATAGCCTTAATGTACATCCAACTTAGATTGATGTAGGCAAGTTCACCAATGAAGGTGCCCCCTCATCTCCAACAAATATAAGTTATCCATCATCACCTCTCCAAGACCATGGTTTTATTTCTTTTCCCTACTTCTTCAAGGCCTAGCTTTCATAACGCCCAAGGAAACAACAAATAATTCCTTATATAGTTGGCTCACGAAATCTTTTAAAGATAATGTGCCTGAAGGTGATCTTAGTTAATGTTATGGCTAACTTAATTTACTTTCCAATATCTTGGAACTCAAGGGAAGACTTATATTTTGAGCTTTTCTTCATGTCATTGATCTTTCTAGTTTTTAAGCATCTAAGTGAATTCACACCTAAATAGACACTTGAAGTGTGATGTTTGTTCTTCAAAAGATATTTTTTCTCAAGAGCATTCATGGAAGGGTTTTCAAGCAATATTGTCACCCAAAACCTTTTTGGATGAGACATAACATTCTCTATAAGGCTTTTTAACTCAAATCTATGGACAATAAGAATCTAGTCATCCTCTATTCCAAAAATGAAAAGTGAATTGATGCCAAATGAGTGATAAAAATTGTAATGAGCGCCTAGAGATTAATTTGCGTAATATAATTATATAAAAAATGAGATGATAAACACTAGAAACAAAAATATGTAACATACACGAGTCACCAAAACCAAGAAATTTTAGCTAGGGGAGGACAAAGACTAATGCATGAGTCACATTGTATGCAAGGCTAGATATCTCACTAATAACATATAGATGGTGTAGCTAGAAAGGTCTTTGATAAAATTGTCTCTTTGATAATGATAGATCAAAGTAAAGGTGATTTGGGTGGTGATTGAAAGCAATGAAAAACATTACTAAGTTTTACAAAAAAATCTTGAGTAACAACTACATGTAAACTTAATTCAAACACTTAAGAAAGAAAAATTAAGAAAAGTACTTAATGCAACGATAGGTTGGGCTAGAAATTTGAGAAAACAATAAGAAATCATGCAAAAAAGAATGACAAAATGAACGAAAATGATGAAATAAATGGAAATTAATAAAGTGAAAGAAACACCATAGTGAAAGAAACATCATAGCGAAAGAGACCTTAATGTCGCTACGATAGGAAAGTGATATCATATAATAATAGGTAAATTAGCATGCTTAGTCATCGTTTGAACCTTGATCCACTATTCACTAAATTAGTTCTCTAACAGGTCATGTTAAACTTTTGTTATAATCTAAATTAGAACTCAATAAAACAAAACAAAACAACGGAAATTTTGGTCCCACAAAGATCATCCATTTTAAAGGATAGGCTTCCAAATGTTTAAAAAATAAGTAAAATAGAAGAAAATAAAAAAAGAAATTCAAAATTCAAGATTGGTGGTCAAAATTTATTTCCATATAGATTTCTATGAAACAATCATTTAATCTTAAAAAAACTATTTTCTAATAACCTATTTGCCAATGTTATGCTTAAAACAACTTCAAAAGAACTTTTTAAGAGCTATCATTTTTTAGAAAACTTTATGTGGTCAAAGCTATTATTAAGTACTCTTATAAAAAGCTATGTTTTTTATTTCAAGCTAACCTGGTTTGCTATGGCCCTCATGATTTTTATAATGGTTGACATGTCATTGATTTTGTCATTATTTTCTTCATGAATATGTTGCACTTTGTGCCAAAGAATCAATAATGGGGGGGCAGTACAATGTTGATGATGCCACAGGTTAGATCAGGGTCAATGTACCACAAAGTGGGTTATTGGGTAAGCTTGGTGTTAATTGTCTAGGTTTGTTTACAAGGTAGATGACCTTTACTACTAGTGGGTAAACCTAGCAGATTACTACAACCTAGTGGATCTAGGTGTAATTGTGGGTTATGAAAACTCACACATGGGATTAATCCTAAATGACCCATTCACTAATCTATTTTGATGGAATATAGTCCAATTCAACATTGAGTTTAATCAGGTCAATTCAAACATGAGTGATAAAGGCAACAAGGAATGATGGAATCAATAGAAATGGGCTAAACGAGCAATTTTTTGTTCTCTTATTCATTCATGATATGAATTTTGAGCATATAATAGAATTTTAGGCTTCGCTTTAACTCAACACATAAGGAAAAGAGAACTTGATTATCTAGAATTGTTGACACATGTCTAACTGGTCCTTGAGTAATAGAAATCTTAACTGGGGTCCTCTCTTATTTCCTTGAAGTAGAAGTGTTTCATTTTAATCAGTTGCCTACTCTATATTAGTCATCATAAATATCTAATGTGTCAGGGTTTAGTTTTTATGACACTTCCATTTTGATCAAAGTATCCTTATTCCTTGTTAACCTTTCCAATGAAAAAGATACCTTTGATAACTCTAACTTTTTGTTTGTTTAGCATTCATATCTATTAATGCTTCTATCTCCTTACTCTTCTTACCATGATAAGCTATCAAGCATTTAGCTTCATAACGTATTTTTTTGGTCCAAACTTTGAGATTTGAAACAGACAGACAACTCTTGAATTTAACTTGTACAAAGTTCATAGAGGAAACCATTCATACTTGATTCTGATCATCACGAATTCTCCTTCTAAGAATTATTTAAGCTTGTGGTGTGCATTTGTCAATCTATTGTATTGCTCAATACTATGAGATATTATTTCCTTAATATGCTAATGAACTTACATTATATGCAAATAGTTATGTTTGTTCTTGAATCGGTAATAGGATTAGATTAAATAGGTTGTAAGGTTCGTATTCATCATTGGATTCAAAGGGCCTCATTCATGTGGACAAATTCATGGAACTATTACAAACTTTCTTGCCTTGTGGCAAAAGATGATCGAAATTATTTACCAAACACCATATATGATTTGTTGTGCTATGATTTATGAACTCAATTTGATCAAAAGCTATGGGTGATATGAAAATAATAATTTTAACCTTATTTGCGAAAGATGCGAAATGGATTTTTCAAAATACCAAGTGAAGCAAACATCCTTATCAGTGATTGTCATCTTGAGCAACTAAGTAAACATTGATACTTTGTCAAGTATGGTGTGGAGGATGGACAATAAATTCTTGGGTCATAGCTTCTTTGAATTTCGCAAATATTTTTCTTAGTTGTAAGGGTCCACTTAAAATTTCTTGTCCTAAAATGACCAGTTATTAGGGTATTGATGATATTAAAAATATTAATGAATTTCCAATGCAAGGTTGTTAGGCCATGCAAACTCTTAATATTATTGATTTCCTAAGATGTTTGTTAATCATTTATAGCCTTAAGTTTGTCATAGTAAGTGATCCATCAAATTTTAATGTTTGAAGCCCAAAATGTTAAGATGATGAGAAACAATTGTACACTTTTTATGTTAGGTAAGGGTGATCTCCCTATGCATGGAACAAATCTTTCTAAGGTTTTTTTATTTATGTTTAATGGAATAACTAAAGTTCAAGATGTCATTGAAAAGTAAACTATCAAAAACTTTCTTAATTAGAGTATTTGGGTCCTTATTCTTATAAATGTGCTTGGTGTGTTCAATATGGTGATGGGAAAGACTAAGCACCTGCATAATCTAACTCTTATTTTAAAATTCGTTTTTCACTCATCCCTTAACTTTATTCTATCTTGGTTAAATTGATTTTGGCTAAAATAATGGCTCCTTTTGTTTGGTCCAAAAGTTAATCCAGGGAAGGGATAAGAAACTATACTATACACATTTTGCTAATTTCTTTATTATTGAAACAAATTCTCCATGAAACATTGTTTTTTAGGAGTTGAGGTGTAGGAATGATGCATGGATTATGACTTTCTTAAAAAAATCCTTTTCTAATCAGTGTTGCACTTGTAAGGAGTTTTTGATGTTTAGAAGGATTCATCTTATAATGTGACAAATTTAGTAAACTAGTACCTAATATGAGGTCTACAGCATATTGGACATGATGAAGAGTGGTAAACTGTGGGGGGGGCGGGTTCATTTATTCTTATATAAGTTACATCTATGGCATAAATGAAAGTTCTATCAATAAATTGTTTATCTAATCTACCAAGGGACATAAATAGGATTTTTTTATTTGGGATGTTGGGTGGTTTTTGATAGGTCAAACCTGGTCTTTAGGTGTTAATTTGTGTATGTTAAATTTTTAGTCATTATGTGTAAATGTGCAGATGTTGGTTTTGCTATCAATAATAGCATCATGGTGATATAACCAGGTCATAATAAGATAATACTTCATATTAACAAAAAGAAAAACATCACATAAGATATATTCAAAATTATTGGCGAAATTTAACTGATATAATTCATTTTTTCTTGACACAGATGCATATTTTGTTAATAAAAAAATAGAGTATGAGTTTAAGTGATGAATGTTCCAAAGTGTGAGGTATGCCATACTATTTGTAGAAATGGCATTGTTTCTATTGGCACTTTCTATGATATACTTGTAAACCTTTTCTCTACGTTTGACAAAGATTTAAAAAATGATGGTATGTCTTCAGTCTTTACTTCTTTATGGTTAGACAAAGGTGCTTCTAATGACTATAATGGTCTAGTTTCATCAATGCTATTTTCTCAATCCTCGTTGGAGTACTCATTGGCTAAGTAGGATTAGGAAGCATATTCTTTGACCACTTATTTTTTGATTGTGTTCAACAACCCATAATTGTCTTCCTTGATATACCTAACTTGTCATTTTTGGTAATGGGCCTCTGTATGACTTCACTTCTAACTTTGAGAATAAGTTACTAGGGTGGTTAGTTAATAAGTTGGTTTGGTTTCACTATAAGTTTAAGGATTGGGAGGGCTTGGGGTGGTACGTTTTGGTACAATACTTGTGGAGCGTCTGGTGTTGCTCGGCTTCAAGTTTATCATGGTTGATGTTTCAACACTTTTGATTTGATAAGTTTTTCTAGGTTTCATAGTTAGTGGAATTCCTATAAGCCTCTTCTAAGGTCTTGCATGAAAAGCTCTCTCTGATATATCTTTAAGCCCAACTGAGAATCTAGAATGGGGGACCAAAAGGTCTACATTAATAGCACAATGCAAATGTACGAAAAAAATGAGTGATGCACTCATTAACATACTTTCCTCCATTTGTTAGGCATGTCATTGGTCAAGTAAGTGATTCTTTTAATAGAGGAATATATATTTTGATTAGTCGTGTTCCCCTTTGTTAAAAATTTTTGTGATTTTTATAGATAATTGGATTTGTTTTCCCAATTTCATTTGTACAAACAATACGTTTTTTTCCATTAAGTTTAAACCATTAGAAGAAGTGGTCCAAAAAACTTTCAACTCTATGTTTAAGGTTTATGATACCTTCAAAGATAGGAATGTCATGTGTTTGTTACCATCATTATCATAGTGTTAACCTAAGTCGATTATAAGAGGTATTTGATTTGAGTGGATGACAATATTAGATTCGAAAAGTTGAGCTTAATTTGAGCTTATTCTAGTTCGATTATTCAAAAACCATATTTCTCTTGTCTTCCAAAGTTTGTAGTACAGTTAATCAATCTTAGAGGGTCACTTGTGCATAGTTGATGTGTGGGAGTTCTATGTGACAAGTTCTACATGATATCATGTGTATAAATTGTCCCTTTTATGAAAAAGAAAAGAAATCTCCATTGTTTGGGCATATCACTTTTTTTAAAGATTTGGTGCTAGTAAAGGAAAATTAAAAAGAATATTTAGTTTAGTATTGCTTTGCTATTAACAATGTCAACACTAATTTAACCAAGCTTTAGAGCAATATTTGATGCTTAACTAGTAACACAAACTATAATAAGCATTTAAAGATTAGCCAACATAGATTAAGAAAAAAGAAAAAGGGATGATGAGCATGAGAAATCTAAAAAGGTGACAAACATGAGAAAGATATCTAGGGAAAATTTAGTCAAGAAGGAACCAAGAACAACAAAGGGTGCATTTCTTATGCTAGTCTTATTACCAATTGAATGGCTCAAAGAAAGGGTATTTGGAATGCGGTTTAACAAAACCTATTTGGCTATATGGAAAGAACAATATAAATATCCAGTGTGTGTAGACTGAAAGCCTTAGGAAACAATAATAAGCAATAGAGAAAAGATGGAGTAATAGTGTAAGTTGTACATAAAGTAGATTCATGCAAAACAAAAAGTTGAATTGAGAATAAAAAAAATGTGACCATAAGTAGAAGTAGAAATCTAAGAAAACATTAAGTATCAAAGTGAAAGGGAACATTGAAGTGCATGGAAATGACGTAATAAAAGTGAATCAATGATGTAAAAGAAGCATCAAAGTGAAAGGAACCATTTTGCAACATCCACAAGAAGGGAAAAGAGTAGTGTTATAGGTAAACTTGTACACTATCCCATCATTTAAGCTTTGCATGCCTCCACCTAATATTGAAGCCTAGAAGATTCAGCACATTAGAGTTCTCGTTGTAATTAATTCTAGACCTCAACTAAACATAATTAAAAAAGTGGAATTTTACACAAGTAAGGATCATCTTTTTGAAAGGGTATGCCTCCAATTTTATAAAGAGGCTATGGACAAAATAAAAAGAAATTAAAATTGTAAAATTCTTTTATTTGACACTTACCAAAAATCAATTTGAAAATCTACCTTTTTAGTTTCAAAAAATCTATTTCCTAAAAGGTATTTGGCAAAGTTTGGTCAAAGTTATTGGAAAATATCTTTCTAAAAAGTTATTATTTTGGCACAAAATTTCTAAGGTCTAAACAAGTTTGAAACTAACTTCATAAAAATTTGCACATTCAATTTTTTATAGGTCAAGTTCACATGGATCATCGAAATCAATTTGTGTTGTAGTTTTGTGGATTAAATCAATGAATTGACACACCAGCAAATGTGTTGCACGTAAAATTCAAGTACATTTATTGTGTTTCTAGTCATCGGATCATTGTAGTGTCGATGATGACTTCGTCAAATTTGAGTAGATGTGTCATGGATGAAGTTAGTGGGTCAATGTGACACTATTGTTGTCATGGATCTGATTTAGTTCAGTGCAAAACAAAGTGTGATGGTAAGCATAACATTAGTAGATCTTGTTTCGTTTGGGGATCTTAGAAATTTTGCTACTTTTAAGTTGGCCCTCATTTGTAAGCACAAAGTTGCAGATCTTTGTGTGTTTATAAGTCATATGAGCTCATGATCCAAAATAGACATGAAACACCTGTTCATTGGTCTATTCCAAAAAACATGATCCATGTATGCTATTAACTCTAGTATGGTTTGTGGTGGGTAACAAACAAAGGCTTCATTGAGAATGGGCCATTTTTGGATCCTTTTCACTTTCTTTGCACGTTAGTTCAGCTTATAATATAATTTTAGGAAATATCTTAACTCTATATATAAAGAATAGATAATGGATTCCCCAAAAGTGTCAATAGATGTTTGATTTGCTTATGGGCATAAAAAATGTTAACTGATGAGCATACTAAGAAACTTACCAAGAGTGTTTGCTTTGATTGTCCCTCACATTCTATTGCACGTAAGAGAAATGTATATGCTATGCTCTAAAGATTTTACTTTACATGTTTTAAAAGTTAGTAGATTGTTTATGATAATGTCTATTTGTCCCAAAAATCCAACTTGTATTAGTAATAGTAATAAAATTCTTGGTAAGTGAAAAGAAGAAAAGAAAATTGGTTGTGATGAAAAAATGCTAAGAGTGTTTTAGTTGGTTTTGTTTCTACCCAAGTGAACCATTGCATAGCAAGTTGAGAAGGCATCACATGTTATTTTGAAAGGGCAAACACACAACCTCACCTTGGGCATTTTCCTCCTAGTACTATTACACGACCCTTTGTATATTTTGCTAGTTTGAACATAATATCGGTGGGTCTCTTACAATGTTAAAGCCAAACGGTCTTGAAACTTTATGGGTTAGATTCAACCTTCACAAAAATGACTACTTTTGTGACTAAAACCCAATCAAGTTATAATTCTAAAAGACAAATCCCTTTGCTTAAAGCATAATACATAAGATTCTATAAAATGTTACACATGTGTAGAACATATGAAAAATAAAAAAATATTCCCACAAACTTTGTTGATGCATGAGGTTGATGAATAAATTTTGTACAACAATGTGCTTTACTTCTTCAACAACACTTCTAGTAAGTACTTGTAAGCTTTTGATTTGAAAAGGGTTTTAAAATAGTTGAATGTCATAAAATTAATTTAATGAAGGAATAGTAGTATTTGATTGTATTAAGAAATGTTGTGTAGCATGAATTCCAAAATGTTTTACTCAACTCTACCAATAAAAACTTTAGAATAGTTTTGCTTTCTTAGAACTAATTTAATCCCTTCCAATTGTGAAATTAACATTAAACTTCTATAGATAGGATTAGGAGAAACTGAAGAACGACTCCTAGCTATTCAAATTTATTGTTTACATAAGTGGTCATATTTAATAGTGATTAATAATTCCTAGTGAGGTAGATCTACTTTATTTTTGAAATAGTATCTATATGCATTGCATTGTTTATGTGTATTTACCCTAACTTTCCTAAAATATATAACAATATCTAATCAATTGTTTAGTCATGTAGGTTTGTAGAATTTTGTGAACAAATGTTTCTTTGTTCTACACAAGGTTCATAGACATATGTTGGATGCACTCTAGATTTATGTTTGCTTAACAAATATTGGAAGTACCGTAGATCTTTTTTTGTTTGTAATAAATATTTTCCAATACATGCTTGCTGTCATTGCACTATTTGGATTTTTAAAACATTTTAAAACCATTTTAAGAGTGAAGTGTGAAAACATTCAAATGATTTCTTTTGACATTTTTTTAAAAACATGGTTCATGCAAATTGAATCATATAAGATAAAGTTTGGAAAATATCCATAAAAAGTATTCCAAAAATTGTTTTTATTTTTTTACATTGTGAAGGATATTTTTCCTTTCAAGCCTCCACAGTTCTTTTTAACTTCAATTTGCATTTCTTTTTCAAATTGAAAGTTTGTCTTAGCATATGAATGATCATGATCTATTATTGATTAGTTGGTTTGAGCACACTTATTACTTCAATTATGATTTTGAATTAGCCTAATTTGAGGTTCATTTGGACTTCGTTTTAAGCTTATTGAATTAATCTATAATTCACTAAAGTGCTGTCTATAGGTCATAGTGCTTTAGTGTAACACAATCGACTTGACAAACTTGCTAGTGGCTTACTTTATTAATATTGTTATACTAAATTTAAACTTGAGTCATGAGGCTTAGGAGTCCAATAACATAGACATTATGTGGTCCACAAGAAAATAACTAAATATTTAAAAATAAAACAATTGTTATCAAATAAGTCCAAATTTTCATAAATAAGTAAAAAAAGCGTTTGTGCAAATAAAAATAATAAGAAAAGCAATTATACATAATGTTATGTGGACGATGAAAAATCTAAGACCCTCAAAGCTATATGAATAGCATGTTATATATTAATTTTTTCTATATAGGCATAAAACATATATAAATTTTCTTTCTGTTAAAGAGTTGTCAAGTTATTAAAAGTATCATATATAGTTATTATAAGAAAAGAAATATGTGTGGTAAGCATAAAAAATATTAAAATCATAGGAAAAGAGCTATCATTAATATAAAATATTATATATAATAAATACTTGGAAAAAGTTACTCGATATTACTTGCTAAACAAAATTCTCATTGTAAAAAAAAATTAAACATTTCATAACATAGAAAACATCATCGAGAAAATGGTATGCTTTAAACAATAAAAACCATGTGCAAAACTTATTTAAAAAAATATTCTGAATATGAATGTGAAGACTAATTTTGTAACATAAAAAGATAATTGTGAATCTATTTAAACATTTGGAATATTTAAAAGTAAGTCCACAAAAAGTCAATAAACAATGTCAACATGTAATATTGGTCAGCACCATGAAATCATCTTGAATAAGGCTCATGGTCGAGATGAAAGAGGCCTTTTAACTTTGTTGGCTAGGTGTTTCTTTTCTCTATGAAATGTCACTTTTTTTAATTGAGGTCGTGTGACTAGTTTGAAGCTGTGTATTTGTGTAGCTACAAAGCTTCATTGGTATTTATGTGAATTAGAGAAATTAAATTGTTGTTTTGTTCAATGGATTCGTATTATTAGCTAAAAAAATGCTTTTTATGTAATTAGAATATTGATATTAATTATTGGATGTGTGATTTATCAGCTATGAAGGTAATTTTGTGCGTGCTCATAGCCATGAAGAAGGGAGCAAGATTGTCTTCTTTTATATTCCCTCTTGTTCAAACTTTGTCTTTTTTTTTGTAAGCTTTGGTGTAAGGGTTCTCTTTGATCATACACAATAAGTTAACAAGCTCCATTTCTTTATACACCACCATATGTGTATTGATGTTAAACTTGGTTATCTTTTATTATATCTCTACTTCTTTAGCTAAACCATTTTCAATGGAAGATAAGATGCACTAAAAGGTCAACTTAGGCCCACATAATAATTTTTGTTAGTTATTTAAAAATTGAAGTTTATATTATATTATAACAAGACATGTATAAGGCTAAAATATTTACAAATATTTCCATGTTTGCATCAATTATTTTTGTTTTAGCATCTTTGTCATTTTTCTTTTAGTATTAAGATTGTTTCTCTAAGAAATTTAGTGGAATTTTTGTAGTGAAATAATAGGAATTTAATATTGTCATTGTCATTGTGGAGCTCTAGTTTGCATATAGACTGAAATAATGGGATGCATATCATACACATCCTTTCTTGACCTTTTTCTTCTTCATTATTCTAATTATTTTTGGAATTAGAGCTAAATTAGATTCCAACTATAAGATTCTTATCATATGTGGCTTCACTATCAATTTTTTCTTATCAAAGCATAATTTATGTTAGTCAAATGAGCATGATGATCCATAACCATTACTTGTTGCATTGTCACACTTTGTTATACTTTCCTCATTTTTAGCAATTTTTTCCAACCCTCATTATACCTCTCAATCATTGCATTTTTATTACATACATGATGCCAACACATTCCTATATGCTTTCTTTAAATAATTCTTGAGTAGTAGTACTTCTGTAATGACAACAATGTCCTCGTTATCTTGTTTGTGTTGCACAACCTTATTATGCATCATATTGACCAAGTAGCTCACAAGAGAGTAATAGTCACAAGTGACTTGTCTCTTTTACCCCCAAACTAATGACTAACTTAGTGAAGTAATTACATGTAACTACTTTAACATAAATTGAAATTAATCATGGCTTGCCAACAGTCAAATCCTCTTTTTAAATTAATTCAAGCCTAGTTTCAAAGCAAATTTCCAAACAATTTATCAATGAAATTTTTCCATATTTTGATGTAATTCATATGCCACTAATGGCTTACTTTTTATACAATAGGTACATTTTGCAAAGTTTGATTTATATTCATGTTTGTCAAATTAGATTACAAAATTCTTATCCATTTTAATGTTATCTTATCACAACTTGTCATTATTGAAAAACACAATCCCTTCCATTCAATCTACTAAAAATGAGCATCTATAATTACGTCTTAGTTTCATGCTTTTCTATTGTACTCGAACCATAAAATGATTCACCTTACACATTTATTGCATTATGCTACTTAATCCACTATCAGAATCCATCTGACTATTATGTGCAATCTATTACTATGTTTGACTTTAAAAGTTTTTAGAAAGCTACAACTTTTATTAATGAGAATATTATTTCTTAATCAGAATTACCTTAGTTATATCTACAAATGTTAATCCTATTGCACTTCTTATAATCATTTCAATGAAATTTGATAAATCTATTAATGTTTAAGACACTAAAACATACTGTATTATAGCAACCTTTGAAAAGTTCTTACATAATATTTGGTATGATGCATTTATATGGCTACATTTATATTATACTAAAATGAACTTGGTTTGGTTAAATATGATTTTTGCATTTTGACAAAGTAATTTCTATGACATAAAGTATCAATCTTATTATTCAAAATGTCATGTTTAAATTTCATCAAAGATAACCACAAAAGTGAAGTTTTGAATTTCTTTAACACATACAAAATTTGAAGAACTTTAAAAAATTTATCCACTTATGGTAGATCTAAATAAAACTTATTAATATCTCAATAATGTCCTCCTAATATTGCTCCTCATTATCGTAATTAATCATTTAAAGCATTACCTTCTTGAAACATTTTTACCAGAGTTTATTTATCTTAGGCTTATTCTAAATAAGTCATTGAAAGAAAAAAAAAGTTGAATTCTGTTACTTCCAAAATGTTTTCTTTCCTTAATTTAAAATATCAATCTAAGTATAAAAGTTTATTTTCTTTTGCATATAAATTGTTTTTTATAACATTATTAGTCAAAGCTTTAAAGAAAATATTGAACTCAATGAATACATTAACAGTACGATTATATAAAGAATGTGACCTCTTAGTTTGTTTAATTGATATAGGACAAGTTATATTATGAGGTTTAATAATGATAGTTTAGGGATGTTTCTTAGTTGATTGCAATTGTAAAATTATTTTTTATGATGATTTATCTACAAAGAAAGTTTTGATACATGAAGGTTAACATTTTCATGCATACATTGGCCTTGCTTCCTTTTCTTTTACTCTTTGTCAACTTTTCGTTATCGTTGTGGCATAAAGACAAGATCTAAATCAAGTTGATGGATTCTCATCATATCTTTTTCTTCCATCATTTTTGTTTTAGTTTTTTGTTTGTAATAAAATTATTTTCATTCTTTTATACATAATATAGCATTTAATTATTATTAATAACCTATATATTTTATTTTTTTGTTTATTTTTGTTGTATTTTTCACTATTTTATTTTTTTTCCACATATGTGTGACGTTTCTTTGACAAATTGTACATTATATTTTGGTTACTTTTAGATATTTTGTAGCAACTACTTTTATTTTTTTACTTTTGAAAAATATTTTTTGAACCTTTTTTGGGCAAAACATGTTTTGTTGTCAGACTTTTTTTATGTTGTTTTATGAAAAAATTTGTAATATTATCTATTTTGTATTCTTATTTATTTTATTTCCTTCAAATTTTCCTTTTTTAACTTTACTGATTCTTTATGTTTGCAATGATTATCATTTTTTTATATGTTGTATAATCTGAATAATATATATGTTTAATAACCAAGATAAATTTTTACTTTTTCCTATTTTAAATTTTCGTTATTTAAACAATAATTTTTTCCCTAGTATTATGCAAATTGTTTTATCATTTTCTATTTAATTTTGACTAGCATAGATGTTTTGGCATAATAATATTTTTTTCTTTGCTTGACAAATCCCATTATATTGGGACAATCATAGGCTTGCCTAGTTTGCAAAGCAAATAAGAAACAAAATGTAAATTGATCAAACCCTAGAATTATTTTATTAACATAATGATATTTTACTAATTTTATAAAAATTATATTTTTATTTACTTTACATATTTATTAACATTCAAAAAAATTAATTATTTATTAATAAATTATAAAAAAATCGTTGTATATTTTAAATATTAAATCTTATATAGCAATAAAAAATAAATAATATTTCAATTTAATTGAAAACATAAAATTGTCATAAAAAAATTATGAGTGAAAAATTTTTAAACTATTAATACCAATTCCTAATAAATAACAAACTAAATTTTATTTATAAAAAATTCGAAAAAAATATGCTGGCGTAATCAAAGATGTACGTAATATATTTTAAGAAAATTAAAAAATTAGATATAATACAATTTGTAATATTTGCAAATAACTACATATTCATGACAAAAAAAAATATAGCTATTATATATTTGCTAAAATATTATTTTAAGTAAAAATCATAAACAAAACATTATGAACATAATACTATTTTGTAAATCTATCATACTTTAAAGGTTATTTTGCTAAGATCTATAATTTCAAAATGTTAACAAAAAAAATTTAAAAAAATAAATGACGAAAATTAAATATTTTAGAAGTTCAAAATATCGAGTGAAGGTACTAATGAACTTAGGTTAATAATACAAGAAAATTGTTCTATTAAAAAAAATGCTAAGTATATTAAACTAGATAAATTTATAAAAGTTAGCAAATTAAATATTATAATAAAACATATATTAAATACTATTTCAATAAAAATTTGTTAGAAAGAAAATGGCCAATCATCACGAAATAAGTGTACTTGAAATTTTAAACATTATGGATAAAAAATTAAAAATAATTTATTCCATTAAATAAAGACAAATATGATAATAAAAATAATAAAAAAATTACAAAAAATATTTACACCATTAAAAGTGATTTAAATAATTATTGTCATATGCTTTAAAAATGAACAAAACTTTTCTGGGTAATGTTGTGTCAGAAATATCTTAAAATAAAAATTTTGAAATAATTAAGATATATATGATTATTAAAATTATTGAATAATTTAATGTTTGATCATTACGTCCAATATATCTGGTAGTTATAAGAAAATTCCAAACGGCCTATAATTTATATGTATAACATTTTCACAAGAAATATTTACCATATTGATTGCTTGGAAATTTTCAAATATTAAAAAAATTTGCAATATTTTATGAGAAAACATTTCTAAAAAATTTTAATAAAAATATTATTTATAATTAAAAAATATTGCAATTTTTTATGAAAAATATACAAAATGAAAAAAAATTTAAAATATTTAAATTTAGAAATGTTTTTCCTATTTCTTCAAAAACACTTTTTGTAAAAACATTTTAATATTAAACATATAAATGAGAAAGTCATAATGATTCAAAATATTTAGATTGTGTAATGTTAGCTAAACAATTTAAAAAATTAAACATGTGAACATAAATGTTATAATATAAATTAAATAAATTGAAATTATGTGAAATTATTTCGGTTAGAATAAAAATACCATAGATGATAAAAATTGCTTAAATTATTGGTACAAAATATTGAAAATATTTATATTATATGCAAAATTATCGAAAGTATTTATTTTGTATATATTTAAGATAATTATTATAAAGAATGCTTCAACAAAGAGTTTTCCTATCGATACAAAATAATAAATAAGCAATCAATGTTAGGGATATTTAAATTTTTGAAAACTTGTTCGATTTAAAGAGTACTTTGCTAAATAAAATGTGCTAAATTTAAATAACAAAGAAAAAAACAATATATAATATGTGGTAATTATAAAAATATACTTATAAGTTTGATTAAATTTCACAATACATTATAGAGTTTCACAATAACATAAGCCAAAAAACATCTAATTATTGTAAATAAAACAAAACATTTAAAAATAATTATGATAATTTAATACTGAATATATCGAAAACTGTTTATAACTTATCAAAATTATGCTCTATATGAGAAGTTAAATCAGCTTCAAAAACAATTAATTTATTTATAATATAATTGTTAAAATGAAAAGTATATAACACTTAAATAATTATTTTATGCATTAAAAAAATTGGTATTATCCTCCATATGAAATGTTAAATAAGTTTGGAAAACAATAGTTTGTTTATAACAAAATTGTTAAAATTCAAAGTACATAACACTTAAATAATTAATGTACTACCATCTCATCAGCAATGACAATATGCTTTTTTTACTTATGTTATTGTGCAACTTTTTAATGCATAGTATAAATTTTATGAATATTTAAATACAACACCTTTATCCATAATTAAAGTGATTAAATATCGATGTGCAAAAGCATTTGAGGAATGTCATTGGCCTTCTTTATATCTCCCTTAAACTTGAGTGTAACTGCAATTATTTTTCAAAACTTTTGTAAATAATTATAATTTTTAAAATAGTTTTTTAATTTTTTTTTATTTTTATCATTTTATAATTTCCTAATTTCAATGACTTCTATTTTTAGCTTTTATGATAAATTTTCTTTCAAATACTTCAAATTTTATAATCAAAGTGTCTATTAATGTCTTGTTGAGCTTAGTAAGGTCTAGATTTTTTGGAGTTAAGACTGCAGCATAATTAATGAATACAGTTTGATGACTCAAGCTATTGGCTTTGGAGTCGAGGATGACAATATTTTTGGAGTGGCTAATCTGCAAAGAATTTCACTTTTAAATCTATATGGTTAGCATGTTAAACCATTAATTTGTTTTGTAATTATGGCATATAGAAATATCAATCTTGTATGTATATGTGAATTTTGTTAAAGGTAAATTTCAATTGAATGTTTTTTAGTTTTTCAAAATTTTATAAATATTCAAACTTTTTTGGTATATAATTTTTTTAAAATTATTACAAAATTTTTTTTGTTAAGCACACATCAACTATTGAGCCTAAACGGCTCAGTTTAACTAACCCGTACAACCTGGTAGCATGGGCCTTAGGCACCTGCACTTGCGAAGAACTTGTCGAATGAATGATGGGTTACGCTTGAGTATTAGTCAAGTCATTTTACTATTACAGTCTCTAGGTCAATCGGTTTATCACATTAGTTATGAACCAAGGTAGGAGAAACGAGTAAGGATTGACTTGGTAATTTGTTGAAGAAAATAAGGTTTAGTAAGACACATGGATGTGTTGTGGCGACTAGGGCCATGACCTCTGCAGAACACTAAGGTAAGCCAAACCCAATAAGCTAATTATATGAAGTAGATGTATTATAAGCATGAAATACTTCAACTACTTAAAAATGTGCATTAAATAAAAGTTATTACCAAACTTTAGATTTCTACAGTGATGCGCATTTTCATAATTAAATAGTCCAAATCATGGCCACTTTGTGAAAATTTAACTTTCTTTTGCTGTTCTTCCAGAATAGTTGATCGATAAGTTAAGAGTCTCTCCTCCTATGTGAATAACAATCTAATCATTATTGTTATCCATGTAACTTTCAAATTAAATGCTCCAAATCCTATCTTACTATAATTAGATTTGAACCCTTAATCTTTTATGCTAATTCGACGCTTATCGCTTCGTTTGCTTAACTGGACGGCAACTGTACCATCTTCTCCGTCTATATCGACTAGCTTTTTGAAAAGTTGATTATAGACATTAGGGAGTTATTTTTTGAGTTTATTTAATTCAAGTATATATAGAGATCATTTATCAAGCATTAAAATATATGAATCAAACTTGAAAATTTTCATACAAGTTGAAATGATGTTTAAATTATGAGTAAAAATTTTTATACAATTACCAAAGTTGTTGATTTTAGTCAATCTCTATTTCTCCTACCTTTGTTCATAATCATTTTTATATTTCCTAGAAACTTATACTTCATTCATATAGTAGTAGTATTTGAAGAATTATAGGCATAGGAAATTTTGCAAGAAAAAAACGTAAAGTTTTGTGGTAAACTCTAGTTTTATGGATGAAACGACAATTTTTACATTATGGCTTTAGAATTTACATAATTCTAATTTTTTGTTGTAATTTAAGTGTAATTTATTTAGCTATTAATCTTTTTCAACACTCGAGAACAAAACATATAGAATTAAGATATAACTTTATTGGAGGGCATGTATTAAAAAAATAATTTAGTTGTCATTGGTGCTATTTTCTCCCTAATTAGTTGATATTTTGCTAGGCCATTGGCTATCAAAGTATTTAATAAACTTAGATTGAGCGTAGATGACATTAACCTCTTTGAATTTTTAAAAAGGTGGAGAGAACTTTGTTAAAATTCAGAGTGAGGGTAAGCGAGAATTCAAAAGAAGTGTAGGTTATCATATAATGTATATACTACAATGTTGAATACTAAATTTTTTAATTTTCCATTAATGTTATTTTTTCTTTTAGCTTTAGTTTGGTAATCCTCAAGCGGGAGATCGTTATACCTTTTAGTGTGATGATCACAAAACCAAGGCTAAGTATTTTCTAATACTTTATTGAACTTAGTCTTTTTTTAGTTAGAACTCATGCAATATTATAGTAGTCTAGCTTTGTTGGAGTAAGAACTATAGCATAAATAGTGAATATGATTTGATGGCTCAATCTATTTACTTTGTAGAGTGGCTAATGAAAACAAAAATTCATTTTAAAATTTTTAAGATTAGTATGTCAAACTTTTAATTTCTTTATAATTATGTCAAACTTTTAATTTCTTTCTTAAGCACTCTCAACCATTAACCCTAATGGGCTTAGGCTAAATAGCATCTAGCATCTAGGGGCATGGGCCTTGGGGACCCCCACAAGCAAAGAACTAGTTCAAGCCCAAGCATTGATTAAGTTAGGTTACTATCATAGTCTCTTGGTTAATTTGTTGAAGGCATTAATTATGAATAGGCTTAGGTGAAACGAGTCATGGTATCCTCTTTAATCAGTTTAGGAATTTCGAGTTAGGTTAGACCTATATATGCCCACAGATGAGTCGGGTCATGACATCTTGGGAACACCTTGGGCTGGCCAACCCACTAGGCTAATTTTAATATATAGTTGATGTATTGTAAGAACAACAAACTTCAACTATTTTATAATGTGAGATGAATTTCCACACTAACTAATCATGCATTTTGGTGATCAAGCAGCCTAAAACGCACTCGTATTTATCAATAGTTAACATTCTTTAGTCGTTTATCTGGAATGGTTGAGAGTCTTTTTGCCTGTTTGAATAATAATCTGATCATCATTACTATCCATTCAACTTTTCAATCGAACACTCAAATCTTATCTAGTCAGGGGTAAATCTGGGCCCTTTTTATCATTTAAGTTGATCTGATTGTTACCACTTTATTCACTTAATTAGATAGTAATTGTACCATCACCTCTGTCAGTTACTATTAGCTTTGTAAAAAGTAGGTTTTAGCTATTATGCAATTTATTTTTGGAGTTTTTTGTTTTAATTATAAAATGGGATCATTTATTAGATCTTAAAACTATTGAATCAAACTTGAAAGTTTTATACAAGTCTACGTGATGTTCAAACTGTGAGCAGCACTTTTCTATATAATTATAGGAACAATGGATTTTCAACGATTTCCATTTCTCCTACTTTCCTTCATAATAATTTTTGTATTTGCTAGTAAAATCTTCTGATTCGTTTGTAGTACTGCATATGTTTTAAAAATTAAAAGTGTAGGAATTTTTGTAAGCAAAAATTGTAAAGTTTCAAATTCTCTTATATATCTTAAATTTCTCAAATTTTGGTATCTCGTTGCAGCATCGATATAGATTTGTTTTAACTGTACCAGCTTCTACAAATGGGAGCTGTTAGCAGAATACTGATCAGAGATGGAGGGTTTGTTATAGGCACAGGTTTTTATCAAATCACTTAAAAATCTTTTTTACATTGTTTATTATTCAAAAATTTTATTTTAATCAAAATTCTTATAAAAAAGCTTTTTTTAAACTCAAAATTTTTTTCTAATTTTTGGAATAAAAATTTGTTAAACACACAAGTCATTTTTCTCTTCACATGTTTTATAGCAAAAAACACTTAGTTTCTTGACCAAGACAAAATCGTTTCCATTCTTATTCAACACATGGTTATATCAATATATTTTTATCAATACACATGTTCTTTGACATTAATGTTGTTCTAATGTTGTTCGCCTATCATATCTACAAGTAAAGCTAGATAATCAATTAGTATGCTACTTAATTTGTATTAGCATCAAAATATCATAGAGTTTTGCTCATGGGACCAACAACCACTTTTTGTTTTATGATGACTTACCATCTAAGTTTATGATAATGCAATATAATGTAGTATAAGAAAAAATTTGCTAGATATTATCAAGTCAAGCTAGATTTGGAAGTATTTAAAGAACATGCTTGAGCTCCCTTTCACTCAAGAACTTCCCTTAAAACAATGCTTAATTTCTCTCCATATTATGATCATAAGAAGTGTTCTAATTCTATTGAATAAATCCTTACTTAGAAGCTTGTTAATGTGCTAACTTGCTGCATGTTGTTGGCAACAAATGTAATGTCTACTATATTTCATTCTTCATAGTCCTTGATGAAATGGTGCCTAAAATCTATTTTTTCAAACTTATAGTGCTTTTATAAGGTTTTGAGTTAAGCAAAAAAGCACTCAAATTGTCATATTTTGGGGAGTTGTTTATAAATGTAATCACATATCATCTAATTTCTTTTAAAATTAAAAACTTTTTACTAGAAATCCTCCTAATTCCATATGATGTGGTTCATTTCTTACTAAAAAATGGTTCCATATTTTTTGCTCGATCATTAGTTTAAGAGGTGCTAAAAAATCATTAAATACCTTAAATGCTTTTCTTATGTATTGAAGAACCTACGTAACCTTTGTAGCCATATCTTGTGAGATCATGACATAACACAATTTTGTGATACAAAATCTTATTACCTTTGTTTCTAGGAATTATCAAAATTTACTTTTTATAACTTCTACATAGAAGTCCTTGGGACTTGATTGAAATTAATCAAAAAAGTCTAAGACTAAAAGCTATGTCAGGTCTTCTAATAGTCATGTAATGCTTGTGTCATTTCTTGGTATACCTTGAAATATATTAGGTTTTCTTTGCCATGTTTATTCAATAGTATGGTTGGACTCTTAAAAGTAGAAATTCATTTGATGTTCACAAGATCACAAAATTTTAACATCTAATTTTTTATTTTATTTAGGATATAAGGATACCTTTCTAATCCTACATAACTTTCAATCAAAAAAATATGGGACCACACACATTATGTTCAAGTCAAATCCAGCAACCATAAGCTTACCAAATCATTCACATAAGTCCAAGTTGGTTGATCCAAATATGATATGATCTTCAAAGTCTTCCATTAGAAGATGGTCATCAGCATAGTCGATAATGAACAAAGTCTAATCTACATTCCAATCCTAAAATAATGTTTGACTAGAAATCTACTAAGTATGTTCATAATAAGATCTTTGTTCTTTTAGAAATTCATATGATTTTCTCAATAGCTTATGCACATGATTTTGATGAAGAAAATGTTGAATGCAGTCCAACTATCCTACATACACTTTCTCTTAAATAACAACATTTAAGAAGGTGATTATCACATCATTTGATATAGTTTAAATGACATGTATTAAGAAAGAAGTAAAAATAACCTTGTTGTCTTCAACCTTACTGTTGGTTCAAGTATTCCTTCTAATGTTAGTCCTATTTGATTATAACCATTTACCGCTGGCCTTCTCATATTTTGAATGATGACTGAAATGTCATTTACTTTTTATTATTGAGTGCCCACATTTTGACACAATAATGTGGTCACTTAGAATGTCTATTAATTCCAAAAAAATCACTCTCATGAACAAGTTGAAACCATCCACTATGGCCAAATAAAAAAATTCTTTCCTCAAGGCTTCACTTGTATATGAGGTACAAATTTTGAGATGGATGCACCATATACAATTTCTTTTTAAAGAGAGGCATTGGTTTGTACACCACAATAGAGGTCACTTAAGATTACATCTCTAAGGTGACTTTCATTCCATGCTAACTTCTTTGATGCAACTACTTTATTTTTTAAGTTTTGACATCTCATTTATATATTTTGTTGAAGTTCAAGGATACCTTTGTCATCATACTTAACTTGCATTCAAGAAAATAGGAAGCCTCATTAATTATGTTTTTCTCAAATCCTACTCCTACAAGCTCACCAAATCATTACATAAGTCACAGTTTGTTGTTCCAAATATGGTATTGTCTAAATAATGTTAGACTAGAAGATGTTAATCAACACAAACCTTGATAAATAAAGTTTTGTCTACGTTCCAAACCTAAATTAACGTTTGAGTAGAAATTGATAAAGTTTGTCAATCTAACATCTTTGTTTATCTACCAATTTTACTTTTCCAAAGTCTTCAATGTCTTCTAAATCTAACACTTTGTTTTGATCCATAAGTTCATCAAACACCACTTGAGTAGATTTCATTAAACTAAGTTTCCTAATTAAATAGATTAAGGGTTAATCTATTTGAAGATAATTATGCAGATATAGCCTCCATTATCTTTGTTTATAATCTCCAATTCCTATCTACTTATTGATCTAACTCTACTATCAAAATATGTCTAAGTTTTCATATTTGGGTTTCTTGTTATTGAATAGTATATGTAATATTTTATTCATAATTGGTTTGATAATAAATCTATTCAGACATTTTGTTAACTAGAGTGGCTGAAATATTATGGCATTATGATTTTGAGATCCTATATCACCAAAGAAAAGTAAAAGTGGCCACTAACATTTTTATAAGGAGATAAAAATTGTTAGATATATAACACACATGAAAATTAAAAAAATTGAATGATATTTACCAATAATATCAAATAGAATGAACTTTGCTACATTTGTAATTATGGGATATTGATAGCAAGACATTATTGTCTTAAGCTAGCTCGGTGTTGCAAGGAAGATTAAAAGCGAAAGATTTTTAGGTGGAGATGTTAATTGAAACCTAATTAAAAATGTGGTTTTCCACCCTAAAACTTAATATTTTACCTATTAAGGAAACATTTTTTTTGTAGAAACAAATATGTCAGATATATGTTGATAAAATAGTCAAGCTTATGCAGTATGGAATAAACTATAAGGAAACATTTTTTTGAATGGTTGTGTGATGCATATTATAAGCAACTATTGTTTAACACAACATTCCAGGATAAAATAGAAGTCAACAAAAGAGTATATTTGAAACAATTAAGAATATGTTAAGTCTATGAAAATTGGGTTTCTGATGTAGTTAGGATAAGTATTTTTCTTTTAATTAGTTTGCTTACAATAATAATTGTTAATCTAGCATAAAAATGACACTTTATATAATATTATATAATATATTATGCTATTATTTGCTTACGAATATTAACAAATTAACAATACCTTTCCTGATATAAATATGACTATTGAAACTATTAAGAAGATACACTTAATCAAAGCATGAATTGATAAACAATAGCTTACTCCATGAAAGTTTTGTTAAGAAAATAAAGAAAGTTAATATTTAGAGAGAGGATCATGTAGTGTTAAAGGTAAGTCCAACAAAATGCATTATAATGTTTGGAAAATGAGGATATTAAATAAATTGTTACTTTGCTTACAAGAAAGTTTTTTTATTATCATTAGCTAGAGAACAGACTATTTTCGTTCTTAGCTCAATAATCAAAGCACAACTTAGAACTGGAGCATAGCAAGGGGTGGACAAACAAAAAAATACAAAATGTGCCATGTAGGAAAGCTCTAATAAAGCCACAATAATGCATCATTTATTCAACATAAGACTAAAAAAATCTATACCCATTTCACATCATTGTACTAAAAATTGTGGGAGTATTTTTGCTATCCAATCATACAATTATGTGATCAAATGATTGTAATCTCATCCACTTTTAAAACACCAAATTACATGCTCTGTCTAATCACATCAATTTTAGATCTCAAACTCCTTGTTTTATCTACACATAAGAGCTAAATCTAACAGACAAATCATGATTTCGATTTAGCGATTCAAATTTAATCTTAATTTCTAAATAGTTCTTTTAATCTTATCCATCCAATCGAGATGGTTTGACAATCAAATTGTCTAATAGCCTTCCTATCAAGTGGCTCCTATGTAGTGACTCTTTTAGTTGCTTGGATTTTTATAATTTATTAATTAAACAATATTATGGATTTTTAATTTAAATAATAATGAGTAGTTGGTTAATTTTGGCAAGTTCTTTTAGTCATTAAAAATGTTTATAAATAAGTGAATTTTTTAACAACATAGACTGACAAATTTTTACAAAATATGAGGAAAACATTTTAAGTCATGATATTCAAACATTTAGTTGTCGATGGTCATCGACATTTTCTTATGGTACATGCTTCAATTATCAAACTAATAATCTCTACCTTCTTCTTAAACAAGCTAAGTTCTCAATTTTCTTTAATTATAATTGGCTTAATTAAAACACTTATTTTTTAATAAGCTTTCATCAAACATAAGATTTTTTTTATTAATTTTGATTTTGTTTCATTCAATTTTTTAATCTATTATGAAGTTAATTATATTGTGTAATCAAAGTTGTATTTTTCTTTTATTTTGTTATGAGGATTTAGTTCTTTTGGAACAATCTTTTTGAGAATAAGAATAGTGTATGTTGGACCTGAAATGGTTTGTTATCTCAAATCTAATAATTAAAATCAAATATTATATATTACAACATTGATCAATTAATTCTAACTAAAATAATATATATGTAGGTGTGTATGAATGTTGTACAAATTGGATTTTAATGATTAATTAAAGAAAAGTGAAATAAAATAATTAAGTAAATAAAAATAGTTAAATAAAATCCTAAAACTTTAAGCTTTAGTAAGGATACTCCAAACAAATAAGTTATAGATGAAATTATGATTGGTGTTAAACCTTAATCTTTCATAACCATAATCCATCGCAGCAAATTTTAGCCATCGATTACACAAGATCGCTTAAATAATAAATTTTGGTAATAGGTAGAAAGAAAGAATTAAATCTATTTGGAAGAAATTGTTAAAGTCCTACATCATTAGATATAAGCATACCTTGAGCATAATAGATTTAATGAAATTGATTATGTCATTGATAATTTAAAAAAATTGTAAATTCATGAACAATTTACTAAATATAGATTAACTCTCTTTAAGTGATGATGAATTGTGGAAGAATAAAAATTGAAAGATTACAATAAGCATAAATTATGGGAGAACGTTAATCTAGTTTGGCATACATGTATGAGAGCTTCTCTTTAATGGTTATCCATTTTACTTTTTTAAATAATTTATGTTTTAATGAATTTTTTTAAAAGTTTTCTTATCATCGAGAAAGAGATTGTTCAGTTGAGTTGATCCCTTATTGTGATTTTTTTTTATCATCATAAACCCTAAGTATTACTAATGAATTTGTTTATATAAAATTTAAATTTTGGATCGATGAGAATTCTATTTAGAGTAAACTTTTAAAGGAAAGAAGATCAAAGGTGAAATTTTGTGATGATCATTTTTGTTGGATTGAGAAATAACTATGAGAAACGTTTTGAATTTAGCTTTAGATATTATAATTTGATTTTGATTAGAACGTTAAGCTTGTTTAAAATCACTCTTTGAAGGCACAAAAACTTAATTTTATTTAAATAAATCATTTTAGAAACATGAAGAATCTAAAATCTGGATCAAAAGTCAACCATCTAAAGAATTATTTTATTCTTAATCACATCATTAGAAATTTTATATTAATAACTTATTTTAAGAGTACATTATAATTATTTCAATTAATTAGTAAAAAATAGTGGCATAATTAAAAAATACAAAAGAAAAACTTATTACTAATAATAATCAAAAGTGTCTAGTTAGAGCATAGCTCATAAATGTTGGTAATTAAGTTTATCAGATTGATAAAATAACACCAAAACTCAAAATAATTTTTGTTCAACACAACTTACATATCAAAATTTAATACAGTATAAGTGTATTAGTAATTAGGGAAATGACTTTAAAGTGAACCACTGGGTTACTAAACCCAAACAATGCACTTATTATGTGGTATAAGAAAATTCTTATAAAGCAATAATAATTCATGATTCATGCAATGTGGGACTAGAACATGTAACCATTTTGCATGACTATACTCAAGATTATTCAAGTGATTCTAGAATCTAATCAAGCAATTATGTAATCAAATGATCATAATCTCATTAGCCATTTAAAAACACCAAAGTAGATTCTTTGTTCGATAATGCAATTTCATAATCGAACACTTCTTGACTATCCATGCATTATCGCAAAATCTTTTCAATATATCACAATTTAGATCTATTAGTCCATATCAAATAATGCTTGTTTAATCCAATCCATCTAACCATGTTTTTCTCAAAATCAAATGATTTAAGAGCCTTTAGATGGAGCGGTTCTTATGTAATGGCTCTTTTAACCATTATTTCAAGACATTTGGATTTTTATATTTTATCTATAATGACTAATTGATTTGTTTCAAAAGTTCTTTTAGCAATTAGAAAAATGTTTATAAATAACTAAATTTCTAAATAAAAGTTATCGATGAATTTTTTAAAAAACTTAAAGAAAAAGTTTAAACTCATGACATAATTTATTAGCACCTAGTGCTTATCATCACATCCTTATTCCTTGCCCTTAACATATCAAACTCGTAATCTTTACTATCTTCTCAAATGTGTGAAATTCTTTATTCTTTTTAATTAATTCATTTAAAATACTTGTACCTCACTCAATATTTTCAAGTATAAAGTTTTTTGTATTAATTTTTATTTTTTGCTACTAAATTATTTTATTTTTTCCAAGTTTTTTAGGTTGTGAGGCCGTAGTAGTGAATTTATGAGGTTTTGTTATTTTAAGGATTTAACCTACATATCATTTGACAAAAGTGTTATATTAGTTATATTTGTTTTTTAAATATATTATTAAGGGTAGATGTTGGTTTCATTTTAAGTTGAATCATCTAAAAATCATTAGCCTTTCATTTTTTATTTTTACAAATTTTTTGATATTTTCTAAAAAATTATTATGAAAAGAAAATCAACAAATATTGAAGTAATAGATAATTTTTTAAAACAAATTTAATATTTGATAAAACATACTTTTAAACGATATATAAGTTCACTAAAAATATATATTAAAGTAGTCTTTTAATTATCCTAAGAAAGATAAATTTTTATTCCAAAAAATTCATTCCTCCCTCATGAAATAACACTTCATAATGACATATGATGAAGTTTAGATCAATAAGAAATTGAATTGTTGTGAATAAAAGTTTAAGTTTCTCACAAAATAACTTAAATAAGTTTATTAAATGTATTTTACTAAAATTTTATTATTAACTTAAAAATATTAATATTTCTTTTAATAATAGTAAATTATTAAATACATGAAATAAAAAAGTCAGTGAGAAGTAAAATGCACAAAAATGATATCTAGGTGATTCTACTTTAAAAACTTATATCTAGTCCTAACAAAATGTTGGAAAAAACTTTATAAAAACCATTTACCAAAAGAAGTATAGGCTAGGCCCTCATAAAAAACAAGTTATAACAGCTTCACAACTAAATAAAATGATAATAAAGGAAAAACATTTGGTAACAAAATAAAAATCAATCTAACTAAAATCCTACAGTTAATGGAATGATAAAATAGGCACAACTTTCTTAATTAAATCAACTAGGAATAGAGAAAATTAATAAGTTAGTTAACTTGTGAAGAATGTTGTAATTAAGATTTTGACAAGTAAAGGAAGTAGCTACAGCAGTGACAATTGCCATAGGCTACTAACAGCTTAAAACTTCTCTTCAAATTGCATAAACATTAAGCAATCAATTTTGTTTAGAACTTCTCTTAATTATAGACTTTTACGAATAGATAAAAGTATTTATTAAACAAGAAAAATGAGCATTATTGCATTATCTTTTTTCTTATAATTTTAGATGAAAATTTATTATTTAAATAAAATATTTTAAAAGCTTAAAATTAGCTAAAGAGATGTTGTACAATAGTCACTTGATTAGAATGAACTGAGACTATTTGTTCATGAAAACTACATATTTCATGAATGAGATTTGACGAGAATGTTTTGAAAAAGAATTTGAACAAAACCATTAAATCTATCTTGATATGATGGCTAAATGTATCAGGCTTTATAAAATGATGGAGAAGATCAAGAACATATGATCATGAAATTACACGATTAGAAGATTCAAGTTAGTCCCATAATTTGGAAGCATGTTGTGTAAAAATAAGGCTTCGTTTTAGTCCCACATTATGAAAGTGAATATAGATTTTTTGTACATAAAAGCTTACATGTTCCATAAGGATAGCTTATTGGGGTTGATTGTCCCCTTCTTTGCTAAAAAGGTATATGCTTGTGCTGTCGATGATCATTTAAAAATTGTGTATATAGATACAAGAGAAATAACCCTTGCTGAGACCCTAAAGACAGTGTTCACAGTTCTACTTAGTATCGCAATTGACTAACGAGTTTTGGGACTTGCATTCAAGACCTCTTAACAATAGCCAACATGTTTTAGGAGTTGTAAAGACTTCTGGTCCTTTGATTAATAATTACTATTATTTTAATTAGAAATATTTTTTTAATTAATTATTAAAATTAAAATATACATTTTATAAAATTTGTCAAATAAATAGTAAGATATAATTAAAAAACTATAAATTCAATATAGCAAACGAAGAAGAATTAAGTTTTTTAAGACCAAATATTTTTCAGAATATTAATTTTAATAAAATTTAATTTTTGTATTTGATATATATTTCAATAGAGCTAACCTTTTATTCAAATTAAAACTAAAGTGCCTAAAATTTAATTCAAAAATGTATCTTTTGATAGTTTGTTACTCAAACTAAAATGGTTTTCATCGGATTTCACTTATGCTACACTTTTTTAAGTTCTCCCATTAATACAAACATTGTCTATCAAATATTTAAAAATTAACATAAACAATTTATTAGACGTACTTTGATTTTATTATCAATAATGAAAATACAGTGGCAAGAGGTGAGTAACACAATAACCTTTCTATTTTGGAGATAATAAAATCTTTAACAAAATTAATAAAATAATAAATTATTTCTAAAATGAATATAAAATAGTTAAAGATTAGCACCTCTTACATGTGTGCTATTACTTGATTAATGTTGTACCATTATTTATGATAATTTCATTAAAATTAATTGAATTTCTATTATTTTTTTATCTTTTTTTATCACTTAGTGACTTAATTTAAATCTTATAAATTATTAATAACCCTAAATTTTTTGAAATTTTTAAGAAATTATTGATTAGTTTATTTTTTTAAGAAACCCACTTCTCTCCAAGTACACAATTATTTTCAGATTGATTTAGTTTTTTTTGTAGAAATTACCAATACAGATTATTTAAGGTATATTGGATGATGAATGATTCAAAATTTGTAAAAAAACATTAATTATTATGATTGTTGGATTAGTCTTATGTTTAATGAATCAAGGTTTGAATGTTTAACATTTTTTTTCTAATATGCTTATTTTTCGTGAAACAAGTTTACATCTAGTAAATAAGTCATGCATTTTTGGAAATGGTGAACTAATTGTCTTCAAAGTACCTTGTAGTGTTCAGCAACCTTAAAAAATTAAAGACATGTGCAATAGTTTTGATAACATTTTCTTACTTTAAATTGGAATGTTAGCACATTGATTTTAAGACACCTTTTTCTCTTTTTAATTTCAAATCATATTTTGGCATCTAAATAGTTCAATCTTCTTCTTGATTAGGGAAATGAATAGGATTCAATTTTTTAATCTCTCAAAACTTTTATTAGTTAAAATTTTACTTAAATTATTCATTTATTTAAGAAACATGATTTTATTTCCCAATCGATTTTTCCTTGGTTAAATCATACTCTTGTACTTTGTCAAATTCTATGTTAGGTTGATTGTTAAACATTAATTAAATAAAAAAAATAATTTTATTAATTTTTTATAATTAAGTAATAAGACAAAGTTATTTTATATCTCAATTCTACTAGAATACAAAGATCTAAGGCTAAGCTTAAGCCTAAGCATTTATTTGTATTCATTATTTTTGGGGTTAAATCGAAGTCTTATATTTATCCCAATTTTTATATAAAGTTTATCGCTAAACCTTAGTTAAATCAAAAAAAAATTCTGTTAATATTTTCATAATTAAATATTAAAAAAATTAAGCTTCATCTTAGTTATGTAAGAATCCAAAGCTCTTGGCTTGAGCTTAAGCTAAAGTGGGCATTTGCAATTGTTGGGACCAGTGACTCGAACAAAATTGGTTTGGCTAGTCCACTGTAGTCTTGAATCTAGTTGGGCTATATAACACCCAAAATTGACATGTAATTCTATAACCATATGAGTTAATCAGGTGTTTAACTTGTGAGTGCACAAGGGGGAGTCCGCCCCTTATTGACTCACAAATTAGCATTGTGTAAATGGTTATAAGGTGCACATCACTTTTGTACTATGCAATGTGGGAGTATTCCTTTCCACTTCTCTATTTCCAAAATTAAGAGTGCTCATTGCCATCCGATTGCTCATTTTTGTGATGCACATAGTAGATCACCTCTCCCTTTAAGTGGTGTTCTTAATTGATCCAACACTCGAACTAATGAGCTGATTAGAGGGTGGCTACATCATCCACTAAAAGTGATTCTTCCTTCCCTGACATCCAATTGTCGTGAACTCATCTAACTTCATTATATGACTTTTCTCATGAATAATCTTATTTTGAATCGTGTCGCTTTAAATAAACCATTTTGAACCCTATTGCTTAGATCATTCTCAATTTTATAGTTGATTAATCAAATGATCAAGATCTGATTACACTTAATAGAATGGCTTACATCAAATCCAGCTAGATCCAACTAGTCAAAACACATCTACCCTTTACAATGTTTCATTTGTTGGCTGTAATTTTCTCTGAGGCGATCCAGTGGCTCTAGTCAATTGTGCCTAATGAGTAAAAAACATGTCATTATATATGTCATTGAAGTAGTCATTTTAGAGTTTTAAGCCATTTCAAAAAGCATTTTAGGTTGTTTGGTAAGAGCTTTTCAAGTAGTTTTTGCTTGATTTTTAAATGGTTGTTAGAAACATTTTCTATAAATACCTAATTATTATAAATAAAATAACTCTTAAAAGTGAACAAGATTTTAACAACTCAAAAGAAGGGTTTCACCAAATTCTATAGACATAAAAATCTCATAGTAGCACCACATACTATAACTTGAAATTTCAAATTCTTTGAGTAAGCCTAATTCTTTTAAGCTTTTATTTTCTCAATTCTTTCAATTTTGAGTTTTTTAGTCTTTTATATTCATAAATAAGCAAAAAAAAAATTGAAAGTTTTTATCAAAAATTGTTTATTACTTTATTTGTATTTTTCTTTGGGTTGGGCGATCGAGTATTTGCAAAAGCCTAAGTTTGATTTGATCTAAAAAACTTGAGTTAGGGTTGACCTTGTAAATGCTTGGGTAATTGTTGAACCCAAAAAAGCTAGTACGTTACATGTGAGCCGTAGGAAAAAAAACCTCAAATTGCTTTGAGGTGAATCGTAAGGAAAAATCTAAATTTATAACTGGTTTACTACTAGAGTTTTTCTGAAACTAGGTTATGGGTAGACGTGGTTTCTAATTTGAACCATGTCTACTAAAATTCTGTGTACCTTTTCAACTTCTATATTTATTTTTCTTGATCATAAATGTTATAAATTAATATATTTATAAATTCAAGTTTTCAACTAACATAAAATTATATTTATAAAAAACTATTTGAAAAATAACTATATTTCTTATTAGAAAAATTTATTTTAAAATCGTCCTTTTATGGGATTCTCACATTAGTTTTCAATTTAATGATAAAAATTAGTTATAAAAAAAATAAAAATTTCATATTTGAGTTAATATTTACGAAGATCCTAAATAGGTTTTAACATTTTAAGAATTTGATTAATTACATCATTTTCTCTTTTTATGTTCGTATTACTTTTTTAGTTTAAATTTCATAATCATAGTTTACATGCACAATAATTGATTTTAATGACTAGATTTGAGAACCCATGATATTTTGGGTTTAACATATTTGTGTATAACTATGCTACTATTCATTTCTCTCTCAATGCAAAAGTTGAAAATTTTAATTAAATATTATCTTTAATCTTTCATGCATGTGATGTATGACCAAGTTCTCTGTAACAGTGTCATTTAATATGATTATAGCATGTAAACAACAAACATCTTATGTATATAACATCTTCTAACATGTGTAAAAAAAATTTCTTTAATAATTAGTTTTTTTTCTTTTTGGAAATGATTAAGTAGTGTATTAGTATTTAAAATCACTTGATTCATTAACTAATTGTGCATGCTTATTAACGTTTTCTTATAAATCATATGCCTTTCCACATTCTCAAAATATATGTCAAACTTTTATATAATTTATTAAATAATGAATTAGAAATTTATTATATTATTCTTTTTAATTTTTGTTCTATTAAACTTTTCATAACATTTGCATAAACAAAATAACTGTTTAGCTTATTTTTTGAAGTAATTTTTTTCCTCACTTCAAGATTTGCTGTCTTCTTTTTCTTCTTTAACCATATTTCATGTGTCCTTCATTGTCTTCTTTCATTTCACTTATTATAGTAAAAAATATCTTGTGATATTATATTTGTGGGAAAACTAAAAGGAATTTATATTAATTTGCATATTTCTCTATTAATGTGTTTTATATAACTTGTTATCTTAGTCCTTCAACAGTGATAAAAATCATTACAAAAGGGAAACTTTTTAATAACTTGTTATCTTAGTCCTTCAATAGTGATAAAAATCATTACAAAAGTGTAGTAGCTTCTGAGAACAACCACCTTCGCCTAAACTTATTGAAAAATTATTTTGAGTCTTAGATCACTTGTACAATTTCTTGTCATAAGAAGGGAATCTTTCCCTTATACTAATTGAAATGTTTTTTACAAGATGACAACAAATAGCTAAGAATTACAGTTTCATTTTTTTTTAAGAAAACTACTAAAAGAAATATCTTAAAACTTCTTTGTAAATGCTTAAGAAAATCTCAAAATTATTTTTACAAATTTTAAATTTAACTTGAAATAAATTAATTTCTTTAAGTGATAAGTTTTGTAAAAATTATGTAATAAAAAAATCAATAAAAATTAAAATATACACAAATGATTTTTAGGTGTTTAATTTAAAACAA
This sequence comes from Vanilla planifolia, assembly GCA_023846275.1. Taxonomy (NCBI): domain Eukaryota; kingdom Viridiplantae; phylum Streptophyta; class Magnoliopsida; order Asparagales; family Orchidaceae; genus Vanilla; species Vanilla planifolia. The sequence continues at coordinate 930,804 of JAIUJO010000047.1, forward strand.
GCTTATGTTCCCCACAACAAAATTTTTGAGAAATCAAACACACAAGATAAGGCTTCTACCAAAAGATGCATAGACTAATCTATTACAATAATGAAACAAAATATAGTATACTACAACATTACAATAATATAAAATAGCAATAGAAGAAAAAGAATCAATGACTTAAAACAAAAAATGATTAAAGAGGTGTAAGTATCTTAATTAAATCAATTATGAACATAAAAAATTAATAACTTTATAGATTGAGAAAAACACTACTTTTAAGAGTTTGATGACTAATGGATACAATGTATTCAAGGGATAATGATCACATTCTATAAGTGACTTGAATGTGATGACTTCAAATTTTTCTACATTTTGTTAAAATTCCTTAATCCATGTCATTCAAAAATTCTCTTATTCATAGACATTTTTTAACAACTAAAGCTAGTTACTAAATAAGGAAAAAAATCTTATTGTTCCTATTATTTTCATATTTTTTTACAAAAATATTTATCATTTAAATAAAATGTTCTAGTACCTTAAAATAATGACTAGAAGAGCTATTATGCATGAGCTACTTGATCAAAATGACTAGGAATATTTGATCATGAAATCTAAAAGATCGAATGGATGTGATTTAATTGGTGCTCTTTAGAAATAGGATTTTATTATGACCATAAGACATGAATCCTAATCAAATGACTGGATTTGATCCTATGTGTAGAATAACATAGACTGTGTGAATGTGAAAAACATGATCTAATGAAGGATATTATTTATCTTCATAAAAAAGTAGAGGAGATGGGAATCATTTGATCATGAAATTATGAAACCTAACAATTTTTATTTAGAAGTGCGATTCACAAAAAATGCATTGCTTGTCCCACATTCTGGGTTGGCTGCCTTCTACTTTGCTTAGGAATAGTGATGCACTACACACTATATGTGAGGATATAGTAGTAATAACTAGATCCACAAACCATATAAAATATTTTCGTATTCCTACCTAGTACCATACCTAGTTGAGTAGTTTGAGGACATGCATTTTAAACCCTTTAAAGACATCCAATATGTTGTAGAAATTGTCAAGGCTATTTGTTCCAATTAATATAAATTAGTGTTATACTTATTAATTAATTATTGTAACTATAACATATATTTTCTAAAATTTATTGAAATAATATTAAGATATGATTAAAAATAGATTTTCAAGAAAGTTTAAGTGGATACATTAAGTCATGAAGGTTTGTAATGTAAGTGGTTACTTACTCATTTAGTTTAAGACATTCAAAATTATCACATTTTAGTTATTTTACTTACAATTGAAATTTGTAATGGAAATAATTTTTTACTTTCTTACATCAAATAATTATTTCAGGAATATTTTTGTTAAGGAGCATTAACTATTTTAACTAAGAATAAAGCTAAAAGGGATAGAAACTATCAAAAGGATAAGGAGCACAAACTCTTGTTTTTAAACAATTATTTCATTTAATATATGTTGATAATTATGAGCCCACAATATCATTTTTTTATACTGCAATATCTAGCATTTTGAAAAGAATTTCTTATAAAAAATAATATCATTGATATTTTTTAAAAAGCTTGTACTTTCTTTTTTTTAAAAGGTTCATGTGCTGTAGATATTATCTAAATATGCATGTAAAAAATTATTGATTACAATTGTGGCATCAAGGCAAAAGAAAATAACTATTCTATATATTTTCCTAAAAAATTAAATGTCTATATTATAGTTTGGTTTGTTACACTAAGGATGTGATAATTTCTCATACTCGTAATCATTTTAGATAATCTATAATAAGTCATGCTTGATTTTTAATATATGAAAAACATGTTTAACTGCAATCTTTTATGTATTTTATCTTTTTTATTATAACATAGTTTTAATACATGTGTTTGATAATTTGGTTAAAATAGTATAACATTTCACTTTAATATTTCAAACTTTTTTCATTAATTATTGTTTATGTTTTGACAATTTACACCTTTTGTCTTTGAAAATATTTTTTCATTTATTTTGAAAAATTATTCTACATAATTTAAAGTTCATGTAAATTTTGTAGACCTTAGTGTGTTATTTTTTTATTTTTTGAAAACCTTTAATTACATTATTTGATAGAATATCATTTTTTTCTTAACTTATGTTAGGATATTTATGGAGGTTCTTATCGTATTAATGTATCTTATCATTCATTTAATTTTTTTAATTTAAAGTACCATTTTTATTTAAATATGGTACTTTCTATTCACTTTGTTGCACTTAAATTTATTCTAGATAACTTATAAATAGAAGTTTGTCATTTAAAATGTCCAAACAATTTCAAATATTTTTTGTTCTAATATTTAATACTTTTATAATTGCTATAATATAGTTCTTATTTTATGCTTAATTCAATTTTTTTATTAGTTTTTTACATGATTTTGATGAATTGAAATATTTAGACAAAAAATATATTTTTATGTCCATACTCATAGAATTCCATTAATATTGGTTTGTTGATTGAGCTTTTATTACAACAAAAGATATTTTTCACAACAAAATACTTAGCATTAATATTGAATGATTCAATTATTTTAAATAAAAATGAAGACTTATATTAATGCATTAAATTTTTCATAAATTTTAATTGCAAAAAAGTTATATTTTAACAAACCAAAAAATTTTGCATGCATTTTAAATGATTGATTTCATTATGGTAAAACAAATATGTATTATTGAAAAAGAAAATTGTATCACTAAGAGATATAAAAAATTGTGATTAATAATATTAAATTTGCTAAAAATTTGCAAAACAAAGCTCCTAAAAGTAATTCTAATATTGAAAAATAAATGAAACGTACTCTATAAAAAAGGAAGCAAGAATAAAGATTGTCATAGGTAAAATATAGTACTAAAAAGTGCTTAATAAATGTATTAATAAAAATAGAAATTATGAGAGGAAAAAATGAAATATATTTTTGCATAGTTCAATTAAGAATAATATATTATTAAAAAATGCTTAAATACAAGAAAGTAAAAAATTTTAATATTTATAAAACTTTTAAAATTTGTTATGAAAAATGGTATTCTAAAAACTATAATGATAAGGAATATGTTGATGTAGACGTAGCAAGTTTAAAACAATATAATAAAATATAACTATTAAGGAAATTACAGACTTGAATATTTAAATAGGATGATTAAAATTTAGTCCAAACAAGAACCTTATTATGAACAAAAAACAAAAAAACCTAACATAGATGACAATGTATAAAATATCCAAAACTTCGTATTTTAAAAAAAAAAAAGAAAATTATGCATGTAGTCATAATAATGAACATAAAAGAGAAATATGTTTAAAAAAACGTTAGATAGTTTAAAAATTTAAATAATGAAAATAAATTTAGTGACATGTTAATGACAAACATATTGCAAAATATATTTTTAACTTTTTTCAAATAAAAATGTACATAAAAATAATAAAATAGAAAATTATTTTGATAAAAAGAATTTAAGATGTTCAAAGGAATTTGAATAATAATTTAATAAAGTACGCAATTAGAAACTCTTTTTTGTTGTATAATATATTAAAAAAAGGATTGCAATAATTTGACTCATAGATATTATGTGTTAAAACAATATTTCAAAAAATAATTAGAATGTGATTTAAATAATTTTAATAATTATTTAGATATTCATACATTTTGAAAATTATTTCTTTAAAATTATTCAGATAACAAAAAAATCCTCAACATTTAAAATTAATTGTATAACATTCCGAAACAAAACATCATAAAAAATAACTTTTATTAAAAATCATCTTTTGGAAAATAATTTTTACTTTAAATAAGTCCCACAAAAATTTTCATTATAATATAAAAGCTCAAATGTTTAAAATGAATTTTCATAAATTAAATAATAATTTTTAAAAATCATTAAGAGGGATAAAATGCTTCAAATTTGATTATAGAAAGGTACTTGCATGGTTTAGTAACAAACTATTTTGTTAATAATCAAACAAAAAATGTTTTTATTGATATGCAAAAAATTTCAAGAAAATATAATCACAAAAGAAAATCATTACCATAGAAAATACTCATATTGTTAAAAATTAATAGCACAATTTATTTGCCTTAACATTTTAAGGATTAGGTAAACTTTATGAAAAATAAATCGATAATTGAATAGAAACACAAAATGATGAAATTAGATTGCACTGGATAATAAAAGGAAAGCATTGAAAGATTCCAACATAATAAGAATATTTGCTTCACTTTTAACCATTCTTATGATAACTACAGAGAAGCCTTATGGCTACATCCACTAGCCTTTCCTATGGTCTATCTTATATAATGTTGGGCTTTTTGAAATATTGTTTGATTAGATTGCAAAACCTATTTTAAAAAGGTATTTCGAAATAAAGATTAATGATAAGAAGTGAAAGAATAATTCATCTAAAAAGTAATCAACAAAAAATATTTAAATGTTAATGATTTCATACAATTTAAGCAGAAAATTTTTTTCTAAATGAGAAATGTAAATATTCTAATGAAAGAACAAAAAAAATATTAAAGGTAAAAAAATAAAAAAATGAAGTATAGTTTTGTTTAACTAGAATATAAAATATAATTTACCTAAATAATAAATATTATCTAGTTCTAATAGTGGTGGATATGTCGTTATCAAAAAATCTCAAAAAATATTTTTGTAGTTTTAAAAAAATAATTTTAGCATAAATAATAAAATTTATTATTAATTTCAAAATTTTAGTTTTCATGGTAATTAAAATATTAAAATTTAATTTTTTATATTTATCTTCAAATATATATTTTTTAATTGTATTTGATTAAGCATGGCATTTACAAAGAACATACATTGATAAAAGAAGGTACCAAGGAGGCAAAAAATATCAAATCTTAGAGACGATAACTAGAATAATTATTTTTGAAAAATATGTTTAATTAGTCAAAAAAATTAAGTAACACAAAATTGATTAACATGTTTAGACAATTTGAGATAGAAAAGATTAAAGTAAAATTAAAAAAAGTTATTAGTTTTGAGAATTAAGAAAAGAGAATGTTGCGTGTATTTACTAAAAAAAATTATTGTACCAAAGAAACAATATTAAATATCTTTTTAGAAAGATAAACATTAGATATCAAAGGAATGAAATTAAAGATTAAATAATGCAAAAATTTAAGGACATTATATTAAAAAACAATAATTTATCAAGATAAGTGAAAATATTTGAGATGGATTTTCAATGTTAAAAAAATGTATTTCTGTAGTTTTAAAAAATTATATTAGCAAAATTCTAATTATAGGTCATTTTAGCATAAAAAGTTTTTAAAAATTTGAAGGATATATATTATGTAATTTAAAAAAGTTATAAAATATTATAAATAGTAAATAACTATTATATTAAAAATTAAATTTATTGTCTAAAAAATGCATATCAACACAAATAAGCAAATAATATGAAACATAAAAACATATAAATTAATACAATAATGAAAAATCAAAATAATTTAGTTTTAGAAATTTGTTTACGTGACATTTAGAAGAGAGGATGAATTACAAAATCTAAACTTAATTAAAATTAACTCAGTTTTGGCAGATCAACTCATGATAAAGATATCATTATGATTCTTTTAATTTCTTAAGATAAAATCAAAACAAAGTTTAGCAATGTCATTATGATTCTTTTCATACCAAAGCTACTAATGTCGCACTAAGAATTTCCTATTTATTTTTATTATTCTTTCAAGAAGGTAGGTTTAGGGAAACTTATTTATTTTTCACAAAATAATTTTTTTTTGCTCAGAATCAATCAAATTAAAATCAAGTGTGTCATAAAAGAAATCTCTTAGTTGTCATGAATGATAAAATAAAATAAAATTTAAGAATCCTTTTTTAACTTAAGTTAACCATTACGTCACAATATTGTTATTCTTGAACAATAAATAAATTAAAGAAAAGCAAAGGTGCTCAAATGGTTTTAGGTGATTTTATAAAACTATTGCTTGCATTTCTCTTAATCAACTAAACTAAGTTTAGAATAACAATAGTTATTATTGTAGCTACTATTTTTTAGATAGCGGCTAGGTACAAGTCACGTCACTGCAAATGCAGCAATATAGTTTACACATTTATTAAATACTTGAAGAAATAATACAACAAAATTTATATAATTCCTTAAAAAGATATATGATAAAATAATTAAATACTATGAAAGAAGGCTACCAAATTAATCTAGAATAGTTGATAAACAAAGTAAAATACTATATAAATTAGCAATCAAGCAAATAAGATAAAGGATGATATCGTATTGAAACACACTATCAACTTTCATTTTCTTGTTTTACATATAACATTACTTTGTAATAGATTCATTTTCAAATTTTTAAAAAAACTTAATTGTATTTATATGAATCAAAGGACTATAACGAATCAAGAAATATAAATAAATAAAAATCTCATTCTTAAATGAATAAAAATGCTATTGAATTTATATGACACTACAAACTTTGAGTCATATATTTAATGTTGTTTTGTTCATGCTCTATGTAATCTTCTAACAAGTTCATTGTATGTTATAACATATGCCATTATTTTGTATGAAACTTTAAGATTATACTTCTTAACGCACTTCTTAGGTAGCAACTTAGTGTTGAAATATGATAAGAACATCAAAGTAGTATAAATAGTATAATTGATGCAAATAGCTCATGATATGAATTGACATAAGTTTTATTTGTTTCCTTGGAATATCAATCATATTGTAAAATAGTTGAAAGGTATAAATGTGAAAAGCATATGTAATTTGTAATTTTATTACTTTTATAAATTAAAATAGTTGATCAATTTAAAGAATGAAATATATATATTAAATATTTATTAAGAAATTTATATTCATATAACATCTATAAATGCATGCCTTATTATCTCCCAAATTCAATATTAAAGAGCAATATAATATAAGCATATTTTTCATATCAACATGAAGGGAAAGTTTTCTAATTTTAATTAAAGTATATGTACTAAATTTTAGAGAGGGAATTACTTCATCAAGTGCTATAGAAATGATTTCAAGATTTACAAGTTGAGCTAGACATGAGAAAAGCAACTAACACTCATTCACTTATACTAACAAGTGAATTACATAACAAAATCCTAGATCATTCTCTTTAATTAATTAATTAATGCTTGATTTTCCTACATATGATTCAAATAAAATTAAGAAAATAATTATTAACAAAAATATGATTCTATAGAAAATTGTTGTATAATCAAGTGTTCAAGAGTTATAACTATTTGTGTTTCACTTGAGCAACTTTATTTTTGTACATAAGCACAGTAGTTACTAAAAACATTTTATTATTAAAGAGTTTTAACTTTATCAAATCTATCATGAATAAGTAGTTGTAAATAATAAAATAAGTTTTTAAATGAAGCATAGTTTAATGTTTTTTATAATAAAACTAAAAATATTATAATAATAATGGAGTAAAGAAATATGAAAACATAAACAAAAAAAATAACATCGTCATTATTATAAACTATTTGGAAACTTTAAAATATTTACTATAGAAAGAACATTGCATTAGAAATAAAAAAACTAAAATTAATTAGAATGCATAAAGTATTAAGATATTAGAATGCTCAACATATTGAAATTTATGCACAAAAAATATTTATTGGAAAATGTCTTCAAGAAGTTTTGTGCAACAAATTTGCCAAATGAGATCATGAACTTAATACAACAATCTATAATTTTAGTATTTAAGTGCAAAACAAATAACTTGTGTGGGCTTGCTTTATATGCGCACTATACCTCTTTTAAAGGATTATAAAAGCTAGATGTGGATATAAAGAATACCCAAAAGACAAGTAGCATTTTGCAAATTTAAACATGGTTTACATTATGTATGTGGTCTTGGGTGGTGTTTCACTTTATTGTTGTACACTTTTTATCCATATCATAAACAATATTTGCCTTGTTTTATTTACTGAGACATTTTTATTAATATTTCATAAGTTATTTCTCATATTTAATATTTTATTTATTATTCTATATGTTATCTTTTTATTTCAATTTATTAATATAGGTTAAAAATTTTAGGTGTTAGATAAAATTTATTATTTTTCATTTATAAATTAAAAAATTTATATTTCCATTTTTTTGTTAAATATCTTTTTTTATCATTATCTAATAATATTATATTAAGAATATTTTTAATACTTTAAATTTGCAAAATTTCATATTTTTTAACTTGACAATTTTCTTTATGTCTATATGTTTTTAAGAATTACACAACTTTTTTCATATGCCATATAAATATTTTATTAAATTAAATCTGAAATATTAAATAATGCAGATGGTTTTAGAATTTTTAGTACATAATACTTTATTGATTTCAAAGATGTATTTCTCACAATAACATGGGGAGACTATAGATTATTGAATTTTCTTTAAGAATTATGATTAATTTACTACTTATGCAAATAACTTATTTTTAAAAAATTCTAAATTTCCATAATTATTTTTGTACATATTGTTGGCATAATATTTGTGTTTGTTTTATGTATTTATTCTATTGAAATTCTAAAAATTGTTTTTAGTATATTGTAAAATGTATTTAATGTTTCAAATTTTTTTCCATTATATAAGAAAAATTTTAAAATATTTTTAAGAAAAAGACTTCAAAATGCTTAATAAAAGGTTTTATTGTATTAGTAAAATGTTTTACTAAAAATATGCTTCTTATTAGATAATATAGCAAAAAAGGATAGGAATTAAAGCATTGATACCTTGTGATACATATAAAAACTCTTAAAAACTAAAAAAAAGTGAAAAAATGATACATTTAAATTTTAAAATGTTAATATGTTATAAAAAATAGGTTGGTACAATCAAATATTGACAAATGTAAGGAATAAAATTATATAAAACAATTCTGACAAAGAAAATTTAAAATATGTAGATTTATTTGAATAACAAGTCATGAAGTTGTTTTCTCTTTACTTATCAGAAAGTTTCGAAATTATAAATCATATTGTAATCTAAGTATCACAAATGATTTATTGGTATTTAAAAGTGCATAGAAATCATACAAAAGTTATAACATATCCAATGATTAATTTAAGAACATTTAAATTATGTTTACATAAACTATACAAAAGTAAAATACAAAATAAATAACATAAATATAATGAACGTATAAATTATTTTGCACATTTATGCAACGGGTCAACAAAAACATTTGTAAATAATTTAATTTAATGAAGCTGCACATTATAATAAAAATTAAAAAGCTAAAGATTTAAGAAAACAAGTATCTGATAAAATAATGGAATGACAAAAATGTTAAAAACCATTTCATACAATAATTAGGAAAAAAATTCTCGTCGCGGACTCCATGAAAGTTTTGATAAAAAAATAATCAAATATAAAAATTTTAAAATAAGTCACCAAAAAATGGTTCATATAAACATGTCACTAAAAGTAAATAATACCTAAGAATTAATGTTGTTCTTTTGGACATGTTGAGGGTTTATGACAACATTAATTGGCATTTCCTATTCTTTGTAGTAAAAAAATTTAGGTATCATGAAATGATTTTTATAACTTTGTGGATAGTTTCGATAATTGGTTAAAAATCATTGAATCAATTGTATGTAACATTACATGGGAGTTATCTTTTTTCTGAAAACATTTTCATTCAAAGTTCAAATGTTTTTTTTTAATTTTTTATTTATAAACATATATTTTACCTAGAAGTTTTGAAATTTTTTTACTTATTAAAATTATTCTTATTTTGTATGATTTTGTTACAAATAAATACTCCTTGATAATTCATTTCTTTTTTGTGAGCTCAGCCATGCATTAGCAAAATTTGCATACTATTTTAAAAATTTTAAATTTTTTAATTTTTATCTTTTTTATTTTAATTTAGTTATTTTATTTTCACATAATGAAACATTAGAATTTCTTTCCAAAATTTTTCAAAATTTTTTAATTTTTATTTTTAATATATATTTTCTTGTCCATATTTATAAACAATTTGTTTGATATGTCACAAAAAAATTTTTAAAATTTAAAATGTTCAATATTTTAAATTTCTGTAAATAAATAAATGATTTTTTTTTTGCTCTTTTTGATTAATTTAAATATTATATTACAAAAATATCTCTTGTTTTTTCGTTATTGTGTTTTCTTATGTAATTGTTTCTATATAAATCTTAACTCAATTTGTTGTACAACTTATGTGCAATTTTATAATTGCAAAAAATTCTTCAACACATTAAACATTTATTTATATTTATGCTCATAGTAGCTTGTTATTTTTGTTTCAATTTAATTACCATTTATAGAATAATTGCTTTAGCAAATTAAAAAGGATGCTTTTGGAACTTTAATTCTTTATTTCTTAACATAAAAATATTAAAATTTATGTAAAACAAAATAACTAAGAAAAATAAGTAGATAATTCGTATAATAGGATATTGATAAAAATAAAAACTAACTCATCACTAATATATTTTTTGGAATTTCAAAATATGAAAAATTAAGTGACAAATTCTCCATGACCAGTCTTTTTTCAGCTTTGAAGGGTTGGAGTGACATGTGGACTACATCATTCACTTATGAATGCTTTGTCTAATAAGTCTTGGACTGGTAAGGTGAATTCTTGATTCTTAGAAGAATTCATCCAAAGATGTGACAAATTTTGTATAGGTCTACAACATGTTTGATGTCATGAAGGTGTAACAAACCTCGCAGCTCCATAGTAAAAATTTTAGGGAAGCAAAATAAAATAAATTCTATTGTGGGAGTTATTGTAATATCAGATAACAGTATGGCTCAAATAAAAGTGCTATCAATAAATTCCCAATCTAATTCACTATAAGACATAAGTAAGATTTTCTTATTTGGGGTAGTGGGTGGTTTCTTTTTATAGGCTGGATATTGTTTATAGATGTTGATGGTTTTAGCTTAAACTTTTGCAAATGATGAGTTCAATATCAAAGTATGCATTGTTGCAAGGACTGCATGGTCATATAGCTAAGGTCATCATAAGAAAATATTTTCTTTTGTATAGAAACAACATCACATTAAATCCCTTTGGAAGTATTGGAAAATGTAATTGGTATAGTTATTTATTTATGACATAAGTGGACTTTTTGATAAAAAATAATGTATGGTTTTGCATGATCAATGGTCTGAAGTTTGCTGCATGATAAACCATTTGTAGAAATGAAATTGATTATAATTCTACTATTTATAACGAACTTACAAACCTTTTCTCCAAACTTGACAAAGGTATGGAATGAGATGGCACGTCTACAATCTTGACTTCTTTTAGGTTGGGTAAAGGTATGTCTCATAAATATAACGACCTAGTGTCATCAATGGCCTCAATGGAGTAGTCATTTTCTAGGTAGGAATAAGAAGCATATTCTTTTATTTCTTATTCACCCCTAGTGTTAAATTACCCAAAGTTCATTTTTGCAATATATCTTATTGTTAGTGTAATTGCACTATTATATAACCCCACCTTTCACATTGAGAATAAGTTAGCATAGGTAATTAATGAATAGGTTGTTTGGTTTTCATAGTGAGTTTAAGGATAAGAATTGGTATGGGATGTGTTGGTACCTAACTTCTAGATTATCTAACATAGGTGGATTACAAGTTTAACATAGTTGATGGTTGAACTTTTTTGGTTAAATAAAGCTTTTTTAGGTGTCAAACTCATTAGCAACGTTATTGACCTCTTCCAACTTGTGAATTATATGCCTATAGAGCTCCTTCAACATGTATTCTCTATGCCCAAGGTGACCAAATGGTCTTCATTAACACCACAACACAAGTCGTAGTCATTTGAATCTCTAATGTACTCATTAACATATTTTCTCCTTATATTAGGCAAGTCCTTAGACATGTAACTGATTTTTTTATTAGTATCATGTGTATTTCTGCGAGTGGTAATCCTCTTTTTTTGAGAAAACCACACCTTCATTTTTTCATCAACTCTATATCATTAGAAGCAATTGTCTAAGGAAGCATTCCACTCTATGTAGCCTTAAGGGTTTATGCTATATTCAAAGTTGGCAGTTTCAAATTTTAAGGACTTCATGAGTTTTGCATCATAATTTTCATGGTATCAACCCAAAAAAAATGTTTTGATTATAAGAACTATTTTGTTAAGGTGTTTGGCAATATTAGGTTTGAAAAAGGTAAGCTCATTTTGACCTTGTTCTAAGGCAACCCTAAATCCGTATTCCACTTACATGGCTTGAATAAATTGTACTCCAATTTGATGATCATTGAGCATCATTTGTGATTGCTTGTTATGTTGGTGCTCCTTGTTTGTGTGCATATTTGTACCCATTAGAAAAAAGAAAAGAAAAAACCCTAAGCTTTCTCTCTTTTTTAAAATTTGGTGCCAAGAAAATTAAAAAGAAGGCTTACTTTAGCTTTGCTTTTTTATTCACATTGCAAACATTGGCATAATCAAGCTCTAAAGCAAGGTTTGATGCTTATCAAGAAACCTTGAATGGCAACACACATAGGACAACTATCTAGAGAAACTTCAATGAAGATGGAACCAAGAACAACATAAGGGGCATTCCATATGTTAAGCTTACAACCATGTTAATAGCACAAGGAAAGGCTATTTTGAATAGTGTTTGATAAAACTTATTTTGTGATAAAGAAATTAAAAAGCATAAAAAAATATTAGTAAGCATTATGAATAACCCAATGTAACGAATTAACTTACACACAAAGCTTGTTGAAATGCTTTAGAAAATACAAATAATAAGAAGGAAGGAAACAATAGATCTAGTGGCAATCCAAAAAAACATCACATTATGAAGTGAAAGGAGAAGCACAGTGTAAGGAAACAACATAATAAAAGGAATCAGTGAAGTGAAAGAAACATCAAAATAAAAGGAACCATTGTTCAATTGTGATATGAAGGCATTGTAATAGAGTTGTATATAACAAATTTTAGAGGACAATGATTTTATAAATTGTAGTTCTCTTTACGATAAATTCTACTGACCTCAACAAGACAAAAAGGAAATAATTGACATTTAGACATGCAAAGATCATCCTTTTCAAAGATTATATGACAAAAAGTAGATTTAGTGTTCAATTAAGATCTAAATTAGTGCCTATAATACTAAAGATGCTTAACATATTATTAGAGAATATAAAAGAGGCATTATCTAATAATCAGGATTCGGTGGCACGTGTGATATTTTAGAACTTTTTAAAAATTGACTTTCCAAAACTGTTGCATGGATTATTAAGTTGAGTAAGAAGCAACTCCTTAAAAGTTAAGCACAAAATCCTATAAAAATTTTTTTGTCACATCTAATTTTACACATATAAAATAATGTATTTAGAAAAATACTATGTGAAGTATTCTAATGAAAAAGTAACATTAACTTTAGATTACAAACTTAAAAATAGAAGTTACTAAAACATTAAATATTTGGGCAATGTTGTGGATATTAATAGAAGCAAGAATTTGTTTGGTTATTAACTTCCTTGCTGAAAACTCTCTCACCTTTGATCATTATTTCTCGCAAGAAATTTGATTAATGGTTCTTTTAGCGGAAATCCTTTCACCTTTAATGATTGTCTCTAACGAATAAAGTTGAAATCCCTCCAACAAGGGTTGAGCAAGACACTTTGTTCATAAAAGTCAAAGCATACAAACAAAATAAATTTTATTTTGTCATTTTTTCAAATATGGGAACATCCCTGTTTAACAGATCTTTAGATATTCATCTCTAATTTAAAAAAAGGAAAATAATAAAGAAAACGATGACATTAGTTGAATTAAACATTTCTCAAAAAGATTTTGAGTCTCAGATGGAGGTAATAGCAGGTGGCAAAATGGTCGAGTGAGATCAGGGTAGTGTTGGTAGAGGACACGACACATTCATTTTGAATTTTTGGTAGGTGTGGGTCTTGCAAAAAGAATAGGTTGGTGTTCTGGAGGGTTGGCATGGGTCATTGTAGGTTGGTGTAGGTCTAACATTTGTTAATCAGTGTTCTCATTTTAATTCAAGTCATGCGACAGAGCGAGTCAGCTCAGGGGTGAATGTGAGTGTTAACAAAGGCAAACGACATCAATAGCAAATGGTGATGAATGATGGTAGATGACAAAATTAATAAAAAAATTAATTTTAAGCATTTTTAAGACAAATTTCGACCTAAAAATTCATCAATGAACTTATGGAACTAGTTTGACAATAGTAAATGGATATTTTGCAAACTATTTTTAGACACTCCTAGTTCATCCTCCTAAGGTGAAGGAGAGTTTACTCGATCATATCAGGGTGATGGGTATAGTAGTGTTCTAATAAGTGTTGCATGATATGGTGTAGATTATCATAGTTAAGCCAACAGTTCTTGATCAGAGGTTTGCTTTTCTAACAAATTAAAATTTTCCTAACATTACAATCATCGGCAAAAATTACATCATGATCTATAATTTTCTCGGCATTATCCTTACTTATTATGATGGCAAATGTAGTTATAGAAATGAGTTTACTTAACATGGTTGAATCAAACTCGAAGGGCTCATTAGATAAATGATGTGGTGCTTTATAAGGAACTAAATCCTTAATGTTAAATGTTACACTAAACCCATACTTTTCTAGCAAATCAAACACATGCACATTAGTTCCCAGTTTTTGAATAATCCTAAATGGTCCAGGTCCATGTGCTTGTGATTCTTCTAAACTCCAAGAGGAACTATTTTGCCCTAACTCTAATTATAATGTAGTCTCTTTCATGTAATGTTTTTACATTTCTTTGAGCATTTACTAGCTTCTTATTTTTTTATTGTGTACATTAATTTTTTTATATTATTTCATGAGTGGTAAAAAATAGAAATAGAGGTTTAAAAGCTTACTAATAAAGAAATAATATTAATGAAAGATATTAGCTTATTATCATCAGCCTACTTATTAGCTAATAGGTTTTGTAAGGTGGTGGCTTACTCCTTAATTACAAGAAACCTAAATAAGTCACTTTCAAGAATGACCTTTCCAACTTTGGTACTATGATAAAGCTTAAATTCTTTCTTTCCTTTTTCTTTATTCATGGGCCAAGAATTTTCTATAAATTTGCTAATCTTAAGTGATTGACATCTCTCTTAAGATAGAATAGGTATAATGAGATGATATTTTCATCATAAATAATAGAACACATGTTAGCCTTATCATCCAAAGCCTCATCCTTATAAAAGAGTCATGATCTTTGAAGGATGAGATGACTTATTTGCAAAGGTATGACATCACATAATATTTATTCATTATATCTACCAAATTTTAAGAGTACATAACATTATTGCTTAATAAGTACGAAGATTTTATCTCTCCAAGAAAAAGAATAAGGGTTTGGTTTTTCAATAAAGAAGCTCTTATTTGGTTAGTACAATTACGAGATATTATATTAATGTAATTACCATTATCTATGACCATCATATATGATTGTTCCTTAATTTTAATGTTGGTGCTAAAGATATTGGTGCACTTCTAGTCGTCTTATGATTATGAAGTTGTAGGGGTGAATTTTATTACGAAATTTTCTACGTTTTCTAATTCTTATTCAATTTTCTCATCAGTGAAAATGTTTTTCTCTTGTTTTGACTTCTCTTATTCATTAACACTTACTAGCTTCATAGTCATGGATATCTTTAGGTAGTTTGTAGCTTCACAACCCTTTTCATGGCACATAAAATAAGAAATTCTAGATTATGTGAGTTGGCTTAAAGAAGGTTCTGAAGGAGTGGGTGGCATTATGAGTTTGGGAGGTTTACAAGCTATGATGAATGAGGTAGATGAAGTGACTACGATAGTGTTGAGAAATTACGATGTATGCCTTTAAAGAGTTTGGCTCATCATTTCTTTTAAAATATGAAGTTCTACTTTTTTCACATTTTTAGTTACGTGATAAGATTTCCTTAAAGTAGTAACATTTCTCAGGTTAAGCTCAGCATGTATGTACTGCTTTAAACCTATCCTAAATTAGGATAGTCTTACATGCTCAGATTCATCTATATCACATTTAGGTTTATAATCCTTAAATTTGCTAATATACTCCTAAATTGATCTATCACCTTAGAAACATCTTTGTCATTTATCTAATATTTTGACACTAGGTAATTGAAACAAACCTATTGTACAATCAAACCTTAAGATTTGTCCAAGTTTAGGGTACTTTTTCATCATTAATAACATAGTTTCATTCTAAGTTTCTAAAAAATCTACAAGTAGTATAGATGAATTTAGTCTTAATAAATTGATATTTTTTTAATTATTCATTTGATTTTAATTAAAGTAATCATCTACATTAGTTTGCTTGTTAATATAATTTTTAGAATCGTAGCTACCACAAAACATTAAGGCATCCAATTTCACATTAGGGATCTACACTTTATCTTAATACCTCTTAGGTCATTCCTCTTTACTAGATACATCTATATCATCATTTTTGTTTGACCCATCTAAATGTTTATTTCATCTTCTTTGATCATGATCTCTTTTATGGACATCTTGATCAAAGTCATCGAAAAGATCATCAATCTTTTATAGTTTCTACATCTCCTAAAATTTCTTTCTTCTAAATCATTATGTGTGTGACTTCTTTTGTTATCCCTTTCTCTTTTAGGATTTTAGTCAGGTTGTTGGCTTAGGATGATTTGACCAACCATTTGTTTGAGTTGGGCTACAAATTGAGATATTTCTAGTATGATATCTTGGTTTAAATGTTGTCTTTAGTTTTTAACTAATTCTTTATTTTGATTTGCTATTTGATAAGACCTATCTGGTCTCATGGTGATTCAAAGATTTTAGTATTAGGGATATCAAGGAAAGTAATATGAAAGCAAAGCAATCACAACTATAAACTAGCAAACATGAGATGGGATATGCTTCTAAGAAAATGGCAAATGATCAAGGTCACCACTTTTGCTAGACCAAATTCACAGATAGAACTAGATAGTCCCTAGGAAAGATGATGGAGAGTGATATCACTACTATTGTACCACCTCCAAATTTTTCTAAGTAGAAAATAAAGAAACATTTTTAATAAAAAACAATAATATTTTTAAAAATAAAAATTAGTTGAAAATGTTGCTGTATTAAGTAAAAGAATTTTCTTTTATAAAAAAACTTGTCTAATACCAAAGTTGAACAAACTAAATAAAAGAAAAAACTTTTTTGATAGAAAGTCATAATCTTTCACACCAAAGTTGATGCATGGCACATTAAAACTTCTATGAAGGTCTAAATTGGATATTACAATATTTAAGATACTCAAAAGATTATTAAGAATATAGAAATGGTACTATATAATAATTAGTGAAAGATGACATATATGGTATTTAAGAACTATTCAAACATTAGCATTTTAGAATTGTACTGTAGATTATCAAACTGTGTTAACTACCCCATAAGCATTAAACATAATATCCAAGAAAAATAATTTTTATAGAAGCCAATTTTAGACATCAAAAAATAAAGAATTTAGATGAACTCTATGTGAAATACTATGATAGAAAATAATAAATATACCATTAGATTATTAACTAAATAATAAAAGTTGTTGAAAGATTAAACCTTTTGATGTTTATGTGAATGTTGGAGAAGTGAGTTTATTTTGTTACCAACTCTCTTATTGTATAGTTTTTTAGGTTTCATCCATTTCTCTCACAATGGATTTGATTGTGGGCTCTATCGATGGAAGGACTCTAACTTTCGATCCTTGTCTCTCACAAGGAAAATTTGAGTCGCACCAATTAGGGTTAGGCATAAATGCTTTGTTCACAAATGTAGAAGCACAAAAACATAATAAATTTATTTCCATTATGTTTTTTAATATGTCAAGTATCCCAACTTACAAGGACTTTCATATATTCATCACTAATTTTAAAAAAATGAAAAATAATGTAAACACTACGAAATTAATTGCATTAAGCAATTCGCCAATAAATTATAAGTTTTTGTTGGCAATATAAGTGAGTGACAAAATGGTGGGTGGAATCAATACAGTCTTGATGGAGGTCTCAGCACATTTGTTCTACGTTTATCATTGGAGCAGGTCACGCTGAAGGAAAGGGTTCACAAGATTTGTGGGACTAGCGAGTTGGCACGGGTAATCATAGTTTTGAGCGAAATGAGTCCATGCTAGTAGAACATGGGTCAATTAGTGTTCCCATGTTTACATATAAAATGTTGATAGATTTTGGAATTGTTAAAATCAATAAACAATTTATTTTAACTATTTTTTAAAATAATTTTCAAATAGATTTTTTAATATTGGACTTGAGAAGCTAGTGCACCACTAACAAAAATGTGCTTATCAGCTAAGTTTAGTTGCTCCTACATTAGTATATCTCCACTATTATAGAGTGCCTAAGCAAAAAAAGAATATAAAAATACAAAATCTATCATAAAAACCTTTTACCATTAAACAATTTGAAAAGCCTCAATTTCCATTTTGAATATCTATTTTCTAAAAAGTGGTTGCCAATGCTTTCGTCAAAAATTGTTTTTTTTGTTCAAAATTTCTTTGGACCAAATAGTTGCAAAATAGCCTTCTCAGTAGCTATATTTTTAGTTCATTATTAGATAAGTTTACATGAGGGTTGCAGTTGATAATTTGGATTGGATTTTCATGGATTTGGTTAGTGAGATGGGTGTCATTTTATATCTGAGTTAGTGTGCCACAGATCATTTCTATCGGTCAACATGACAACAATGGTGTCGTGGATTAGATCCAACTTAATGCATATTGGAATGGGATGGTTGTAGCATGGTTTGGTAGATTTGAGGTTGTTTGAGGGTCTTATAGACTATGTTGCTTCATGTTGGTTTGCACTAGAAAACTTGATGTAGCAAACCAAGATATGTTTGTAGGTCATATGAACTTGTGATCTATATTAAACCTAGAATCCCTATTCATTGATCTATTTTAGGCAAACATGGTCCATGTAATCCTTAAGGTGTAGCAAGGCTGATAGTGAAGAACATATGAATGCATTAACAAAAATGGACTCAATAGGCCATTTTAGGGATTTTTTTATTTCTTGGTATGCATTTTGTTCATATTATAAATGGTTAGGGTCTATCTTAACTTTGTATAAGAAGAATAAAAATGTTGATTTTCTAAACGTTTGACAAGTGTTTGATTTGTTTTTTAGTATGAAAAATTCTAGTTGATGTCCCCACTAAGAATCCTGCAAAAGATTGTTTTCTTAGATTTTCTCACAAGAACTATAGCTCTTAGAAAAAATGTGTGTTCTATGTTCTGAAGATCCTACTTTACATGTTTTAAAAGCTTAGTAAATTGTTTATGATAATAATTATTGGTCCCAAATAACGCAAGTTGTAGTATCGCTAGCAATCACATTCTTGGCAAGCGAAAAATGAAGAGACTAGTAGTAGTATTGAAAGCACACCTAAAGCATTTAGTTGTGTTGGTTTCCACCTAGTGAACCATTGCCACATCAAGTTCAAAAAACATCATAAGCCCATTTTATAAGGTAAACACACAACCTCACATTGAGTATTTTTCTCTTAATGCTTATCGACAACTCCTTGTACATTTTGGTAATTGGAACATACTTCAAGTTTGTCCCTTGCTATGCTAAAGCCAACCTTTGTTAGTTCTTTCATAGATATGGTTAAGAGTAACCTATGAACATCAACAAATGATGACTAGATGCAAATTTATCATTAATCTAATTGATCATATTGTGTAATGATTAGTAATTTCAAGTGAATTAGATGTACTTCAAGTTAGATGTACTTTATGCTAAAAATTCATATGTTGCTTATTAATGCAACACTTGTTTTACAAAATAATAGGTCATATATATGTTGAAAAAAGAGTAAGACTTATGTGGCATGACAAAAATAATTGTATAACATAAGGATTCCAAAGTTACATCATACTTTTTTAAATGGTTGCATGATGCATATTATAGCCAACAATTGTTTAAGACAACATTTTAGGGTAAAAATAGAAACCAATGAAAGACAAAATTTAAATGACTTAAGAATAAGTTAAGGCTGTTAAAAATTAGGTTTTTGATGTAGCTATGATAATTTTTTGACTTTTAGTTAATTTTCTTACACAATAATAATTATTAGTCTAGCATAGAGATGACACTTTATATAGTGTTATATAATATCCTATATTAATTGTCGTTATACTGATATGAAGAAATTAAGAGTACTCTTCTAAATATAGATGTGATTTTAGAATGTATTAAGAATATCCACGTAATCTAAACATGAATTAGAAAAAATAGGTTTACTCCATGGAAATTTTGAAAAGAAAACTAAGAAAGTGGACATTTAAGAAGAGTATCATGTATTCATAAAGGTATTTCTACTGAAATGCATTACAATATTTCGAAAATGAGCATAATTAAAGATAAAAATTTTTTTTCCTTTATAGACTATTGAAATAAATTGTTACATTACTTACAAGATAGTTTTGCCATTGTCATTAGTCAAAGCACATCATGTTTTTTATGTTTTAGTTTTAATAAATGTTGTTGATAATACTACATATATAGCTTGGTGGTTCATCCAAGATTGTTTAATGAGGAAAGGCCAATGGGACTCTTAAGACGAAAAAACAAAAAAATGAGGAAGAACAGCATCCCATGTTGAATGTACAATGGACAAGTTATACTAAATAGTAGCTATTTGGAATGTAGAGGAAGAGACTCTTTATAGACAACAAAACATTTTTTTAATTTCAATGATTAAATTCTATTATTAGGGAAGTATACTAAATATTTAAAAGACTTTAAAATTTATTTAATATTTCTTAAATAATTATAAGTGCATTTTAAAATTTATTTTGAATGTGATAAAATGAAATTTACATATGGATATTTTTGTATAAGACCACAAAGACTATAACTTGAAACAAATAATAGTATGGATGAGATGTCAAATATGGTAGAACAAATGAAAAGAAATCATAAATGGTAATTCTACTTCAAATTGAAGTGGATATGTCATAAAAAAATACCAACACTTATTTAAAATAGCATTAATTTAATTCTAAGTGACTTTTTAAGGAAAAATAACAAAAGTGCCAAAGTTCGTTAGAAATATATGTATTATTTTATTAAATAAATCACATATGGAGTAGTTTTTTACAAAATTTGTCAAAAAAAACTTTCAAAAGTCTATTGCAATAGAATGTGCAAGAAAATGTAGTGTTTATAAGTTTTTTGACACAAGGGATATCTAACAAAAAAACATTTTGTAACAAATGGAGAGAATTGTGAGAGGAAAGCAACCAATAACAAAGATGTTATATTTGCGAGTGAAATTGAAATTAGTTATAAAGGTTAGGAACAGGGAGACAAATCAGATTTACTAATATATTTATGTTGTGTTATGTTGTTGACATTAAGTCATGCTATCTTGTTTCATAACAACAAAGTAAGAATTACTAATATATTTGTTTGAGTGAATTAGTAGATTTTTCAAACTTGATATTCATGTTCATAGGATAATTTAAAAAACAAGAAGTGTTGTGGGTTAATTTAACAAATATATTTATTTTATATTTAATTTTAGTTGTCATTTTTTTTATTAGATATTAAGTTTTATTAAAATCACTTAATTAAGTAACAAAAGTAAGATATATTTAAATTAATAACCTTAGAAAACTAATAGGATTCTAAAATATTAAAATTATCTTTACAATCTAAATAACCATTTAATTCTTATCATACCATTCAAAATCCTCTTCCAAAAAGCGATTGTAAAAAAGGAATTTTAATGATAAAAATTAATTAGTTAAAACATAATAATAGAACAAAAATAACAGAAAATACATATTACTATAAAGAACCAAAAGTATCAATTAGAGCATAGTGTGTGAATATCGCTAGCAATGCATATCATGTTTATAAAATAACTCTTGAACCCGTCGAACAATTTTGGTTTTATTAATAACTTAATAATCTAAAAATAACTTAATTCTGGCACAAAGCACAGGCAAGAAACCCTAAAAAATATGCAAAATATGTAACACAAGAAAGCTCTAATAAAGGATTGATTATTCATCATTTATTCAATGTGGGATTAAAACTTATATCCATTTCACATGATTGTTCTAAAAATTTTTCAAGCGACTTTTGCTATCCAGTTGGACAATTATGTGATCGAATGATTCTAATCTCATCCACCTATTCAAGATACCTCTTTTGATGTTCTATCTAATTACATAGTTTTGTGATTTCACAATACAAGATTTATCCACAAGTAAGAGAAAAATCCTACCACTAGATTATGATTTAGATTTAATCATAATTTCTAAATAGCATTTTTTACTCTAATCCATCTAATTGAGAAGTTTTCACTATCTAATCATTTGAGAGCCTTCCGATGGATTAGCTCCAAAGTAATCACACTTTTAGTTATGATTTTTATAATTTATTAATTAAAAAGTATGGTAGATATTTTAATTAAAATATTATTGACTATTTGGTCAATTTGACAAGTGTTTTTAGTTATTTTAAAAAATTTATAAATTGGAAAATTCTTGAATAAGATAAAATAATAATTTTTTTATAAATTATAAGGAAACATTTTCAAGTCATCATATTGAAACATTTACAGCTCGATGCTCATTAACAAATTTTTATGGAGCACGTTTCAATTGGCACATTAATGATCTCTATTATCTTCTCAAAAACATTAACTTATTAATTTTATTTAATTATAATTCATTAAATTAAAAAAAACTTGTGCTTCATTAAGCTTTCGTTGAAGTATATGACTTTTATGTGTAGTAATATACTTTTTGTGTCATCAAATTATTTTATTCAGTCGCCAAGTTAGTTTCAATGTAAGGTTATAATAGCCTTTTTTCTATTATTTCACTATGAGGATTACATTACAACTTTAATGAATTAATTCCATAGAAAAATATTCTATAAAATAAGCAAGAAAAAAGAAAATAGGTAAAGAAAATCTTAAAACTTTGAAATTTAATAAAGATCTTTCAAAAGAATAAGTTATAGATAAATTTTTTATTTTTGTTAAAACTTAATCTTATCATAACCAGTTAGCCTTTGCAATAAATTTCAAGTCATCTATAACACAAGATAACATAAATAATAAAACTTGGCAATACTTATAAGGAGAGAATTAAATCAATTTAAAAATATTTCTATATTAGACCCATAAATAAAGGTGTAATTTGAAAAAATATAATAATTTCACAAAATTATAAATTGTGAACAATTTACTAAATATAGATTAACTCCCTTTAAGTGCTACCAAAGAGGGGAAGAATAGAAATTAAATGATTAAAATAAGAAAAAAATTTGAGGTTGAGCATTACTCTTGTCATAATGAACATCAAGGTGGAGCTTTATTGTTCATGCACATTACTTTTATAAATAGTTTATATTTTTATCAATTTCTTCAAAAGTTTTGCTATCATCAAGTGAGAGGGATTGTTGTGTTAACCTCATCACACTTTTTTGTTTGATGATCATAAAGTCTAAGCACTGCTAGTGACACTGTTTAAGAAATTTTAAGTTTTTAGATAGATGATACTTGTGTTCATGGGAAAATTTAAAAAGAAATTGAAGCCAAAGTGAAATTCTATGATATTAATCTTTGTTTGAGTGACAAATAATTATGACAAATATTTTGAATTTAGTTTTACTTATTATAATTATATTTTGATTGAAATATTATGCTTCATTAAAATAATTCTATGAAGGCACAAAAACTATATTTTATTTAAATTAATTATTTTACAAAAAATATTAACATCATAAAATCTTAATCACATGTCAACAATTTTAAAAATTATTTTATTCTTGATCATATCTTTGTAAATATTAAACTAGTCACTTATTTTAAAAAGTATTGTTATTGTAATAATTAATTAGTAAAACTAATAATATAATTAAAAAATTGAAAAAGGAGAACTTATTATTAATAATATGGAAAAATATAAAGTTAGATTAGGATAGGTCATTAAAGTTTAACTATTTGGGTGAGTTGGGCTATAGATTAGGATACTTTTGTCATGTAATTTTGGATTAAGTTTTATCTTTTGTTTTCATTTGATTCTTAACATTAGTTTGATAATTGATAAGACTTACTAGTCCTTGTGATCATATAAAAGTTTGACACATGAGGATATCAAGAAGGGAGAATAATAACTGATATCTAAAAAGTTTTCTATATATTTGTTTTATTTAAAATAATTTGTAAGGGAAAAGTAACTACAACTATAGACTACCAATGCTCAGATGGCATGCATTTCAAAAAAAATGACAACTGATCATGGTCTCACTTTACAAAACCAACTCATGCATAAAACTATATGGTTGTCAAGAGAGATCATAGGGAGTCATATTGGTTCTATTGTAGTATCTCCTAAGATAGAATTCGTCTAAAACCAATTGAGAGTGCTATAGTGGACACACTAAGTAAAGGAAATTTTTTTAAGTAGAAAAAACTATTAGTTGATTTTTTTAAAATATAACTTTTTAATACTAGGGAGAAAAACATAACATTGAAACAAAGTTGATATGAGATAAATTAGACATTTACTATGATCTAATTTGGACATTATAATATTGCAATTCTTAATAGATTTTTAGAAAATATTAAAAGATATCATATACGAATTAGGGTTAGGTGATGTGTGTGATATTTTATAATTATATAAATATTAGCATCTAAATTTGTAGCATAGATTTTTAAGTAGAGTATGTGGTAACACATTAAGAGTAAAATGTAATGTTTTACTAAGTAGTTTTATCACATAAAATTTTACTCAAATTAAAAAAACTTTAAGAAAAACTTTATTTGGAGTGCTTGAATAGATGGAAGATATCCATTTAATTTAGGTTTTCATTTAAAAGATAATTGCTACAGAAAGAGTGCCCTTTTTTTGTGATGATACCTTATATTTCCATAAGAGTTAGCATGTAATGTATCAAAGATAGAAAAGACTGATGAGTTGGAGGTTTAGATTTTTGGGATGATAATGCGAAAAAAAGATGGTAGGCTAGGATCTGAAGCCTTATCGAGGAAGGTGAAAGTTTGGTGATTGGATTAAAAGAGTACAAAGTGGGGAAGACTTATGAATCTTGATAGAAAGGTGATTTTTTTTGGTTGTGACCTCTTCTTATAGAAGATCAATCACTATCGATCCTTGTCTCTTACAAGAAAGGAATAGTTGGAATCTCTTTAACTAGAGTTGGCTGCACACTCTTTGCTCACAAAGATAGCAGTGCACAAATAAGAGAAATTCATTTCATCAACAAATACATTTAATGAGAGAGCATCTCTTAGTTTGAGTTCATGAAAAAAAAATGAAAGGAAAATACAGCATTGGAAAATATCATAAACATGAAAAAAATAGAATGACAACTTTTTAGTTAAATCAATTGATAAACAAAAAGAGGTCTTTAGACTTTAATGACATTATTCTTAAAAGTACTTTATTCTTGATCATATCTTTTGAAATATTACACTAATCACTTATTTTAAGTATTGTTATTATAATAATTAATTAGTAAAGTTGACAATATAATTAAAAAAATAAAAAAGGAGAAGCTATTATTAATAATAAGGAAAATTTAAAGTTAGAACAAAGCTCCTAAATAAGGTGAGTTGGGCTTATTGGATTAATAAAATAACACCATAATTCATCACATAATTTTGCTTCAGTACATAACTTATCAAATAATAGGGAAATCTTTTTAGGGCAAACCAGAGTGTTACTAACACCAAACAATTCACTTAATAAGTGGCATAGGAAAATTTTAAAAAAGGAATAATAATCCAACATTCATGCAATCTATAACTAAACTATCAGTGCATTTTGCACGACCACTCAAAATTGTTGGAATAATTTTGTCATTTGATCATACAATTTTTCAATAAAATGATCATATTCTCATTAGCTTTTTTAAAACACCTAAATAAATTCATTATTCGATAATAAAATTTTGTGATCGCCCATTTCGTGTTTTGTCCAGGCATAAGATCTAAATCTAGTTATTAGATAAAAAATTAGATCTATTGCTCTAAATCAAATAGTGCTTACTAAATCCAAGCCATCTCATATTGTATTTATCATGATCAAATGGTCTAAGAGCATTTTGAACGAGCAGTTCTTGGGAAATGTTTTTTAGCCATTATTTTAAGACATTGGCAATTTTATAATATATTGCTAACGACTAATTGATTAGGTTCATAAGTACTTTTTGCAATTAGGAAAATGTCTATAAAAAGGTTAGTTCTTGAACATAATTGATAGATAAAATTTTTGGAAAATTTAAAGAAAACTTTTTAAGTCATGACATTCAAGTCATTAGCACCTCATGTTCGGCATCAATCCTTATGTTTTGTATTTCACTTATAAGACTCATAATCTCTACTTTCCTCAAAAATTAGTGAAGTTCTGAACTTTTTTATATGTAATTGATTCATCTAAAATAGTTATACCTCACAAAACATTTTTCAAACATAGTGTTTTTGTTTGCATTAATTTTTTAAATTTTTTCATTTCATTATCTTATTTGGTTTCTAGGTTTGTTTGGTTGTGTGACTGAAGTAGTAAAGTTCTGTTGGTTTATTAATGAAATATTTTAACATAGATATCATTTGGCAAAAAACTAATATTAGTTATTTTTTTGCTAGTTTTTTGTTAAGGGTAGGTGTGCGCTTGACTTTAAGCTAAACCACTTAAAAAATAATCATCCATCATTTCTATTTTTGTTAATTATTTTTCATAATTTTTTTAAAATTAAATTAAATGAGAAATAAAAATATTTTAATAGAGAACATATTTCAAATAAAAATTATTATTTACTAAACATAAGTTTTAAAATATAATAAAGTTTATTAAAAAAATATATTAAAGTATTTTTGAAAAAAATTCTCCCAAAAAATTATTTTTTTTTCTAATAATTCACCACTCTCTTACTAAACAGTATTCC
The DNA here is from genome assembly GCA_023846275.1 of Vanilla planifolia. Classification (NCBI taxonomy): domain Eukaryota; kingdom Viridiplantae; phylum Streptophyta; class Magnoliopsida; order Asparagales; family Orchidaceae; genus Vanilla; species Vanilla planifolia. The sequence goes on from JAIUJO010000047.1 coordinate 957,822, forward strand.
ATACTAAGCATATGAGGAAGTTTGGATCTACAAAAAGGGGGTAAATTATTAGGAACTAAAATTTATGTTTCTTATTAAAAATATTTAAATAAATAATTTAAAAGTATTTTATAAAATTTTTAAATTTAATTGAAAGTAAAAAATTTGACTAAATAAAATAAATTTATCAAATAACATAAGACAAAATATTAATACGAACTAAAATATACAGTTGCAATATTTAGTTGGCTAAGCTTAAAAAATGCTTACAATCACCCCAACAAAATCTAGCAGAAAACTCCCAATACAAAACATTCACCAAAAGATAGGTAGTATAAACTCTAATAATAATAAAATAAAAAGAAACAAGTTAGTATAGCCTCATAATTAATGTTAATACAAAAAAATCTTTTTCTTGTGAAATAATTATTGAGGCAAAAGTATCTTAATTAAGTCAATAACGAATAAAAAAATTAATAGCTTAACTAAACTAAGAAGAACGTTATAATTAGGAGTTTGGGAACTGAAGAAAGTAGCTATAGTAGTAGTAATTTTTTTTGGCTACTAATGGCTTGAATATCATGGCTTCAAAATTTTATTTAAATTGCATGAAAATTCATCATTCCACTTTTATGACTAGTTCATTTATTTATAAAAAAAATTAGGACTAAACATGCTTAGCAAAGAAGTAGAATAATCATTACTGTGTCACCACTTTTTTTTATTTTTTGTTGAAAAAATTATTACCTAAAGAAAATATTGTAAAGGCTGAAGAAAGTGTATAAAAAGATGTGCATGAATCACTTCAACAGAATAAACTGAAACTAATTATTTGTGTAGGTTGTATGACCAAAAAAATAAGATTTGATGGGGATGTTTAAAAAAAGTATTTCAACAAAACTGTTATCTAAATCTTAGCATGATGGCTAAATTTAGACATTACACATGGAATAAAAATTGAACATGCAATTATTAAATAGTATCAGGCTTTATAAAAGGACAGATATGATGTAGGTTGTTCGATCATGAAATTGCACAATCAGGTGGTTCATTTTAGCCTCATAATTTGGAAACATGTGTGAAAAGAATGCTTTGCTTTAGGCCTATATTCTGAGGTGAACAAATATGTTTTGTATGTAAAGCTTTACATTTTAATCAAAGTCAACTTATTCATGGTTTTGGTTTGCTCGAGAAGTCATTACCAGAGCTGTTAATATGTCTTTATACATTATGTCTGTGAATATGAGAGTACTAACCATTTCTAACACCAAACTAACTGTATTCACTATTGTACTTAGTACATCAACTGGCAGATGTGTTTTCTGATTTACATTTTAGACCTCTTAATGATAGCAAATGTTGTTTAAGAACTGTAGAAACTTTTGGATGTTATTAATAATAATTAGCATTATTTTATTTAGTATAATTTTGAACTTAATTATTTAATTTATGATGTATATTTTACAAAAGTTATTAAATAAATACTAAGTTTTCAAAAAAATAAAAAGATTTTCAAGGCTGTGAAAAAGAATGGATTAAGTTTTCGAGAACCTAATATTTCTTAAAAAATATTAATTTTGCTGAAATTTAATTTTTGTGTCTCGTAATAAGAATTTTAATGAAACTTAATATTTTTTATTAAAATTAAATTAAAATACCTAAAATTAAATTTAAAATATGTCTTTATATTGTTTGTCGCTACAAATAAGATGATCTTCATAGGATTTCACCATTGCTCCACTTCTTCAAGTTTTCTCACAAACACAAGTATCGATTTTCTAAAATTTGAAAATTAAATTCAGCAAATTTAATCAAAATACTTACGATTTGTTATCAATAAACAAAACATCTTGTATAGAGATCAATATCCAATGTATTTCTCCATTTTGATGATAGAAAAACTCTTAATAAAAAATTACAAACTTCAATTATTTATAAAAAGAATCTCTTAAATAACTAAAGATAAAGTCACATGCATGTCATGACTAAAATAATGCTCCTTCTTAATTTATACTTAGTTCTTTTAATTTTTATTCTATTTCGTTTTTTATCACTCATAGTGACTCTGTCAATTTTTGTAAAATTTTAATAAACTTAACAATTTATGAATTTTTCAGGTAATTAATGATCTATTTTATTTTTTTAAGAAAACCACTTCCTACTGATTACACTTTATTGGATGGTTTTTTGTCAACTCACACAATTCTTTTCAAATTATTATATTTCTTTTTTATTGCAATTACCACAAAATATTATTTAAGGCATATTGTATTATTTTTTAATTAAAAGTTTTAAAAATAGATTTATTGTTATGATAAAATTAATTCTAAAATAAATCAAAATTTCATAATTAACTTGTTTTTTATCATAATCCTAAATAAGTTTTAAAGTTTTATGTTTTTTAAAATTACATCCTTTTTTACTATTTATTTCTTTTGAATATTTTTAATTTTTTTTCTCAAATCTTATCTTTTTTCTTCATTTGTGTTTATATTAATTTTAAAGTAAAAATTATTAATCAAAGTTTATATGCATAATACATGAACTTTACTATTAGATTTGAGAACCTAGGCTATTTTCGGTTCAACCTTTTTCTGTGTAACAATGTTATAATTTTCTCACTCTCCATGCAAAATTAGAAATTTCAAATGTATATTAGCTCTAATCTTACATTGAAGTAAAATATAATTGGGTTGTATGCAATAGTGCCACGTAAACTTATGATTACAGTATATAAAATGTCGACTTACATGTGTATATAAGATCTTCAAACAAAAACTTTTCTACTAATCTGTTTTGTTTCATGAAAATGAGCAAGTAGACTATATGTATTTAAAGTCATTCAATTCCATAAACTAATGATACATTCTTCTTAACTTTTTTATTTTAAATCACGAGCCTTTGCATACTCTCTAAATACATATTAGCCCTTCCTCAAATGTTTTATAATGAATTGGGTATTCAATATATTCTTTTTTTAAAATCCTTTTATTTTTTATTAAACTTTTCATACTTTTTGCAAACATAGAGTAAATGCTTGTCATAATTTTCTCTAAAGTAATTTTTTTCGTCACTTGAAGATACACTCTCTTCTATTTCTTAACTAGCCATCACATGAAAGACTCCTTCATTATTTTCTTTCTTTTCATTTGTGATTATTGCTTTTGAATCATTCAAAAATATTTTAAAAGCCTTCTTCTTTTACTTATTACACTTTTTATTTCATTCTTCTCAAATGATCTTTCATATGTCATTGCTAAATTGTTCCAATTTTAATAAGTTATTTTAAACTCATAATTTTATGAAATTTAGTAGTATTAAGAAAATAATAAAAAATATTTATGACTCTATCATTTAATTGTAATTTTTATTCACTTTTTTTGTTATTTTATGAAATCATTTAAACGAAAAAACTTCTATTGGGATATTTTTGGCGAGAATATTAAAAAAAGTTTGTATTATTTCTCATATTTTCCTTTCAATATATTTTAGAACATTAGTTATTCTGGGTTTTCAATAGAGATAAAAAAAAGTTAAAACAAAAGAGTGGAGGGTTATTGTTAGAACCATCTTTTCCTAAACTTGTTGAAAAAAAAATTTCAGCCATGGATCTCTTGAAAAATTTCTTTTCATAAAAAGAGAATTTTGGTATGATATAAAGAGAATTTTCTTCTAATATATATTTTGTGAAAGATTTTGACATAGTACTAAGATATAAATAAAAAGTTATTTTCAGGATATTCAAGGAGTATAGATTAAGTCATGAAACATGTAAGGTAAGTAGCTACTTATTCATTTAGTTCAAGACAAGCAAAATTATCACATTTTTTTTTACTTAGAATTGAAATGTGCAATGAAAACTAACTTTCATTTTCTTTTATCAAATAATTATTTTAGGCAAATTGTTATTAAACTATCTTAGAATAGAAACTATTATTACTAAGAATAAAAGCTAAAAGGAATAGCCATTATAAGAAAATAAGTAGCAATGTCTTAAAAACATTGTTTCATTTTATATATTTAGATAATTAGAAATATGTAATACTCTTTTTTGTAATACAATCATTAATATAGTAATCTAATCTAGTTTTTCTTTGATTATAATTCTATATTATGATGTATTTTGAGTAGAATTTCTCATTAAAAAATAATAACAATGATTTTGTCTTCAAGAAGCTTTTGCTTTCCAACTTTGATAAAAATTTATATGCTTGTAGGAATTATCTAAATGAGCAAGTATAAGTGATTATGATAGTGTTATCAAGACAAAAGAAGAAAACTATTCTACATAATAACCTAAAAATTCCATGTTTTACTTTAGTCTTTTACGCTTAGTGCAAAACGTGCTTCTAATTTTCTTATTTATAATAACACACTTTTTATGCTTGTATTATGATTTGTTTTTAAGTAATATGTAATTTTTTAATATGTTAAGAATTTCTTAATTCATTATTCTTTATGCTTTGATTATTCCACACATTTTTCTTGTGAAAACATTTTTGTTTTCATTTTGAAAATTTATGTTAAGTAATGTAAAGTTCATATACATTTGGCAAGCTTAAGTTTGTCCTTTTCTACTACCTAAAAAATTTTACTTGCATTATTTAATAGAATATGATTATTTTCTTAATTATGGTAAAAATGTTTGGTGCTTGTTAAAAGTGATGAGACATTTGTTTCAATTTTCTTAATTTTAAATTTCTTTTCTATTTAAATTTTATTTTTTTATTAACTTTTTCGTACTTCAATTAATTTTTTATAATTTATTCATATAACTTTATCATTTGAAATGTCAAAAAAAATAAAATATTTTTTCTTTTTAATATTGACTTTCTAATTTCATTGATAAAGTTGTTATTTTCCTTTAACGAAACTATTTTTTTTTACTTTTTCAATATTTTGATTAACTTAAATATTTAGCCATGAAATATATTTTTATGTCTATAATCAAAGAATTTTATTAAAAATAGTTTGTTCATTAAACTCGGATTACACCAAAAGATATTCTTACAAGATAATACATACCTTATATATTAAATGATTTTAATTATATTAAATATATTTTAAAATTTATGTTTATGCCTTACATATTGGATAAATTTTAATTGAAAAAGAATATGTTTTAACAAACCAAAAGACATTTTTATGCATTTTCACTGATTGATTTCACTATTATAAATGAACAAAATATATTTTTGAATGAAAAAAATTTATCTCTAAGAGATATTAAATATGCTAAAACATTTGCAGTAATGCAAGTTGACAAAAGCATTACTAATATTGATTTGTAAATGAAAAGTTGTTAATAAGGCAATAAACAATGGTAAAAAAGGAATTAAAAAGTAAGATCGACATAGCTAAAATATTGTAGTAAATAGTGCTTAATAAATTTATTCATAAAAATGAAAATTATGAAAAGAACAGAGAATGAAACATGATTTAACGAAAAATAAAAATAAAATTGTTAATGCTTTTATGCATATCTTGTTGTAATCTTTTTTTTGATAATTCAATTGTAAATATTATTTTTCTTAAAAGTTGTTTAAGAAAAAAATGAGTAAGATTATAAAAAACTTTTAACATTTTGAAACATTTCTAATATATTTTTTAAATGTCATATTTAAACAACAATAGTAAAGAGTTTGTTGATATAGATTTAGAAAATTTAGAGCAATGTAATAAAATATAACTATTAAGGCAATTAGACACTTCAACTTTTAGATAGTATGATTATCCAAAAAAAATATATAATCCAACATAGACGACAAAGCATAAAGTTACAAAAACATTTTATTTTAGAAAAATTAAAAGATTACACATAAGCCATAATAATAAAACTAAAAAAATTGTTTAAAAAACTTTTAGTTAAATACTAAATATATTTAATTATTTAAAATAAGTTTTTGTGACATTGTAATGACAAACTTATTGCAAAATCATACCTTGACTTTTTTCTAATAAAAACGTACGAAAACTAATATGAAGAAAATTATCTTGAGAAAAAGAATTCTAAATGTTCAAAAGAATTAGCAAAGTAATATAGTAAACAATTGTTTTAGAAAATCTTTTCTATTGTATAATATATTAAAAAACGGATTGCAATAATGTGATTGAATGAAATTATGTTGAAGAAAAATAATGCAAAAAATAATTAAACTATGACTAATAATTTGAAAAAGTATTTAAATATTCACACATTATAAAAAATTCGTTGCTTTAAAAAAAATACAAGAATCATAAAAATGCATCAAATTAGTTAGATAAAACAAAAATCCTTTATGTTTAAAATTAATCGGATAACTCATAAAATTAATCTTCTATAAAATATAAGGAGTATGCAAAATTATGTTTTAGAAAATATTTTTTCAATTTAAAGGAGTTTCACAAATTTGTGATCATAATTAAAAATCTCAAATAATTAAGATGAATTATAAAATATTAAATAATAATTTAAAAAACATTAAAATAGCCAAATCATTAAAATATGACAATATTGAAAATACTTATATAATCTAGTAACACAAAACATATTTAATTATCATAGAAAAACAAACTTCAATTAATATGTACAAAATTTCAACAAAACAGAATCATAAAAGAAAATCATCGAGATATCACATACTCAAATTGCAAAAAATTAATTGCATAATTCATTTACCAAAACATCCTCGTAATGCAAATTATAAAAAAACTTATCAAAAACAAGTTGACAATTGAATAGAAATGCAAAATGTCAAAATTATATTACATTGAACGATAAAAAAAGGTTTGTGAAACATTCCAAAAAAATATGGGCATTTGGCTCATCTTTAACCATTCTTATTATAAATATAAAGAAGGCATGTGACTACATATATTTGCCCTTCCTATGATCTATCTTTTATATTATTGGATTTTTAGAGATGCATTATGATTAGATAGTATGATACAATTAAAAAAATCATTAATAAAAAAAGATTAATGACGACTTGTGCAAGAATATTTCACCCAAAAAGTAATAAACAAACAATATTTAAATTTTAATAATTAGCATAATTTAAGCTAAAAAAATGTTTCTTAACAAGATATTAAAGAGAGGAAAACCTTGAAGATATTAAATAGAATACCATAGTATAATCATTACAAGAAAAAAAACTCATGTATAGTTATGTTTAACTAGAATATAAAATATTATTTGTGTAAATAATAAAAAAATATCTTGATCAATTTGTCATGAATACGTCATTCTCCAAAAACTACAAAAAATAGTAGAATGACTAAGAAGTATAATATTTTCATCTATAATAAATTAGTTTCTTAAATTAATAGAATATTTTTCTATATTTTTAAAAATAATTTTAGCACATATGATAAACTTTTTAGTTAATTTTAAAAATTATTTTGCATTATAATTGAAATTTTGAAATTTAATTTTTTGTTTGACCTTTTAAAGAAGTATTTTTGTAATAAAACCTCAAAAGCTATATTAACATAATATAAAATTATTAAATTAGGAAAAAAAAAGAATATAAGTTGTTAAATAAAAATAAATATTCAAAAAATTATGTATAACATTAATAAAATGAATATTCAAAATATAAACTTGTTCAATTCAATGTCGTAATTAACAAAGAAAAAAAATAAAGAAAGATCAATTAGATGATATAACACCATTGTTTTTCAAATGTTTTTGTGTATTCATGTCAATTAAAAGGAACTTACCTAGGCAAAAGAAGGTATAAATGGCATCAAAATTTAAAATCTCTAAGATAATGAGTCAATTAAATAATTTAGTAAAACAAATATAAATAGTTAAAAAAATATTTTAAATCACATGAAATTGATTAAAATATTTGCAAAATTTAAGAATACAAAAGTCTAAAAATTTTGAAAATTAGGAACAGAAAGTGTTATTTGTATTTACAAGATAACATAATTATACCGGGATAACAACATCAAATATCCATTTAGAAAAAACGTAAACATTTAATAAATAAAATTGATTGGATAATGCAAAACTTTTAGCAATTACATAAAAAATATAAAATAAATAAATTCACTAATATATATGAAAATATTAGAAATGAATTTTAAATGTTAAAAATTATTTGTATAGTTCACCAACAAATATTTTGTTCGTAAACTTGCAATTATAGTATATTTTGATAAGAAAGTTTTAACAATTTGAGGAATAGATATTATGAAATTAAATAAACACCCCATTCTTATGCTAAACCTTAAAAAGCACAACATTTTTTTTATCTTGGCTAGGTTGGAGTTAACTTGACAAAACACTCTATTCTTATGCATGGCCATGTAAGTGGCACCTCACTGAATTATGCTGCATTTTCGATAGTTTCTATGTACAAATAATGTCACTGAAGAAAGAACAATATAGTTTATAGGATTACTAGAACACTTGAAGGAATAATATAAAATAATTTATATAATTCATGAAAAAAATAATATGACCCCATCAAATAAATACTATGAGAAGATGTTGCCATGCTAATCTATGAAACTTTAAAGTATTGGCAATGTTGATGAAGCAAGTAAAACTCTAAATATAACAATAATCAAGCAAATAAGATAAAGGATGATATTGTAGTGAAAAACACAACCAACTTTTTTCTTCTTTGACGTGTAACATTATTTAGTAATAGATTCATTATCACATTCATTAAAAAAAATTGTATATATAGGAATAAAAGGAATATACATAAATCGAAAAATTTAAAGTATTAAAATCCTATTCTTAGAATAATCAAATTAACTATGATGCTTTTAGGATAACGATCATACTACTATAAACCTAAGCTTCTTGCTTAACGTTAGCTATCACATTGGATTTCTTGCATGAAGTGCTTATCCAATCTATTATTTTTCACATATCTCAATGTATCATATTTATATGAGTAATACATTATAATACAGGTCTAGATAAATTTACCCAAGCAAATTCTTTAACTCGAGAAAATATTGTATGATGTAAGTGTGTATCATATAATATGCTGTACGAGAATCTGAAGATGATAATCATGATTGATTATATATGCAAAAAATAAGACCAAATAAAATAATACTACAAAGATTAACAATTGCAACAAATGCCCAACTCCTCAAAAAAAATCATATATAAGTCCATTTCATAAAGGCACAACATTAATAATGAACTAGTACAATAGGAATCTATCTATATGTTTTTGGGAAGACTGATCAAACTTGTATGACTATGTTGTATACACTTGCAAAAATGCATATTTCAACACAATTGATGTGATTGTGCAAGTATGACTTTGAGATGGCATAAGTACACATAGGTTAGCTCAACTATAACTTAAGTTTTCAATACTTAGCATATAATAGCCAATTATACATTTACATAAATTTTATCGTGCTTATATGACACTATAAATTTGCATCACATACTTAATGTCGCTTAGTTTAAGCTCTAACCAATATTCTAATGACAATATTGTATGATACATATGACATTATTTTTTTTGAAACTCAAATATACACACTTTAACACACTTCTCTTGTAGCCATTTAGTATTGAAGTATGATGAGAATATGAAAATAGCACAAACAGTGCAATTGATTAAAATCTCTCATGGTCACATTTGACTTATGTTTCATTTAATGCCATGCATATAGATTATATCATAAGATAGTTGAATGGTAAAAATGTGAAAAGCATAGATAATATTAAATTTTATTGCTTTTGCAAATTATGATAATTGAGCAATTTAATAAATGAAATCAACCTAATAAATATCTAAATGTATATAACATGTATGAAATAAATGTTTTATTGTCTATAAATTCAATATTAATGAGTAATATAACATAGCCATATTTGTTATATCAACATAAAGGATACGTGTTATAATTTTAACTAAAATGAAGTGCACATGATGAATCTTTGATTGGGAACTAGTCCACCATGTGTTAATGAAATGACTCCTTGATGTACATCATGGGCCACACTTGAGTAAAGCTACTAACACTTATTGACTTAGTTTCACAAGTGACTTACATGATGGAACATTGGATCAAAGATTTTAAATTAATAATCAATATTTGATTTTGAGGTGAATGATTAAAATATCATTCAAAAAAATTATTAATAAAAAAATGAGTCATAAAAAAAATGTTGCACTATCAAGTGTTCAATAGTTCAAACTATTTATGTTTCATTCAAAGAACTTTATTTTTTTATATAAACATAATATTTACTAAAAAAATCACATCATTAAAGAGTTTTAAAACCATATAAGCTATCACGGATAAGTAACCGTAAATAAGAAAATTAGGTTTTGAAAAAAGCATAGTTTATTTTTCAAAAATTAAATAAACATTTTTTTAATGCTAAGTGCATCACGAAATGTGGAATCCTAAAAAAATTCCATAATTATTATATAATATTTAAAAAAGTTAAATATTTATTAAGCATAATAATAGTTTCTTAATATTGGAAAAAACATTGTATTAGAAATAAAAAACTCAAATTAGTAATAATACACAAGTTATTAAGATATTAGAATGCCCAAAATATTAAAAGTTATGCATAAAACATATTTATTTGAAAATGTTCTGAAGGTGTAGTGTGCAACAAATTCACTAAACAAGATCATGAACTTGATAGTAGAATCTACAATTTCAGAACTTAAGTGCAAAGTAACTTGTGTGGGCATCCTTTATATGGGTACAATATGCCTTTTAAAGGTTAATAAATGCTTGAGGTAGACATAAAAGACTACTTAAGAATATGTGAGCTTGCTTTTTCTTTTGTGCACCTAGATAACAAGTAGTATTTTGCAGATCGAAATATCGTTTATATTATTTACATGAGCTTCGGTGGTGTTTCACTTTATTGTCGAACCCTTTTTTATCTATTGCATAAAAACTATTTGCCTTGTCTTAATTATAGAGATATTTTTATTATTATTACATAAAGTTTTTAAGTATTTTTTTTTCTTTATTCATTATTCAATATTTTATCTTTTTTATTTCAATTTATCAACATAGAGTTAAACATTTAAAGGTTACATATTATTTATTATTTTTAATTTTGAGTTTCCAAAAAATTTATGTTTGTATTATTTTGTTGAATATTTTTTCTTGTTGTTACTTATCATTATTATATTGCAAATATTTTGTAATGCTTTAAATTTGTAAAATTTCTTATTTTTTTACTTGACTATTTTCTTTATGTTTGTATGCTTACCAATTTTTGATTTGCGTCATTTTTTTTGATATCCCATATGAATATTTTAATAAATTAAATATGAATAATTCAATAATGCAAATGGTTTTGTGATATTTTATTGATTTTAAAAATATACTTCTGACAATAGCATGATTAGAGTAATTATTATTAAATTTTCTTTAATAATTATAGTTAATTTACATGATAATTAACTGTTATCTCTTTACTCTCATATTTGAATTTATATTTGTTTTTCAACATATACTACATTACTTAATGCTTTTTACTACATATGCATGTAGCTTATTTGTTAGAATATTAAATTAACTTAATTGCTTAAGCTATTTTTGTTGACATAACAATTGTATTGGTTCTACTTATTTAATCAATAGAAATTTTAAAAATTGTTTTTTGAATATATTGTAAAAAAAAATTTAATGTTTTTGATTTTTTATTTCCATTACATAAGCAAAATTTTCAAATATTTTTCAACGAATAACTTAAAAATTTTAAATAAAATGTTTTATTAAAAATATGCTTCTTATTTGAAAATATAGCAAAATAGGCCATAAGAATTAAATCATAAATTCTTTCTATTGTTTCTAAAAATTCTTAAAAACTAAAAATTGAAAAATATTATATGTTAATTGAAAATATTAATATATTAACAAAAATATGTCAATATAAGAAAAGGATCACAAATGCAAGGAATACAATTATATGAACTACTTCGAGAAAAGAAAATCTAAAACATGTAGATTTATTTGAATAATATGTCTTAAAGTCATTTCTTTTCACATATCACAATACTTCAAAAATATATTTCATATTATAATTTAAGCATGATAAATGAGTTATTATAATAAGAAACAATGAAATTTTACAAAAATTATAATATATCTAACAATTAACTTAAAAATAATTATACAATGCGTATATAAACTACATAAAAGTACAAGAAAAATAGTAAAATCAATATAATGTGCACATAGAATATTTTTCACATCTACACAAAGATTAACCAAAACATTTATAAATGATTTAATTTAACAAAAATACATATTATAATAAAAATTTAAAAAGTAAAGATTTAAAAATACAAATATCCAAAACAAATAATAGAATGATAAAAATATTAAAAAACCTTCATGGCTTAATTACTTAAAAAATATTCTTATTGTGGACTACATGAAATTTTGATAACAAAAATTCAACAAAATTGTAATATTTTAAAAAAATTAAATAGTAAATAGATTGTATAGACAAGTGACTAAAAGTAAATAATAACTCATTATTAGTGATGTTTAGTTGGACTTGTAGATCGTTTATGATAATATTAATTGGCATTTCCTCTCTTTTATGTTACATCAACTTAGCTATAATGAATTGTTTTCATAGCTTAGTGCACACTTTCAATAATTGGCTAACAAATGTTGGATCTTTTGTATGTATAATTGCAGAAAAGTCCTTTTTCTATGAGAATATTTTTATTCAAAGTTTAAAAATATTTTGTTTGCTTTTCATTTATAAAAATATCTTTTATGTCATATTGTAGTAGTGAAATTGTTTTTATTTGACAAAACATTATTCTTATTTTCTAAGTATTGTGTTACAAATTTAAAATTTCTTCACAATTTTATTCATTTTTGTTTTGCGTATTATTTTTTAGTACATATTATTTTCTTATTTTAATTTAGTTCTTTTATTTTCCAATTGTCTAACACATGTTTATTTTTCAAAATTTCTCAACTTTTTGCATGTGAAAATTTTTAAATATTATATATTTTTAGTTATGTTTCTTATCTTCTTATGTAAATTTTTTTAATTTTTTTTTATAGTATGTTTTCATTGTCCTGAATAGTATAATAATTTCTTTCATTTGTTAAAAAAAAAATTTAATATTTCAAATGTTCAATATTTTATATAATTGAAAAGAATAATAGATATTTTTTCTATATTTTGATTAATTTAAATATTATATGATAAAAATATCGTTTACTTCATCATTATAATATTTTCTAATATATTTGCTTCAATATAAAGCATGGATAACTCAATTTGTTTCACAACTTGTGTTCATTGTTATAATAGTAGAAATTCTTAGACGAGTTAAACATTTAGTTATATTTGTGATTAAAACTTCTTATTTTTCCTTCATTATTTATAGAATTTTATAAAAGAATGTTTTTTGCAAATTATAAACAATGCTTTAGGAACTTTAATCCTTTTATTTCATCTTTGAAAACAAACTTTAAAATATTAAAATTTAGGTAAAACTGAAGAATTAAAACAAGAAGATAATTCAGATAATAAAATTTTGACAATAATAAAGAAACTAATTCTTCACTAATATGTTTTAAAAATTTTTAAAAAAAAAACTATAAGGCTTGATATAAAAACAAACAATATTAATTAGAATTTTTATGTTTTTAAAAGGTTGTATAATACAAACTATGTATGTAAATATCACAATAACGAATAAGAAAATGACACAAAAATAACAAAGATTTTAAATTATATGACAACTATTTTCATTAAATATTATCTGAATAGTCTAAATTGTGAGAATATTTTAACAAAAAGGAAAGTTATTTAAAAAAATTATCAACATAATAAGAGTTTTGAAATTATACAAAATTGACATCAAATATGTTCAAAGAAATAAATGCCCAATAATATATTGCATATTAAAGACAATGTATATGGATTGTTAAATCAAAAAGTTCCAAACTATTGGGTAATAGTATATTTAATTACAAGAAGTAATATATTATAATAATTTAATTATGTTTTTAGGTTTGTGACAACTTGGATGTAAGTAAAGAAAGCATGACATTAAATTGTTTAACATTTTTTAGATAATTTTAAAAAAATCTTAATGCTAATATCATAAAAGTGTTATTTAAAAAATATTAGATACTTAAGAATATGTTGTCAATTTAACAAAATTAGCTACAAAAAATTTTTTTGATAAATTTGTAAGAAAAAATAATAAAGAATGGAGGAAAGAATTGAAATAAATCAAGAACAATATTAAAAAAATTGAAGTTCATTCCACAATTATTTTTTAAAATAATGTAACAAAAATAAGGGATTTTTAAGAAAAAACATTAAAATTTTAAAAAATATAAAAGGTCGTTGAGATATAAAAACTTATTTCTTTCTATCCATTTTTTTTTCAATAACATATTTGTTATTCATTTGTTAATATAAAAACTTTTTAATATACATAAAATTAATCTTATATTTGAAATATTTAGTAATCAACTTTATTGTAAGTTTATTTTTCCTATTTTTTGAGTGAACATTTTTTAAATAACGTAAAATAAGATTTAATACTTCTATTTTGCCTTTTGCTTAAGGGAAGTAGACTGAAGAAAGTTTTAACTTAATTCTTAGTAAATGTCATAAGATCTTCAAAAAAGAACTTGTAAGGCTTAAATCTCATTTAAATATTATGGTCATTGGAACACCGTCTAATTTAAGTTTTTCAATGAAAAAAGTCTTTGCCACATGTGTTGCATTTGAGGTCTTGGAACAAATGATAACTTAAGCTATTCTAATGCAATAATCAATGACCAAAAGGATAAAGTCATGCCTTGTTGAGGCATCAGGTAATCCAAAAAAATCCATATTTATGTACTCCATAGCTTGTCATGTATGGGCAGTGGAATGTAAAGACATAGGCTTAAATTAGAAGATTTTGTAATTATGTAAAAGGAACATTGGGCTACCATAGATGTAAAATAATACATTATTCTAGGCTAATAAAATCTCTTTGAAATATCTCTATCAATCTTATCTCATAAAAATGGATCAGAAAATCTTCTAACATGTATTTCACAAACAAAAAAATGTTTACATGATGAATTTGGGATACATAACCTTTTATTCTTATATAAATAACCATCTTTTAAGATAAAATCTCTAGATACAAGGTTTGGAGGTTATTTGATTTCTTGATACATTGGTTCAAAGTTAGGATAATCAAGATATCATTTTTAATTTGGTAAAATTTTGGTCCTTTTTTAGAAAAATAGTTAATAAGTGAACACATTGACTAAATGTATCAACTGCTTTATTTTTTAAGTCGGATTTGCATTTGATAACAAATATATAACTAAAGTCTTGTTGAGAATTTAGGAACTTCATCACCTTATGGTCAGAGTAAAAGACAAATTCTTTGAAAAGCAAGATTTCTACCAATTTGAAGATTAAACTATGACATATAGCTTATTTTGATAAATATAACACTACTTTTTCAGCATCATTAATTTTCTTGTTAAAGAAGGCAATATGATGTTTATCATGATAAAGGTCACCACCTATCCCTACTTCTAGTCCATTGCATACAACCTCAAATGTAATAAAAAATTAAATAGTATTCAAATGGGTGCCTTATTCATAATCTCTTTTAACTATTTAAAAGTTAGGTCTACAAATTTGGTCAAAGTTTACCAGACTTAGAACAATTAGTAATCAATGTGACGATACTACTAAAGTCTTGAAAATCATCAATAGAAGCTGGCTATAGTTTGAAACCTTTTAATTTCATAAATTATTTTCTTAGTGTGCCACTCATAAATATCTTGCTTTTGTTTAGGTCAGTAGGCAACCCTTTAGAAGAAACTATGTATCATAAGAAGGCAACCTCAATCATGAAGAGTTCATATTTACTTTGATAAATAAGCTCTTATTTTATGGAGTGCAACATAATTTGTGCAAATAGACTAGTTATAGACCAAAATGCCATCAAAATAAAGTATGAATATTACCATAAGTATGGTTTCAAAATATAGGTCATCAATCTCAAAAATTAACATAGTGTTTGTTATAACCCAAATGACTACACTTACTATTCATACAAATAAACTTTAATATTAAATATTATCATTCATCCATCTCCCAATGTAATCCTTAACTAAAGACAACCACCTTTTAGGTTTATTTTTTAAAATATTATTGAACTTAACATCTGATTTATGAGGTCATCTGAATAAGAAATTAAAAGCCCATATTTTATTGTGATTTCATTAATCACTTGATTATCAACACATATCTCCATGTTCTATTCTTTTTGCTTGCTAAAAGTATAAGGATAACACAAAGGCTAATACTTTTTGGGATAAATCAATTTTAAATAAGTTTTCTACATGATGAGTTAACATAGTATGAGTCTCGTGGCATAATCTATAACAACGAAGGTTGGGTAGGCTCACCTTGGGAACTAGATTGATCGTTAGTTTTATGCACATGTGTGGTAGGGTGTCAGGCAAGTCATTTAGAAAAATATGAAAAGTGTCATTTAAGAAGCCTGATACAATAAGTGATGGGTCTAGTATGGTGGTAGCTAAGTTTTTAATTATAAAAAATGTAAATAAGTCTCCTTTATGAGTGGTCTTCTTAATATGAGGAAGTATGATCAAGCTCAAATTCTGTCTTTTTCTGTTCATGAGCTTAAAGTTTTTGTAGATTTTTTAGGCTAAAGTGACTGGGATTTTTTATGAGGTGGAGAAGGGTATAATGTGATGGCTTTTCTTTCATAAATAAAAGAGCACATGTTCGCCCGACCCTTGAAAGTCGTATCTAAATAAGAAAGCCTTGTTATTTAGAGGATAAGATGACTTACATAAATATGATCTTGAATAAAATATCATCACTAAATCTTTCCAATTTATATGGTACATAACATCTTTACTTAAATGGTATTTAGGTTTATCTATCCATCATAAAGTAGAGGTTTGGGTGTTTCATTAAAGAAACACTTATTGCTTAGTAGCATATTATAGTGGCATAACTACTAATATTGATGATCATCTTACATGGTTGTTCCTAAATTTTTATATTGTTGCCGAAGATGTTGGTGCACCTCTGGTCATCCTGTAGTTGTTGGGTTATAACAGCGTACCCAACCCTAAAGCCACGAACTTTTCCATATTTCCCAATTCTTGCCCATAAACCTTGTTAGACATTATATTTTCTTCTTCGTCTAACTTTTCTTGTTCATTATTAACATATAAGTTTACAGCCATGGTTTTCCTTGAGAAGTTGATGGCTACAAGTTGCTTTCATTGCCCTTAAAAAAAGAGATTCTAGATTGGGTATTTTGGAACAAAATGGGTTTGCATGAAAAAAAGGTTGTAAAGAAGTGGATAATAATATAGTTTTACGAGATTTACAAACTATGATAGAGGTGTTAGATGAAGTGCAACTATGAGTGGGTTAAGAAAGCAATGGTGGTGTGAGCCTTTAAAGAGACTGGAAGGCCACTTCTCTTAAAATAAGTTGTTCTATTTTTTTTCATATTTCTAGTTATATGATAAATATTCGCCAGTGTAGTAATATTTTTCAAATTAAGCTCTACTTATATGTTATTTTTTAAACCTACCCTAAAAAAGGCAAGTACAACATGTTTCAATTCATTTATATAACTTCAAAGTATATAATCCTCAAACTTGTTAATGTACTGTTTGATTTATTTACCACCTTAAGAAAATGTTTTCCATTTAGCTAACAATTCAATATTATAGGTTACTAGAATAAACTTATTGAATAAACTAATCTAAAGGTTTCTACAAGTTTCAGATACGTTCTCATAATTATTGACATATTACTACTCTATGTTTCCACTAAACCTATTTATAGTGTCATTGAGCTTACCCTTAATAAATTAATATTTTCTCTATTAAATTATTTGGTGTTAACTAAAGTAATCATTCATGCTAGTCTATTAGTAAATATAATCCTTTGGGTTAGAATCTTCATTAAAAGATGGGGTATCTAGCTTTATATGAAGGATATGCTCTCCATCTTTTTTTATGCCTCCTATGTCTTTCTTCCTTATTAGGCATATCTAGATCATCATTTAGCTTTGACTCATTAGATGGTTCATTTCTTCTTCTATGTTTTTGAGTTGTCTTATGGATATGTTGTTGAGATTCATTAGAAGGATCATCATATTTTATATAGTTTTTATGCCTCTTAGGGTTTTTTAATAGATTAGTAGGTGTGATACTTCTTCCCATATTATCTCTTTAACTTTTAAGTTTTGGTTTGCATTATTGGTTTAAGAGAATTTGTCATGTAATTTTGAGAGATTAATTGGTGTGAGTTAGGCTATTGATTAAGATAGTTTTATCTTGTAATTTTGGAATAAGTTTTATCTTGAGTGTTGATTTGATTCTTAATTTTAGTTGTATAATTGATAAGACCTACTAGTCAATATGATCATATAAAAGTCTGACACAAGAGGATATCAAGAAGGGACAATGATGACTAATATCTACTTTTTTATATATTTGTTTTATTTAAAATAATTTGTGAGGGAAAAGTAATTGCAACTATAGGCTACCAAAGCTCAGATGACATGCATTTCAAAAAAAAATAACAAGTGATCATGGTCTCACTTTACAAAACCAACTCATGCATAAAACTATATGGTTGTCAAGAAAGATCATAGGGAGACATATTAGTGCTTCTGTACTATCTCCTAAGATAGAATTTGTTCAAAACCAATTAAGAGTTCTATAGTGTACACACTAAGTAAAGGAAAATTTTTTGAAGTAAAAAATGTATTAGTAGAATTTTTTAAAATATAACTTTTAAATACTAAGTAGAAAAACATAACATTGAAACAAAGTTGATATAAGATAAATTAGACTTTTACTATGGTCTAATTTTGAGATTATAACATTGCACTTCTTAATAGATATTTAGAAAAAATTAAAAGATATCATATACTAATTAGGTTTAGGTGATGTGTGTGATATTTTATAATTATATAAATATTAGCATCTAAATTTGTAGCATAAATTTTTTAGTAGAGTATGTGGTCACACATTAAGAGTTAAAGGTAAAGTTTTACTAAGTAGTCTTAACGCATAAAATTTCTCTCGAATAAAAAAACTTTAAGAAAAACATTATTTGGAGCACTCGAATAGATGAAAGATCAACCTTTACTTTAGATGGCCATTTAAAAAGATAAATGCTACAGAAAGAGTGCCCTTTTTTGGTGATGATGGCTTATATTTCTTGAAGGGTTAGCATGTAAAGTATCAAAGATAGAAAAGAGTGATGAGTTGGAGGTTCAGATTTGTGGCGATAATAATGGGATAAATAGATGGTAGGATACGATGTCAAGCCTTGTTGGAGAAGGTGATTGTTTGGTTATTGGATTAAAAGAGTACTAAGTGGGGAAGAC
This sequence comes from Vanilla planifolia, assembly GCA_023846275.1. NCBI lineage: Eukaryota > Viridiplantae > Streptophyta > Magnoliopsida > Asparagales > Orchidaceae > Vanilla > Vanilla planifolia. The sequence continues at coordinate 977,192 of JAIUJO010000047.1, forward strand.
TTATGAGTGTTGATAGAAAGGTGAATTTGTCTGGTTGTGAGCTCTTCTGGTAGTAGAGCCATCACTTTCGATCCTTTTTTCTTACAAGAAAGGCGTAGTTAGAATCTCTTTAACTAGAGTTGGGTACACACTCTTTGCTCACAAAGATGGAAGTGCACAAAAAAGAGAAATTTATTTCATCAACAACTAATTTAATGAGAGAGCCTCTCTTACTTAGAGTTCATAAAAAAAAAAGTGAAAGGAAAATACGCCTTTGGAAAATGTCATAAACATGAAAAAAATAGAATGACAACTTTTTAGTGAAATCAATTAACAAACTAAAAGAGATCTTTAGACTTCATTGACGTTATTCGTAAAAGTACTATATTCTTGATCATATCTTTAGAAATATTACACTAATCACTTATTTCAAGAAGTGTCATTATTATAATAATCAATTAGTAAAACTAATAATATAATATAAAAAATAAAAAAGGAGAACCTATTATTACTAATAAGGAATATTTAATGTTAGAACAAAGCTCCTAAATATAGTGAGTTGGGCTTATTGGATTGATAAAAAAACACCATAATTCATCAAATAATTTTTGTTTAGTATGCAACTCATCAAATAATAGAGGAAATGTTTTTAGGGCAAACCAAAGCGTTACTAACACCAAACAATTCACTTATTAAGTGGCATAGGAAAATTCTTATAAAGAAATAATAATTCAAAATTCATGCAATCTATAACTAAACTATCAGTGCATTTTGCACGACTGCTCAAAATTGTTGGAGTAATTTTGTCATTTGATCATACAATTTTTCAATCAAACTTTCATATTCTCATTAGCTTTTTAAAAACACCTAAATAGGTTCATTATTCGATAATAAAATTTTGTGATTGCCTATTTTGTGTTCTGTCCACGCATAAGATCTAAATCTAGCTATTAGAAAAAAAATTCGATCTAATGCTCTAAATCAAGTAGTGCTTGCTAAATCCGTGCCATCTCATATTGTATTTATCATGATTAAATGGTCTAAGAGCATTTTGATCGAGCAGTTCATGGGAAAAGTTTTTCAGCCATTATTTTAAGACATTGGTAACTTTATAATTTATTACTAAGGACTAATTAATTAGTTTCATAAGTACTTTCAGTAATTAGAAAATGTCTATAAATAGGTTAGTCCTTGAAAAACTTTGATTGATAAATTTTTTTCAAAATTAAAAGAAAACTTTTCAAATGATGATATTCAAGCCATTAGCACCTAATGTTCGAAATCAAATCCTTATGCTTTGTATTTCACTTATAAGACTCATAATCTCTACTTTCCTAAAAAATTAGTGAAGTTCTAAATTTTTTTATATCTAATTGATTCATTTAAAATGCTTATACCTCACTAAACATTTTTCAAGCATAGTGTTTTTGTTTGCATTATTTTTTAATTTTATATCATTTAATTATTTTATTTCGTTTCTAGGTTTCTTTGGTTGTATGGCTGTAAAGTTTTGTTGTTTTATTATTGAAATATTTTAACGTTACCGATCATTTGGCAAAAAACTAATATTAGTTATTTTTTGCTAGTTTTTGTTAAGGATTGATGTCTGCCTGACTTTAAGCTAAACCACTTAAAAAATAAACATCTACCAATTCTTTTTTTTTTTAATTTTATTTCATAATTTTATAAAAAATTAATAATAAAAGAAAAATAAACATATTTTAAAAGAGTTAAAATATTTGAAATATAAATTATTATTTACTAAAAAAATTTTAAAATATAATCAAGTTTATTAAAAATATATATTAAAGTATTTTTGAAAAAAATTCTCTCGAAAAATTTTTTTCTAATAATTCGCCGCTCTCTCCCTAAATAGTATTTCATAATACGCATATGAGGAACTTTGGATCTACAAAAAGGGGAAAATTATTAGGAATTAAAATTTAAGTTCCTAATAAAAAAATATTTAAATAAATAATTTAAAAATTATTTTATAAAAATTTAAATTTAAATGAAAATAAATAATTTGTTTAAATAAAATAAATTTATCAAATAACGTAAAACTAAATATTAATAAGAAATAAAATATACAGTTGCAATATGTAGTTGGCCCAGCTTAAAAAATGCCTACTTCACATTAACAAAATCTAGCAAAAAAACACCCAATATAAAACATTCGCCAAAAGGCAGGTAGGCTAAACTCTCACCATAACAAAATAAAAAGAAACAAGTTACTATGGCCACATAATTAAAATTAATACAAAAAATTCTTGTTCTTGTCAAATAATTATTGAGGGAAAAGTATCTCAATTAAGTTAATAATGAATAAAAAAATTAATAACTAAACTAAGCTAAGAAGAAGGTTATAATTAGGCGTTTGGCAACTGAAGAAAGTAACTATAGTAGCTACAATTGTTTTTGGCTACTAACGGATTGAATATCATGGCTTCAAAATTTTATTTAAATTGTATGAAAATTCATCATTCCACTTTGATGATTAGTTCATTTTCTTATGAAAAATATTTAGGACTAAACATGCTAAGCAAAGAAGTAGAATAATCGTTATTATTTCACAAATTTTTTTATTTTTAGTTGAAAAAATTATTATTTAAAGAAAATATTCTAAAAGCTGAAAAAAGTAGATAAAAAATATGTAATTGAATCACTTCAACAGAACCAACTGAGACTAATTATTTTGGTAAGTTGTATGACCAAACAAATGAGATTTTTTGGGGATGTTTCAAAAAGTATTTGATCAAAACTGTTAGATCTAAATCTTATTAGTATGATGGCTAAATTTAGATCTTACGCATAGAATAAAAATTGATCATGCAATTATTAAATAGTATTAGGCTTTATAAAAAGATAGATAAGATGAAGGTTGTTTGATCATGAAATTGCACAATCAGATCGTTCTTGTTAGCCTCATAATTTCGAGACATGTTGTTCGAAAAGAATGATTTGCTTTAGTCCTATATTGTGAAGGTGAACAAAATATTTTTTCTATATAAAGCTTTACGTGTTCATCAAAGTCAACTTATTCATGGTTCTTTGCCCCCTTGTTTGCTCCCAGAGCTGTTAGTATTGCTTTTTACATTTTATCTGTGAATAGAAGAGTACAAACAATTTCTAATGCCCAGCTAAACTGTGTTCACTATTGTACTTAGTACATCGACTGGCAGATATGTTTTGGGATTTACATTTCAAACCTCTCAACGATAGCTAATGTTGTTTATGAATTGTAGAGACTTTTGGATTTTATTGCTAATTATTAGCATTATTTTAATTAGAATTATTTTTAACTTAATTATTTTATTTATGATGTATATTTTATAAAAGTTACTATATAAATACTAAGATTTCACAAATAAATAAAAAGATTTTCAAGATTGTGAAAAAGAATGGATTAAGTTTCTAAGAGCCTAATATTTTTTAAAAAATATTAATTTTGCTCAAATTTAATTTTTGTGTCTTGTAATAAGGATTTAAAAAAACTTAACATTTTTTATTCAAATTAAATTAAAATAACTAAAATTTAATTTAAAATATGCCTCTCTGTGGTTTGTCACTAAAACTAAGATGATCTTCATAAGATTTCACCACTGCTCTACTTCTTTAAGTTTTCTCACGAACACAAGTATCGATTTTCTAAAATTTTAAAATTAAATTCAACAAATTTTATCAATATACTTATGATTTGTTATCAATAAACAAAACATCATGTTTAGTGGTCAATATTCGATAAATTTCTTCATTTTGATGATAGAAAAACTCTTAAAAAAATAATGACAAACTTCAATTATTTATAAAAAGAATCTCTAAAATAATTAAAGATAAAGTCATATGCATGTCATGACTAAATTAATGCTCCTTCTTAATTTATACTTAGTTCTTTCAATTTTTATTCTCTTTCATTTTTTATTATCACTCATAGTGACTGTCAATTTTTGTAAAATTTTAATAAAGTTAACATTTTATGAATTTTTCAAGTAAATAATGAACTATTTTATTTCTTTAAGAAAATCACTCCCTTCTAATTACACTTTATTGGATAGTTTTTTGTCACTCACACAATTCTTTTCAAATTATTTTAGTTCTTTTTGTAGCAATTATCACAAAATTTTATTTAAGGCATATTGTATTATTTTTTATTTTAAAGTTTCAGAAAACATTTATTGTTATGATAAAATTAATTCTAAAATCAATCAAAATTTCATATTTAACATGTTTTTATGATAATCCTAAAAAGTTTTAAAGTTTTATGTTTTTTAAAACTACATCCCTTTTTACTATTTATTTCTTTTGAATATTTTAAATTTTATTTGTCAAATCTTATCTTTTTTCTTCATTTGTGTTTATGCTAATGTTTTTAGTAAAAAAATATTAATCAAAGTTTATATGCATAATACATGATTTTTACAATTACATTTGAGAACTAAAGCTATTTTGGGTTCAACATATCTCTGTGTAACAATGTTATAATTTTCTCTCTCCATGCAAAAGTTAGAAATTTCAGAAGTATTTTAGCTTTAATCTTACACGCAAGTAAAATATAATTGGTTTGTATGCAATAGTGCCACGTAAACTTATGATTACAGTATATAAAATGTTGACATACATATGATGTAAGATGCTCAAACAAAAAATTTTCTACTAATTAGTTTTGCTTTTTGAAATTGAGCATGTATACTATCTGTATTTGAAGTCACTCAATTCCTTAAATAATAAGACATTCTTGTTAACTTTTTTATTTTAAATCACGATCCTTTGCATACTCTCTGAATACATGTTGGCCCTTCATCAGATTTTTTATAATGAAATAGATATTCACTATATTCTTTTTTCAAATCCTTTTATTTTTTATTAAACTTTTCATACTTTTTGCAAACAAAGAGTAAATGTTTATCATATTTTTCTCTAAAGTAATTTTCTTCCTCACTTGAAGATACACTCTTCTATTTCTTAACTAGCCATCATTTAGAAGAGTCCTTCATTATTTTCTTTCTTTACACTTGTGATGATTACTTTTGACTCATTCAAAAATATTTTCAATGCCTTCTTTTACTTATTACACTTTTTATTTCATTCTTCTCAAGTGATCTTTCATAAGTCATCGCTAAATTGTGCCAAATTTTATAAGTTATTTCTAAACTCATAATTTTATTAAATTTAGCAGTAATAAAAAGATAATAAAAAATATTTATGTTTTATTCAAAAAATATATTACTCATAGACATTCTTTATCAATTAAAAGTACTTACCAAATGGGCAAAATTATCTTATTATTGATACTATTTTTGTATTTTTAATAAAAATAATCGTACATATAAAATATTCTAGTGGCTACAAAAAACGTCTAAAAGAGCTATTTTGCATGTGCTACTTAATCAAAATGATCTAGACTATTTGATTTTGAAAATTGCATGATCAATGGATGAGATTTGCTTGTTTGTATTTAGAAATAGGATTGATCATCAGATTTGAATCATAATAGAATGACTAAAATTTCATCCTATGTGTAGGACAAGCACAAACAATGTGAATATGGTCCTTTATGATCGAATTGAGGATATTGTCGATCTTACAAAAATGTAGAGGTGATGGGATCATTAAAACACAAAGTTATGCGACCATAAAATTTTGGTTATTGCTACAATTTAGAAGCATAATTCCTGAAAACACGACTTTCATTGTGTTACATTATGAAGGTGAACAACGTTTTTTGTTTTGAATGCTTTGCATTATCTGCTAAATCAACCTTTTTTGGGTTGGGTACCATCCAGTTTGGTTGAGAAGTCATCACCCATGATGTTACTCATGAACTATACACTAAATATGAGGATACAGTAGTAATAACTTGATCTAGGAACTGTATAAACTCTTTTCACAATCCTACCTAGTACTGTAGCTAGTTTAGATGTTTATGGACATGCATTCAAAACCCTTTAATGACATCTAGCATGTATTAGGCACTGTTGAGAGTAATAGTTCCTATTACTAAGACTTAGCAATATTTTTTACTAATTGAGTATTATAACTCTAATTTATATTTGGTAAAAGGTATTGAAATTGTACTAAGATTTAACATAAAAAAGATTTTCAAGATATTCAAGAAGTACAGATTAAGTCATGAAACATGTAACATAAGTAGCTGCTTATTCATTTAGTGCAAGACACGCAAAAATATCACATTTTTTTATTTTACTTAGAATTGAAATGTGTATTGAAAACTAACATTCATATTCTTTTATCAAATAATTATTTTAGGCAACTTGTTATTAAACTATCTTAGACTAGAAACTATTATAATTAAGAATAAAAGCTAAAAGGAATAGCCATTATAAAAAAAATAAGTAGCATGAACTCTTATTTTAAAAACATTGCATCATTTCATATATTTAGATAATTAAAATATGTAATACTCTTTTTTGTAGTGCACTCATGAATATACTAATCTTATCTAGTTTTTCTTTGATTATAATTCTATATTACGATGTATTTTGAATAGAATTTCTAATTAAAAATAATATCATTGATTTTTTTTTCAAGAAGCTTTTGCTTTCGAACCTTGATAAAAATTTATATGTTTGTAGGAGTTATATAAATGAGCAAGTATAAGTTTTACATTGATTATGATAGTGTTATCAAGACAAAAGAAGAAAACTATTCTGCATAATAACCTAATAATTCCATGTTTTACTTTAGACTTTTATGCTTAGTGCAAAATGTGCTTCTAACTATCTTATTTATAAGAACACACATTTTATGCTTGTATTATGATTTTTTTAGGTGATATGTAATTTTTTAATATGTTAAGAATTTTTTAATTCATTATTCTTTATGCTTTAATTATTCCATACATTTTGCTTGTGAAAACATTTTTATTTTCATTTTGAAAAATTATGTTAAGTAATGTAAAGTTCAGATACATTTGGCAAGCTTCACTTTGTCCTTCTATACTACCTAAAAATTTTTACTTGCATTATTTAATAGAATAGTATTATTTTCTTAATTATGGTAAAAAGTGTTGGACCTTGTTAAATGTGATGTGACATTTGTTTTAATTTTCTTGCTTTTAAATTTTTTTTCCATATAAATTTAATTTTTTCTATTAACTTTGTGGTACTTCAATTAGTTTTTGATAATTTATTCATATAACTTTATCAGTTGAAATGCCCAAAAAAATTAAATTACTTTTCTTTCTAATATTAACTTTCTAATTTCATTGATATAGTTCTTATTTTCCTTTAATGAAACAATTTTTATTTATTTTTTTCAATATTTTGACTAACTTAAATATTTAGCCATGAAATATATTTTTATGTCAAAACTCAAAGAATTTTATTAAAAATTGTTCATTCATTAAGCTTGGATTACACCAAAAGATGTTTTTACAAGAAAATACATGCCTTATATATTGAATGATTTTAACAATATTAAATGATTTTAATTATATTAAATATTTTTTAAAATTTATGTTTGTTCCTTACATATTTGTTACATTTTAATTGAAGAAAGAATATGTTTTAACAAACCAAAAGACATTCGTATGCATTTTCACTAATTGATTTCACTATTATAAATAAACCAAAAATATTTTTGAATTAAAAAATTTGTCTCTAAGAGATATTAAATATGCTAAAACGTTTTCAGTAAAGCAAGTTGACAAAAGCATTACTAATATTGATTTGTAAATGAAAAGTACTCAATAAGACAACAAAGAAGGGTAGAAAAGGAATTAAAAAGTAAAATCATCATAGCTAAAATATTGTACTAAAAAGTGCTTAATAAATTTTTTCATAAAAATGAAAATTATTAAAAGAACAAAGAATGAAATATGATTTAACGAAAAAAATAAATTTATTAAAGCTTGTATCATATCTTGTTGTAAAATGTTTTTGATAATTCAATTGTAAATATTGTTTTATTAAAAATAGTTTATAAACAAAGAACATTAGTAAGATTATAAAAAAGTTTTAGCATTTAGAAGTAATTAATCATAATATTAAAAAATTCATTTTTAACAAATAATAATCAAGAGTATGTTGATATAGATATAGAAAAATTAGAGCAATGTAATAAAATATAACTATTAAGGCAATTACACACTTCAAATTTTAGATAGTATGATTATCCAAAAAAAATATATAACCCAACATAGATGGCAAAGCATAAAATTATAAAAACTTTGTATTTTAGTAAAATTAAAGATTACAGGTGTAGCCATAATAATAACAACAACAAAATCTATAAACAAATGTTAGTTAGATAGTAAATATATTTAAATATTTAAAATAAGTTTTTGTGGCATGATAACGACAAACATATTGCAAAAATTAATTTTGACTTTTTTCTAATAAAAACATACGTAAAATAATAAGAAGAAAATTATCTTGACAAAAAGACCTTTAAATGTTCAAAACAATTAGAAAAATAATGCAAAAAATAATTAAACTATGACTAATAATTTAAAAAGTATTCAAATATTCTAAATTATTAAAAATGGTTGCTTTAAAAAAATATAAGAGATATAAAAATGCATCAAACTAGTTAGATTTAAAAAAATCCTTTATTTTTAAAATTAATAAGAAAAAACCTAAAATTAAACTTCTTTAAAATATAGGGAGTATGCAAAATTATATTTTAAGAAATATTTTTTCAATTTAAAGGTGTTTTAGAATTTGTCATCATATTTAAAAAATCTCAAATAATTAAAATTAATTATCAAATATTAAATAATACTTTAAAACAATCATTAAGATAGCCAAATCATTAAAATATGATAATGTTGAAAATACTTATATAATCTAGTAACAAAAAACTTTGTTAATTATCAAAGAAAAACAAACTTCAATTAATATGTAAAAAATTTCAACAAAACAAAATCATAAAAGAAAATCATCAAGATAGCACATGCTCAAATTGCTAAAAATTAATTGCATAATTCATTTCCCAAAACATCTTCATAATAAGAATTATAAAAAAGTTATCAAAATCAAGTTAACAATTGAATAGAAATGGAAAAATGTAAAAATTAGATTACATTGAAAGATAAAAAAGGGTTATGAAACATTCCAAAAAAATATGGACATTTTGCTTATCTTTTTTACCATTCTTATGATAAATATAATGAAGGCATGTGACTACATAGATTAGCTCTTCCTATGATCTATCTTGTATAATATTGGATTTTTAGAGATGTGTTATGTTTAGATTGTACGATATATTTAAAAAATCATTACAAAATAGAGATTAATGATAACATGTGCAAGACTATTTAACCAAAAAATTAATAAACAAAAAATATTTAAATTTTAATAATTAACATAATTTAAGCCAAAAAATTTTTCTTAACAAGATATTAATGGGAGGAAAAGTTGAAGATATTAAATAGAATGTAATAGTATAATCATTAAAAGAAAAAATCATGTATAGTTATTTTTAACTTGAATTTAAAAAATTATTTATGTAAATAATAAAAAATTATCCTGATCAATTTGTCATGAATAGATCATTCTCTAAAAACAAGAAAAAATAGTAGAATGATTAAGAAGTATAATATTTTCATTTATAATAAATTAGTTTCTTAAATTAATAGAAAATTTTTCTAGTTTTTTAAAAATAATTTTATCACATATGTAAATTTTTAAATTAATTTAAAAAATTTAATTTGCATTATAATTGAAATTTTGAAATTAAATTTTTTTGGTTTGACCGTTTTAAAAAGTATTTTTATAATAAACTCTCAAAAACTATATTAACAAAATAAAAAATTATTAAATTAGGAAACTAAGCATATAAGTTGTTAAATTAAAATAAATATTCAAAAAATTATGTATAACATTAATAAACTCTATATTCAAAATATAAACTTGTTCAATTCAATGTTGTAATTAACAAAGAAAAAAAAAATAAAGAAAGATCAATTAGATGATATAACACCATACTTTTGCAAATGTTTTTTTGTATTCATGCCAATTACAAGGAACTTACCTTGGCAAAACAAGGTATAAATGACACAAAAATTTAAAATATCGGAGATAATGAGTCAATTAAATAATTTAGTAAAACAAGTACAAATAGTTAAAAAAATATTTTTAAATCACATGAAATTGATTAAAATATTAGCAAAAATTGAGAATACAAAAGTCTAGAAATTTTGAAATATGGTAGCTGAAAGTATTATCTGTATTTACAAGATATGATAATTATCTGTACTTACAATTGATGTGATTATGCAAGTATGACTTTGAGATGGCATAAGTACACATAGGTTAGATCAACTATAACTTAAGCTTTCAATACTTAGCATATAATAGCCAATTACACATTTACAAAAATGTTATCGTACTTTATGACACTACAAACTTTACATCACATACTTAATGTTGCTTAGTTTAAGCTCTATCCAATATTCTAATGACCATATATGACATCATTTTGTTTCAAACTCAAATATGCACACTTTAACACACTTCTCTTGTAGCCATTAAGTGTTGAAGTATGATAAGAATATGAAAATAACACAAACAGGGCAATTGATGAAAATCTCTCATGGTCACATTTGACTTATGTCATTTAATGCCATGCATATAGATTATATCATAAAATAGTTGAAAGTTAAAAATGTGAAAAGCATAGATAATATTAAGTTTTATTGCTTTTGCAAATTATGATAGTTGATCAATTTAACAAATGAAATCAACCAAATAAATATCTAGATGTATATAACATGTATAATATGCATGTTTTATTGTCTATAAATTCAATATTAATGAGTAAGATAATATTGTCATATTTTTCATATCAACATAAAGGGATACATTTTATAATTTTCACTAAAATGAAGTGCACATGATGAATCTTAGATTGGGAACCAGTCCACCAAGTGTTAAAGAAATGGCTCCTTGATGTACATCGTGGGCCACACTTGAGTAAAGCTACCAACACTTATTGACTTATTTTCACAAGTGACATACATGATGGAACACAGGATCAAGGATTTTAAATTAATAATCAATATTTGATTTCGAGGTGCATGATTAAAATATCATTCAAAAAATTATTAATAAAAAAATGAGTCATCAAAAAAAATGTTGCACTATCAAGTGTTCAATAGTTCAAACTATTTGTGTTTCATTCAAAGAACTTTATATTTTTATATAAACATAATAATTACTAAAACAACCACATCATTAAAGAGTTTTAAAATTATATAAACTATCACGAATAAGTAACCATAAATAAGAAAATTAGTTTTCGAAAAAAGCATAGTTTATTTTTCAAAAATTAGATAAACTTTTTTAATGATAAGTGCATCACGAAATGCAGAATCGTAAACAAAAAACATTCAATAATTATTATATATTATTTTCAAAAATTAAATATATATTAAGCATAACAAAAATTTCTTAATATTGGAAAAAAACATTGTATTAGAAATTAAAAAACTCAAATTAGTAATAATACACAAGTTATTAAGATGTTAGAATGCCCAATATATTAAAAGTTATGTACAAAACATATTTATTTTAAAATGTTCTCAAGGTTTAGTGTGCAACAAATTCACCGATCATGAACTTGATACAAGAATCTACAATTCCAGAACTTTACCACAAAGTAACTTGTGTGGCATGCTTTATATGGGTACAATATGCCTTTTAAAGGTTTAGAAATGTTTGAGGTTGACACTTAAGCATATGTGAGCAAGCCTTTTCTTTTGTGCACCTAGATAACAAGGAGTATTTTGCAGATCGAAAAATGGTTTATATTATTTACATGAGCTTCGGTGGTGTTTCACTTTATTGTCGCACCCTTTTTTATCCGTTGCATAAAAACTATTTGCCTTGTCTTAATTATAGAGATATTTTTATTATTATTACATAAAGTTTTTAAGTATTTTTTTTCTTTATTTATTATTCAATATTTTATCTTTTTTATTTAAATTTATCAACATAGAGTTAAACATTTAAAGGTTACATAATATTTATTATTTTTCATTTTGAGTTTCCAAAAATTTTATGTTTGTATTATTTTGTTGAATATTTTTTCTTGTTGTCACTTATCAATATTATATTGCGAATATTTCGTAATGCTTTAAATTTGTAAAATTTCTTATTTTTTTACTTGACTATTTTCTTTATGTTTGTATGCTTACCAATTTTTTATTTGCATCACTTTTTTTTGATATACCATATGAATATTTTAATAAATTAAACATGAATAATTCAATAATGCAAATGGTTTTGTGATATTTTGTTGATTTTAAAAATATACTTCTGACAATAGCATGATTAAAGTAATTAACTTTTATCTCTTTACACTCATATTTGAGTTTATATTTGTTTTTCTACATATATTGCAATGTTTAAATGATTTTACTACATGTGTATGTAGCTTATTTGTTAGAATATTAAATTACCTTTATTGTTTCTGCTATTTTTTTAACATAACATTTGTATTAGTTTTACTTATTTATTTGATAGAAATTTTAAAGTTTTTTTTTGAATATCTTGTAAGAAAATATTTAACTTTTTCGATATTTTATTTCCATTACATTAGCAATTTTTAAAATATTCTTCAACGAATGACTTCAAAATTTTATATAAAATGCTTTATTAAAAATATGCTTCTTATTTGTTAATATAGCAAAATAGGTCGTAAGAATTAAATCATGGATTCTTTCTATTGTATCTAAAAATTCTAAAAAACTAAAAATTGAAAATATTATATTTAAATTTAAAGTATTAATATATTAACAAAAAAATGTCAAAAAGGATCACAAATGTAAAGAATGCAAATATATGAACTATTCACACAAAAGAAAAATCTAAAATATGTTGATTTATTTGAATAATATGTCTTAAAGTGGTTTTCTATTCGCATATCACAATACTTCAAAAATATATTTCATATTATAATTTAAGCATCATAAATGAGTTACTATAATAAAAAACTAAGAAATTTCACAAAAATTATAATATATCTAATAATTAACTTAAAAATAATTATACTATGTGTATATAAACTGCACAAAAGTACAAGAAAAATAGTAACATCAATATAATGAGCATATAAATTATTTTTCGCATCCACAAAAATATTAACAAAAACATTTATACATGATTTAATTTAACAAAAATAAAAAATTATAATAAAAATTTAAAAAGTAAAGATTTAAAAATACAAATATCCAAAATAAATAATGGAATGATAAAAAATATTAAAAAACCTTCATGGCCTAATTTCTTAAAAAATATTCTTATTGTAGACTAAACGAAAATATTGATAACAAAAAATCATCAAAATTGTAATATTCCAAAAAAATTTAGTAAATAGATTGTATAGACAAGTAACTAAAAGTAAAAAATACCTCATAATTAATGATGTTTAGTTGGAGTTGTAGATGGTTTATGATAATATTAAATGGCATTTCCTCTTTTTTATGTTACATCAACTTAGCTATTATGAAATGTTTTCATAGCTTAGTGCACGCTTTTGATAATTGGCTAACAAATGTTGGATCTTTTGTATGTATCATTGTAGAAAAGTCCTTTTTCTATGAGAATATTTTTATTCAAAGTTCAAAAATATTTTTTTTTCTTTTTATTTATAAAAAATATCTTATATGTCAATTTGTAGTAGTGACATTGTTTTACTTTTACAAAACATTATTCTTATTTTTTAAGTTTTATTTTACAAATTTAAAATTTCTAAACAATTTTATTCATTTTTTTTATTTTAAATATTATTTTTAGTATTTATTATTTTCTTGATTTAATTTAGTTATTTTATTTTCAAATTGTTTAACACAATATGTTTATTTTTCAAAATTTCTCAATTTTTTGTAAGTGACAATTTTGAAATATTATTATTTTTACTTATGTTACATATCTTCTTATGTTAAATTTTAATTTTAATTTTTTATAGTATTTTTTCATTGTCCTTAATAGTATGCAAATTTCTTTGATTTGTTACACAAAAAAATTTTAATATTTTTAATGCCTAATATTTTATATTATTTAAAAAATATAGTTGATATTTTTTCTATATTTTGATTAATTTAAATATTATATTTTGAAAATATCTTTTATTTCTTCAATATAATTTTCTCTAATATATTTTGATCAATATAAAGCATGGATAGCACAATTTGTTTCACAACTTATGTTCATTGTTATAATAGTAGAAATTCTTAGACAAGTTAAACATTTAGTTATATTTGTGTTTAAAACAACTTCTTATTTTTCCTTCATTATTTATAGAATTTTATAAAAGATTGTTTTTTGCAAATTATAAACAATGCTTTAGGAACTTTAATCCTTTTATTTCATCTTTGAAAATAAACTTTAAAATATTAAAATTTAGGTAAAACTGATGAATTAAAACAAGAAGACAATTCAAATTATAAAATTCTGACAATAATAAAGAAACTAATTCTTCACTAATATGTTTTAAAAATTTTTAAAAATAAAAAAAAACCTATAAGGCTTGATATAAAAACAAACAATAATAATTAGAATTTTTATGTCTTAAAAAGGTTGTATAATCACAAACTATGTATGTAAAGATCACAATAACGAATAAGAAAATGACACAAAAATAACAAAGATTTTAAATTATATGACAACTATTTTCATTAAATATTATCTGAATAGTGTAAATAGTGAGGATATTTTAGCAAAAACAAAAGTTATTTTAACAAAAATTATCAGCATTATAAGAATTTTGAAATTATACAAAATTGACATCAAATAAGTTCAAAGAAATAAATGTGCAAAAATATATTACATATTAAAAAATTATGTATATGAAATGTTGAATAAAAAAGTATAAAACTATTGGGTAATAATATATTTGATTAAGAGAAATATTATATTATATTAATTTAAATATGTTTTTAGGTTTGTGACAACCTAAATGTAAGTAAAGAAAGCATGAGATTAAATTGTTTAATATTTTTAAGATAATTAAAAAATATTAATGCTAATATCATAAATATGTTATTTACAAAATATTAGATACTGAAGAACATGTTGTCAATTTAATAGAATTAGCTACAAAAAATTTTGTGATAAATTTGTCTAAAAAAATAATAAAGAATGGAGGAAAGACATGAAATAAATCAAGCACAATATTAAAAAAATTAATTTCATTCCACAATTTTTTTTAAAAATAATGTAACAAAAATAAGGGATTTTTAAGAAAAAACATCAAAATGTTAAAAAATATAAAAGGTCATTGAGATATAAAAACTTATTTCTTCACATCCATTTTATTTTCAATAGCATATTTATTATTCATTTGTTAATATAAAAACTTTTT
Source organism: Vanilla planifolia (assembly GCA_023846275.1). Classification (NCBI taxonomy): domain Eukaryota; kingdom Viridiplantae; phylum Streptophyta; class Magnoliopsida; order Asparagales; family Orchidaceae; genus Vanilla; species Vanilla planifolia. Next base: position 992,495 of record JAIUJO010000047.1, read on the forward strand.
AATATAACATAAAATTATTCTTATATTTGAAGTTTTTAATAATCAACTTTATTGTAAGTTTATTTCTTCTATTTTGTACATTTTTTACTTTTGTAGACACTAATGCTTTACATTGGGACAAATTCAGCAAATTGTTCTAACAATTTTATGTTCTTATAATATGAACTTTTTTCACATTTTAACTTTACACAAATTTTTTACGTTATTTTTAAGAGCATTTTTTTTAGTTCAATAAAAAATCTTTCTTATTTTAATAAATTTCAATCTTAAGAAAAATTTTAATATAAATATTATAGATATTTAATATTGTGTAACATCAAAGAATTTTAGGTTTCAATGGAACCTACAAAATATGTGACTTGTCATAAATAAAAATAATAACTTAAAAATTATAATTTTAAAAAATAAATAAATTTAAAATATAGATATGATAGTTAAAAATATAAAAACTATATCAGCAATATAACTCAATTAATACACTAAAAATATAATTTACAAAATGAATGATTAATAAAGCTTTTCTTAGTCAAATGCTAAAAACACTCACAGTACAAATAAAACATGCTAAACATTAAAAATATAAAAACAAATAAGTAATTATTTAAGATGCTAAATGTGTTGATTTTTAAGAGTGAGGAAAACTTTTACTAAAGATAAATAAATATATAATTTTAATTAAAAATATAAAATAATAAATAAAACATTCATAAAAAAATAATATAACTTATTAAAAGTTGCTATCCAATACCAACATTCAATGATATGTGTGATGGATAAGGGGAAGATTCTTGACATGTTAATTAGTATTTTACATTAATATTGATTTTATTTTATATTATTAGTGACTATTTTGAAATAATGTTTGCAAGTCAAATTCAACCCGGTAAATATGATTTAGGATTGGCATGCCATTTCTATCATATCTTTTAATCAATCATAAAATAGACATTTTTATTTAAATTTTATTTGAAATGTCACATTGTCATTTTTGATAGTTATTTATATTTTTCTTAATATTTAAAAAACTTATTTTTTATACATAAAATATTTGAGTTTATTTCTTGTCGTAGATTTTTTTTTTTATGTTTTATTATTTAACGTTTAATATATTTAAGTGCATTTTATGAAAAGGAATGTTATTTTAAGAAGTTTTAAAATTTTGTGTTTTTAATCACTTTTTCTCAATCCAAAAACCATTTTATGTAATATTTCCTTGAACAAAAAGGATACATCTCTGTAATTATTTATCAATGGAATGTGTTAGATAATTTAAAATTTTTATGTTACTTGTCAACACACTAATCATTTATTTCCTTTTAAGTTTTAATTTATATTACCATATTTGCATTATTTGTAACCATATATCAAAGTTTTTTTAAAAACTTTTATATTTACAATTTAAAACAATTAAATATTTTTTAATAATGATTCCTAATTTTTCGTCTTTTTATTTTTCAATGCTCTATACAATGAAATGTAATGAACAACATATTCTTAAGACTATTCAGCAAGTAATGTATCTATTTTTAATGTAAGAAATTTTTATGTTAAGAGATTTCTTTGTTGACAATTTAATATCGTGATAACTAAATTACTGAAGGAGTTGGGTCACAACTTACCATTTATAAGTGATAAAAATAGTGAGTTTTGAAGTGAGTAATTTATTAAATATTTTAATGGCAACATAATTTCATAAAATTTTTTGCATTTTGTGGGAATGTTAGATGCTTCACTAACACATTTAGAAATTTTGACAACTTTGGCAAAGCAATAGTGTCCTTTACAGATTGAGGAAGATGTGAATGAATTGATTTTGTTCTACATAAATGCTTCATTACTACTGGAGAGAATTAATCGATCAAAGCTTCATTCTCTAACTATCAATCCACTATTTTTAAACCCATTTGCCCTTTCATTTCTTTGTCCATGTCACTAAAGGCTTTATGAATGGGTTTTCTCTTATGCACCATTAACTAATTTAATCATTGAATTCATTTAATACTTCCTCCATATGATTGGAGGATCCCTTGTATAAATCATGTGTAGTGCTTAAATTAAAGTCAATTATTAAGAACAACAAAGCTTTAGTTTTCTCTATAGTTTAAGTTAACTTATACTAAAGTGTCGCTTCTTTAGTCCTTGAGTTTAGCATAAATAAAGGTATATCGCACGCCGTTTTACTCCCTTGGATTATAAATGAACATGTGAATTGACTACTCATCCTCATTTAAGGTTAAATAATGGATGCTTTTCATTCGTAATACCTATATCTTATTTGATGTATTGCAATCGTGTGCTTAAATTCTAATCTCTTAGATAGTTTATGGTATTTGTTATTATCAATCAAAGGTATTATGATAGTAATCAATGCTATTTTTTTGGTGTTGAGTAGTTGATAGAGCTTACAATGCTCTTTTTTGTTGCAACTCTTATATTATAGATTAGGATGCTATCCAAATAAGATATCTATTATGCAATTTTAGGGAACCAAGAACTTCTACGAATGTCGCTCAAATTGAAATTCTTCTTTTAACCATTTCTAGTCTCTCCTTAAATGTCTATTCTAAAATAGGTTGACGTCTTTCTCTTTAAATTTCATTGGATAAGGATTTGTGGTTCTTTCAAGCTAGTTGTTGTTGAAATCTTTTAAATGATATTTAAGTCATATTGCAAATAAGCTTTATCCTAAGATGCTACTAAATTAGAAACAAAACATAGTTGTTTATTCTACCTTTGGGTTTTTTTAAAAGAAATTTAATTATCAGTAATCAAGACAATAATTTCATGTTGATCCATGCCAATTAATTGGCAACCTTTGTTTTCCTTGAGCATGTGCTAACTATTTTACCCATTTTATCAGAACAATCATTTGTGACTTCTATATACTCCTTTATTGGTGTGTAACAATGTGGGTGTGCTTTATTATTTTTTCATAAGCATCCTTACCTAACGTTAAACTATTAGATTTAAATGACTTTTCAATTACCATATTAGCCAAATTCATAGATAAACCCACACTTGTTGGTGCATTAGAAGCCTTAATTACAACTTAAATGTTAGATGACATTTTACTTTTTTACATTGAAGAGACGTGTGACTTGAACGTAGAAGTCAATTCAATAACAAATTATCTTATTGAATTCATTGCCATAACCCATTTTTAGTTTTCACCCTTTTTTTGTTATGTAGATGAAACTAGGTAATTCCATTACTAGATGCACACCATCATACATCCTTGTTATAGTTGATCTTTCTAGGTTTGTTGCAGCTTTTGCGACTTTCATAGGAGGTTTTTACTACCAAAACTAAGTACTACAATGCTACCTTATTAACAAATGTGTCAATAGATACTCAAATGACACCAAAACTAGAGCTAATGATGATTTAAAATTTATGTGAAACTTAGGATGCCACTTAAAGATTGCTTACCTAAAGTCATTGATGTTCCATACTTGGTGAACCTAACATCACAAATAATCTATCTAATGTAATTAGTGCATTTCAATTATAAAGTGATCCAACCTTAAAATTGTTTAGAACTTTAGCACTAGGATTATTTCCATACTTGGGAATTTGTGTGAATATTTTCTAATAAATTTAAGCTTGAATGGTATAGCCATTTTACCAATTTCTTCTTCTTTGAAAATAATATTTAGTTAACCATTTAACATTCTTGTCCATTGTTGTAGATGAGTGAAAGCTTTGCTATGTATCGAACAACATCAACAAATTAAAAGTTGATGGAGGTGAGGCCCTCCAAACTAGTTATGAAGGCTTACTGGCTAATTGGCTTTGTATAAGTAAAAAATGTTCTAGTGTTCACCTACAAGAGTCTCGATCACTCCACTCTGGCTGAAAATTAGGATTATTAATATATACTGCTGCTACCTACCTATCAAAACCATTGGTCATTTTATTTTTGGAATTATAATATTTTTGTTCATGTATTTAATGTTAATATAAACAAATATGATTTTGGGTATGCAATATTTGGTAATAATCCCTTATCAACGAATCCATAGGGCGAATCACAAATTAACGTACAAGAATGGGTTGAGATAAAAAACTTTAAGGTTGGCTTAAATACATATGACTTTAGAATATTAACGATTTGAACAAGATACAAAATACATGTTTTTAAGGATTTCGGATTCTTGTTCATCTAGATTCCTTATTTAACTTAGGTTTATTCATAAAGGATGAATCCTTATCAATTTGGTGCAACTTAATTCCTAGTGAATCATAATTAGTAGAATAATTGAATCATATTTACAAAATATTTATCATTATTGATTATGATCTTTACATATTAAAGCATTAATCTATGTTTAAAAATTTATTGTTTAATGTTAGGAGATACATACATGATTGATTCTTGAAGCTAATCATTATGAACACAGTTTGACTAAGTTTTATGTCATATAACCAAAAATTGTGAATAAATATTCAAGTAAAAGTTATATTTAAAATAAATTTTAGAATTAGCCAATAATGTAGAGAACCGAGATGGGAAAATATTATCTACTCACATAGAATAATTCCAAAATCAAATAGTTGAAGCTGTTAATCTTAATAAGCAACAAGGTTTGTCATTTTGAAGCAAATAAAGTTAAGGCTAATAAAATACGATTTAGTCTATGGAAATAATTGGGTATTACACTTTATGATACAGATGTAAGGCATACAAATTGGTCCTAGGAAATAAGGCATTCGAATTGATAAACACTGTTTAGTTTCAATGTAAGCAAGAGTTTATGATGATGCAAGCATGTGATCACATGATGTATAAACTAAAAATATTTCCTTTAAAGGATAGATTTCATGCAAATCAAACAATAGAATTTTTTTATTCTTCAAATTGAAATTTTCATTTCTAAGGAAGTTATTTTCTACTATCAAATAAATAAAAATTGAATCATGTTCTTGAAGAACAATGTCATAATCATCATTTTTTAATGTAATTCACTAAAAAAAGAAATGTTCAAATAATCATCCATGATAATGGTTCATGCTTTTTTAAGTTAGTCATATTTTATTTTTAGATCATTAATGCTATTTTCAAGAAATGTGCAATATTCCTTTACAAAAAAAATATTTCTTCCTATGTTTTTTGAATATGTATTGCTATTCATCAATTGCGGGAGATGATTCATCATAAAAAAAACGTTTGAATTAACTTCATTATATGAATAAGATTCACCTAAGTCATGAGCTATTTTCCAAGGAAGGGACAATGTACTTTTGGGGCTCCTCTTTCACTTCTTTTTCTTATCTTTCTTCTTCTTTCTTTTCTTCTTATTACCTTATTTCTTGCTTTTCCATGATACCCATCTAACCCATAGATAGCCTTAGAGAAAGTGCTTTGCATTATTAATTTAAGGAAAATTCTTATGATAAAGCATAAAAAAAAATATCTATACCTTTTGAATAATGTTTTGCCATTAAGTTCAAAAGAAATATTCATAATAATGACAGGAATTATTGAAACTATTTCATCAACTTTAATTAAACATTTTGAACAAAATAGTTGGAAAGAATTTTTCCAAAGTGAAAATTGTTGATTTATGAACCTTTGTTGGCGGTGAGCAAGCTACCAAATGAGTATTTGCAAAATTTTTTATAAGTAATGTAATATGTCAATAGCAGATCACTCCATAATGTTAAGCATATGGAATAGATAACTTCTGTACACAAAGCAACAACCTAGTTTGATGCAACGTGTTCACCCTTAGGCATAACCAAAGCGGGAGAATTTGGATTAACCAAATTTTTTTATAATTCAAAATCTTATTTTATTTTAAATTTTAGTATTTTGGTTCATAAAAATAAAATATGAAGAAAAATGTAAGAAAGTAAGCCACACTAATGTTTCTATGATATTTAACCACCGGCTTTTATTTTACACCCCAGATAGAATTTTAGAGCCGTGGGTACATAATAACCCTTTTACTTAACTTGAGCATAAAGAAAAGGAATCACACAAACATTCTTTTATTAAAACAATTTATCCCTAATCTTCAGTAAAAAAGAATCCAAAATATATTTATCTCAATAATACACTTTACTAAAAGTCATGAAGTAAATCCTTCAAATCTCCACCAACAAATGGCCCTACTTTGGCACTCAATTCTATCCCAACATAATTCTTCGATGTAAGGTTGGTAGTCTTTCCCTCATTAAAAGGACTTGATTTAGGATCCTCGTTCACAAGTATAGTGAAGGGAATTTTTAAGAATTTTTTTGCTATAAAATTGAGAAAACATTAACCCTATCTGAATTTCATGGGTATTTAATAAATATCACTAATTCATTAATATTAGAAGTTTTAAAAAAAACCATAAGATTGGTATGATTATGAATTTATGAAAGTGTTATGTTACATTAGTAGAAGAATGTACTTGAATATTATCCAAAAATATTATTTCAATTAAAAGTCCTAACAAAGGCCACCCTTTAACTAAAATGATGCTAGATGATTGAATATGATTCAAATCAATCATATTTTTCTTAACCATATTATGGGAGAAAAATGAGGCATATTTATAAGAACTTGAGAACTCATATTTTCCTCCAAATCGTGGTATTACTACTAAGCAAAAATTCTTTTTCCCTCACAATTTGTAAAACTCTTTGTAGATTTCCTATTCTAAACATATTATTGTACAACATAAGCATACCTTGCATCAATAATATGTATCACAAATGAATGTTGACCTACCCAATAGAAGTTAAATTCAGAAAAATATTTCACACTCCAATGCCACTAACATATGAGGTCACTCATCACAGAACCTCTATGCAAGTTGGCATTGGGCAGCTCACTTCCAAGTAATAGTACTCACCTACACATTTCTTTCCTACAGTAATGACTCAACCTACTTATCAAATGTTTGAATCCAACACCATGAAATTTTAAGTTTCACACTAAGTATTATGTATCTTTCCAGGAATGTGTATTCCGTAACATTGTGTTAACAAAACATTGTAGTGGACGTAATGTTTTGTGTTCATGTTAATGGCCTTTTTAGTTTGCTTTTAGTCAACTCAAAGAAGTGTCAAAATCAACCAAGTGATGATTAATATGTGATATGTTTGTATTGTGATATAGTAATATTTTTCAAGATCTATTACACATGTAATACATATGCCAATTGAAGTGAAGCTATGCAAAGCATGATATAATATTAACTTGAATCATTTATCTAATTAACTTCATAATTGATATGATGAATAATAGTGCTATAATTATTATTTTCCTTATGTAATCCATGAATAAACTCGTTTAACAATATAAATTATAAATCTAAGTTGTCCTATAAAAAATTAGTTGATATTGACACATGCATTTAACTATAATGCTCATCCTATTTTAAGAATAAAATATTAAACATACTTATATTGATATGTGTTTATATGCTCTTAATTTTTTTAAAATAAGAATTTATACAACAGTTATAGTTCACCCACCATTAGATCTCATGGGATTCTTTGGTAACAACTACTAGGACTTTTAGGTTATTGTAGTACTTATTGTAAGGTTTGGAGTTCAACTCAATAGATGTCTTATAACTAAAACCCATGATGGGGTGTATTTGGAGTTATTAGTGTTTTTAAATCATTTTTAGAGAATTACAATGGATCATCAAGCATTGCATGTAATAATTGAAACATTTGAAAAGAATCAAGAAATACGAAAGATAAATATATACTAAAGAAAAGCATTGACAAAATATTATATGTTTTTAACAAGCTTTAGCGTGTCACTACCTAACCAATCCTTCATAAGTAGAGAAATTTTTGCAAATGCTATTGACATAAGCTAAAGCTTAGGCTTCTTAACATTTTCATGAGTTGAAATATTACCTTTATAACATTTTGGATATAGAAACTTACCTTCACTACATTTCTATGGGGTCAAACATAACTCTAACAAACCACAAAACTAATGTCTAAGATTGTTCTTCCTTTCTTGAAACAAAGCACTATATTGTTCTTTTAATCCATGCTAAGAGGGAAAAAACATGAGAATTATAATCCTAAAAAATGGAAAATAATAAAATTTATTGTATCCTTTTTGAGATATAAAATAATGAGTCATAACATAATCATTAATTCATTATTACTAAAGAATGTTTAATAATTATTGTATGATGAATGTTGCGATATAGCTCTTGTAAGCCCTTCCAAAATGCACATGTAAGCACTTCCAAGAAAAAAATATAAAGAAAGTGATGAAATGCTAAAGGCCAAAGAAAGAACATAACAGATAAAAAAATAAAATATTTGTTTTTCAAATTTTAACAACAAAAATGAAAACTTTATGTAAAGTATTTAAATTTAGACATTTTGTTTTAGCTTAAGTAGTATTCATTATTGTAACAAGCATGTTAGCTCACCCTTAGAATCAAATTATTACCTCTATATTTTCATAATATTTACACCAAAGTTTCGGGATAATCAAATAATTTCTAAACTAATTATTAAGCTAAATGTTATGCATTTTTACGGCCTAATTTAGAGTCTACAATACTAAAGGTTCTTGACAAATTATTAAGGAATATTAAAGGATACTATACATTAATCACGATTAGGTTGCATGTGTAGCATCTTATAATTATTCAAAGATTAGCCTCCCAATTTGTAATATTAATTATTAAGTAGAGTAAGTAATAACATATTAACAGTTAAGAATAAAGTTCAACTGAGCAGTTTTATCACAACCAATCTCACAAAAATAAAATAAAATTTTAAGACAAATATATGTATAGTAGCCTAATAAAGGAAAGAGGAACTCTAACATTAGTTTATCACTAAGAAAATAAAAATTATAAAAAGAGTGTTCCTTTTTAGTAATGATGGCTTATAGTTTCCATTAGAGTAAACATGTGGAGCTCTAAAGATGGAAACGGGCAACGAGGTGGAGCTTTTGGTTAGTGAGGAAGCTTAGTTAAAGAAAGATAAAAAGAGGATAGGCTAGGCTATCGAGCCTCGTGGTGGTTTAGTGATTGGATCAGGAGAGTTAAAAAGGTGGCAGAAGATATAACAGATGTTTGCAAAAGTAGGAATTGTTTTGGTTGTTTGTTGTCTTTGTGGAAGGTTTCCCACCTTCGATCCTTGTCTCTCACAAGGGAGGAAAAGTTGGAATCTCTCCAACTAGGATTGGGCAAAAACTTTTTGCTAGCAAATATGGAAAAAAGGAAATAAGAGAAGTTTTATTCATCAATAACTACAATATAATAAGGGAACCTATCTTATTTATAGACAAAGTAGAGCCCAACACATGCAAAAAAATAAAAAAAGTGAAATGTTCCTTTAGAAAATATCATAAGTATGGAAATAGATAATTTCAAAGTTAGATCACTTAAGAATTTAAAAGAGATCTTTACAACTCAATGAAATTAACTCTTAATCAATTCACCACTTGTAAAATATATGAGGAAAGATAATTTTCCAATAAAATCACTTAAGAATATAAAAAGATCATTCAAATTTTATAAAGTTAAGTTCAAATTGTTCAACCACATTAAATACAAAACAAAAAAAAACAATGAAAAAATTTTGAAAAAAAAATTATGCACTTATGCAACATTATGATCAAATTTTAATGATGATATGACTAGGATGTGAATTGTGCAAGACAGATGACAATCACTGATAGCTGCTAGAGGTGTTAACTGACAGACAACTAGGTGATGGTGAGTAGCCAAGGAACAATAGCCAATTTAGTGATTATAGGCACCCAGGAGATATTAGACATCTCGGTATTGGAGATCAGAAGCAACTAATGATCTTGAAATGAGAATGACTAATTATAGCAAGCAACGAGCACACTCCACAAAAGTAGGAATTTGAAAATCTCTATATGCATAGAAGGTATTTTTTTATAAATTTAGAGTTCAATTTCCTCAAATAGTTAGCAAATGTAAATTAATTATTTAGGTTCCTCCACATAAGTAAGTTATTTTTGGAAGGTTGGCTAGTACTCTACATTATTTTTTCTAACTTATGAGTTAGGGAATTACTTATAAGATTGTATCATGCTTAACTAATAGTGAATTGTATCCATCCATATCTTTTGTGTTCCCTTCTTGAAAATAGTGAGAATGATTTTGTCTATATCATTCCAAGATAGAAGCATGCTCCATAACAATTTTTTTGAGGTAATTACCACTTATGTTTTTAGCCAAGGCAATCTTTGATCTATACACCTTCTAGCAAAGCCTTACATTACATGCATCCTTGAAATATTTCAATTTCTTAAACAACTTATCCATAATTTGCTTACTTATCTAATCATTATTAGCCTATAAGAAACCATGTGTCACACTTTCTACTATATTGATAATCTGGTTTGGAAGATAAGGTATCATTATAGTGTACAATGGTATTAATTAGAGGGCATTGCTAACCATTATTAACTCTCATTAAGAGTAATTTCTTCTTACAAATATTATTAATCTAGTATTTCAAGTGAACCACCTATTTCTTAGCTTTAAACAATGTGCTTTCAAGTAAAGGGATTGGAAGATAACAACTTTTGAATCCTAAGAGTTCCTAAATGATGTTATCAAGCTTATGTTTGATGTTTTTAAATCCAATAAAGAAGTCCTTTTGTATGTTAATCTACAAAGTTAATGTGCTCTCAAGATTATAGGAAAATAACTTGATAGCTTTAATAGAGTGTTTGTCACCTCTTCAGAAGTAGATAAAGCCATCTACAAAGCACAAATGGGAGTTTGGTTGACAAGCACTTCAGGGGCCTCATGATTCACTTTTCCTTGTATATGTAGATTGTTTAACCATCTTCTTAGCATTTCAATAACAATTTGGAAAAGAAATGGGGATGAAGGGTTACCTTGCTTTAGGCAATGAGACAATTGGAAGGAACCATTTTTTTCTCATAAATAATGATTAACAAAATAATGTATATTATAAATACTTATCAATAGATTAATAAATTAACTATTGAAGTTAAACTTGTGTAGTATGCATTTAACAAAACCTTAAGATATACTACTAAATACTTTCCTAATGTTTAGCTTGATAATAGAGAAATTGCTTTGGATCTTGTGATTTAAATCATTATATAGTTCTTATGCAAGTAAGATCATTTTAGTGAATTTCCCATTTGTAAAAGCTGATCGCTCCATCAAGAGAATAGTGAGTAGGAAACACTATAAGCTAACTACTAAAAGCTTTGTATTTTTTAGAAGAATCTTTAGAAACAAATTGTTCTAAAATCTCCAAAAGATGTACTACAATAAGTCATTGCAAGGAAGATTATATTAGTTGTAGTGAACTCATTAGGTGATGAGCTATCAACAAGAAAAACATTGCCATCATCATAAAGATCATCTTGAATTATGATCAAATAATGCTTGTAAATGAAAACATTAAACCCATCCAATCCACGAGAACTTTAGGAATCCATCCAAAAATTAATTTCTTATATTTCCTCCTTGTTAGCATGCTGAATAAACATCATAGTACGATTTAATGAGTCTAAGCATAACAAAGCAAAGCACCTATCAGTAAGGACTAGTTAGAGATGAAGCAATCTATGACATATTTAGCACTTAAATCCTCCTTTGGGACCCAACTCCCACTTGAATCTTTAATTTTGTATGCATTAAGATATCTTTTCCTATTATTGACTATTGTGTGGAACACATTAGAGTTTTTATCACCATCCTTGAGTCACATAGTAAATGTCTTATGGCTCTAATACATCTCTATTTCAGCAACCAAGATTAGCTTATTCAAATCCCTTATAGTTCCAACCTTGATAAATCATCTATAACTTTTTGAATTTTTATTTCCTTCTTCATAACATATTATTCTCATAATTCAGTCTAATAAAATATATTACTAATTTAAGTCTTAGTTCAATCCCTAAAGGGATCTTTAACTCTATTTAGTTTGTAAGCTAGGGCCCTAATTCTTGACCTACTAATTGGAAGTCTCCAATTCTAAGCAACCATTAGATAGAATTCTATGCCTTCAACCCATGTTCTTCAGAATCTAACTTTTCTAGTATTACATTTAATTATTGATAGAGAAATGATCGATATGCTTAGTGGTCTGATAAGATATTGTTCATGTGTTGGACCATTATAGTAGGAAGTTCTATGAACTAATTGTGATTAAATAGATAACACATCATTTACATATCATGTGCTCTAACAATGTCATGGAATTTTTCTTTATTTTCATTATTTGGCATTGTAAGTACTACAACTACAACACCTATATTTTGTTACAATTGTTGCCCTCAAAATAGTCAAATGTTTGTATCCTTTAATAATGTCCATTTGTCAATCACTTGCAAAGGCTTCCCACATTGTAATTAACTTAATTTGGTGCATTTTGATCATGTTATTAAATCATCAAGACTCTATAGAACTAACTACACCCTTGATGTTCAAAATCTAGACAATATTAGTTACAATATATGGTATTTGGATTACGAGATTCTTAAAGGCTTCTTTTGGTCTTTTTGTGGCAAATAAATTTTTTACATTCCATTTAGTTGCTATTCTAATTGGCTTGTGGTTGGTAACCACTCTAAAGCCATTAAAAAAGTCTATCTCAAAATCCCTAAGTGCGTTTGCTATTTCTTGGAATCCTTATTAAGGCTTTTAAGAGATTGAATCTCCACTTATTGTTTAAGCTACACATCCTTTGTTTCAAGTTAGATTTAAATGTTTTACTCTTACTTTAGAATTTGTCATTTATGTTGATAATAAAAATGATCAAATAGATGATTCATTATACAATTAAGTTCTTTTATTAAGTATCAATGTTCTATGATGTAGTAGGGGGATTATTTCTTCAATTATAGGGGCAAGAGTGTTTTAGGCTTGTGTAGACCCCGTCATACCCTTATCAATTTCTATACCTTTACTTGCCTCATTAATTTTCATTCATTATCCATTCTTTAGTTATCTACATTGATGACTGACAATGTTGGATGTTTCACATTACTTACTGCTTAACTAATTTCAATTTTCTCATCTTCACCATTTCTTACAAAAAGGTCTACAACCTTTTCTTACTTACATTGGACCATTGAGCATCCTCATTTAAAATTGCATAGATAGTACTCAAAAACATTTTAAATACTTAATTTTTAATTCCAAAATCAATTGTTGTTCCCAATCTTTTTAGAGATTCTAATACCTAAAGGAAGATCTTTAACCATATTGACCAATACTTGGGCTAGAGTCCCACAGAGCCTTGTTAAGTTGAGTTGTGTAGAATCTACTTTCAATGGGTTCTTAACTATTGACATGATTGAGAATAGGTACTACTTGGTTGACAAGGTTGATTGGAAGTCTCTCCAATAAGATCCACACTAGAGCTTTCAAAGATTCAATATTAAGCCAATACATTGGGAAACATTTTAAGTTTCTCATTTGAAAGTTTATGATTATTCCAAATATTTCACATCTAGTATCAAATGTTGCCCAATTCTAATGAAAACCTTAGGAGCGCAGGTCTACCCCATCATTGGTGATCTAAGTGAATTCTTGATCTTGGTAATTCCATGTTGGGTCATCTAAGTGAAAACTTAGCCTATTAGAGTGAGTTTGATGGGAGAATCCTTTTTGGAAGCAAGTTTATCATCAAACTTGAGCTTTTTTTCAAAGAAATTTGCATTATCATGTTTGGCAAGGATAGAGAACTTTTCTAGATTCACCATAAAAGAAAGGCCCTTAGAAAAATGCACTCCTAATGCCTAAAAAAATGGAATGAGAGAATCATGTTGCAAATTTTATCATGCTCACACCAAACTTGAAGAATGTGATCGCCACATTATCACTTACATGTTTGTGTTTGATGTTCTTTTGAAATGCCATGTCAAAATGCATGATTTTTTTATGAATTTAGATATAAATAATACCTAAAATAATGGAATCAATATCTATGGATTGTCAATTTAAAAATTATTAATTTAAAAAATTTTCAAAATTGTTCATTTTCTTTGTGTTTTCTTTAAGATTGGTCATATGTCCTGTACATTATTAACTCTTCATTTCTAATATCAACTTGCTTCCTTAAGCTTCGCTGTGCACCTTTCTTTCAATTTACTACTTACAATTCATTTATGGATTCAGCATTAATCTAAAGCTAATGAGCTTCTTGCATCATGGGAAGCGTGGTTTAGCAAAAGGGATGATGAAATACTATAAACATTTTATGTTTCTTATAAAAATATTTGAAAAATATATGGAAAGATTTTTAATAAGCATGAACAAATACATAAAAATAATTTTACAAGTATTTTAATTTTCTTTTAAAATATATTAATTTATATTTAATAATAAATTTTTAAGGAAATTATAAACACAAAAGAGAACAATAATTTTAAAGTGTACACAAGTATATTTTTTTGGTAGTCTTATCTAAAATAAAACCTACTTTTACCCATGAAAACCCAAGGAATAATGTAAAAACACCTATATAAAATCTTACAAAAGAAATGGATGGGTTAAACCCTTAAAATAATTAAATAGCAAATACAGACCATAAATCCCTTACAATAAAGAAGGATTTATAAAAGGAGAAAAAAGCAACAATAAGAATCTGTAAAGTCTAATTCTTATGCTTAACGAATTGCTCATTATGGTTCAAGTATTTTAATTTAATCAATTAGAAAAAAGAGAGCTTAAGTGATTCTAAGTAAGAATTTGAATGTGATGATAATGGACACAATAAATGGAGATGACGATGAGCACCAGCACTAATGGCTTTAATATCATTACTAGAAGTAATTTATTTATATTCTTCTAAAAATTTCATCAATCTATTTTGTTTAGTAATTATCTGATTTATAAACATTTTATATCGACTAATTGCGCTTACCAAACTGACCAATCAAACATTAGGATTTCAAGGATGTTTTTTATTTAGAAACATAATATTATTTGAATAAAAGTTATAACGGTTAATAAATATTTGTTAAATAATAGTTTTGTAAGAGCCATATGATGTGAGTCATCTTAAGACCATTCATAGTGAAAATTGCATAAAGTGTCAATTTTGAAAAAACTAGAGCAGTTTTCAAATTGTGATTTCATCTTGACCATTAGATCTAAATTGTGATATGATTGTTTGATTTAGTTTTACTTGTTGATTAAATGTCGACCAAGCAATCACAAAATTGAGTGACCAAATTGCTGATGAAATTATCGTTAAAAAGAGGTAAATGAGTTGGCAACATTTGATTACAAAATTGTATGATCATATAGCTCACATCATTCATTAAATATGATTGTTAGCTATGTAGAAAAACAATTACATTTTTGTCAAACTTGATGTACTTGCTCTTCTTTTTGGTCATTATAAGACATCTTGTGTTCTTTCAAAGTAGTCTAATTTCAATGTTAGGTATCTTAGGGTTTTTTTAGGATTTAGTCAGATGTGTTAATAGTAACATGATTAATTGATTTATTAATATAAGGTGTTGTTCCTTGATTCAATATACTTCCATCCATTTTCACGTGTGATGCCTCAATCTGATTGTAGTAGTAAATAGGTTCAACATTATTGCCTTAGACCAAACATTTGTTTTATAGATTTAGGATAGTTAATTCAATTATATTTATTTTTTATTTTTTAAATTTAATTAATTATTTTTGAAATAATAATTTTGAAGAATAGGGAAAATGATTCTTATGATAATCAACATATGATGATAAAACATATTAAAACAAAAATATTTTCTAATATAGATAATTTAAATTTTAACTTCATTTCTGTAGCTGGCATGAATGATTAAATTAACAATAGCATTATAATAAAAAATAAAATTAAAAAACATAAAATTAAATTCAAAATGTACCACTGATGTTTATTATTCCAATTATGATGATTTTCATGAGATATGATATTTGCTCCTCTTCTTTTTTAATTTCTTTCTTAAAAAACCATATCAAATCTTTAACATGTAAAAATTCACTCAACCAAATCCATTATTAATACATCAAGTTCGTTATCATGAAACAAGGCACCATGGCTAGGTGTGGCTAGGTGTAAACAACATAACATCTTCCTTGCAAAAGTTCTTGATGTCTCATGGAAGCTCCTCTTCATCACTTATTTAGATTAAATACATTACCATAGTAAATCAAATAGTTGAAAGTTATTCTTCATATCCAAAACATGTAGATCCAATCATTCAATCACATTTATTCGCGGTCAGATGTTTGATAACTCATCCTTATTTCTAAACCAAAGATTTGTTTCCTATCATTCAATCACATAATTTTCATGATCAAATGGTCTAAATTGCTCCACCTTTAGGCATAAAATTTTATTTTATTTATTTGTTTATGAAACTATTTTTGATCTAATGGTCCATGTAAAAATCAATCATGTAGCTCACATTTTCTTTATTTGATCATGCATTATTTTGATTTAAAAGTCAAAAGTAAAATAATTCAAGTGACTATCGATTGCCTTGGTTTGATCATGTCATTTTTGATATAATGATCCATATTAAAATCAATCATATGCCTCTCATTTATTATGATATATTATAGTATCTAAAGGTAGTAATGATGTCTAATGGATCATAATGGCTTTTTTATAAACATTGTTGGGCATGCCATCTCATTATTTTGCATAAAGGATGATATTTGAATAGTTTCTATTAAATTAGACTCGTTCGACACATAGCAACACATTGGGAAGTTTGGTTACTACTTTTAGTTGTTGTAATATTCTTATAATTAGTACATTTTTTAACATAGAAAGAATGGTGTAAAGTATACAAATTATTTTAAGCTAGAAAATTGAATTCTTATTTTTTGGTGCTCACCATTATTTCCATTAGTTGTATCCTCTAGTCTTTGAGCTCCAACACTCCCTTTTATTTGAATTAACAATGCTTATATTATTTTGTTTCTTAATTTATTCAAGCAATGCATAATACATTTATACTTTGTTAAATATTTTGTCAAAAGATAAGATTACTATAAGAGTCAAATATGATTTGTGTCATTAGAAATTTTCTTCCTTTATTAGTTTTATTAATTTGAAAGACTATTATACACCTTTTGTTTTATTTTCATTTTCGTGAGGGCTATTTTTTTTCTGAAGGGCCTATACTCATTGGCATTGTTTTTGTTTGGCTTTTATTTAGGGTAGATGTATGCTTAGAAAAAAGTTGAACTTTCTAAATGTGTTGGTATACTTTTTAATTATTTTCAAATTTACGCTTTTTTACTTTATTTCTAAATTTTAAAGAAAATTAATTTTTTTTGAAATAAAATATAAATTTTGAAAACATCATTAAAACAAATTTACTCAAATTCTATTTATTTTAAGTGGTTAACATCCTCTGAAATAATTTAATCAACTTTTTCAACAACATAAGGTCATGTAAACCATTGCTCAACGTTTTCTTTTAAAAAAATGAGCTCTATTGTATATGGAGATTATTATAGATAGTGTTTAGTAGTGGAAATGCATTAGTGTTATAATGAAGTCCTCTGATGGCAAAAGTTGATATATGAGAAAGAGGATGAGCATCATTAAGCTTTCAATGTGCTAATTTGCATTAATATCGTAAGCTATTCGGCTACCATTCAATGAATTGAAGTTTCTCATTGAAGTACCCATATGATCAATTCAGTGTGTTGGCTTGAATAAATGCAATACATAGAGGTATCGATAGTGACCACAATCGATTCCATAACTTTTGCATTGAAATGATATAAGCAAACATAAGAGCACAATGAATTGAATCACTATATGAATGGAATCATCATAGTAAACACACTATGAAAACATTGGTGAAGTGCTAAATGAGCTAATTGAAGAACTAAACTGCTCCAACTTAGACGATGTGCTTCAATGGATAAGTTTGACCGGTGCATTTATGTGTTGTCATAATAGAACAACCTCAAATAAAATTAGAAGCATTCTATACGTATCAAAATGGTATGTGTCATGCCACATATTTAGATAATAACAATCTTATGATGAAGCAAATATTATGTTCTACATTAATGGATTTCATTGCTACAAAAATAGGAAAGTCTAATTAGAGTCAATAGATTTGTCTAATCCTTTGTATGTGACAATAACAAAATGGTCCTAGCACTAGGTGGAGGAATAAAAGACAAAATTGATCTATTAGCATTCAGAATTATGTATAGAGCATGGTAGCCTTGACATGAAATGTTAGGCTAGGATGGTTATGGTATCGTGTTGCACTTATCAAGAAAATGTTCATCATCAAAGTAATCAAAATTGTTTTTTGAATTATTATCATAACAAAACACCCCTAACACGAATTAAAAATGTTTTAGACCTATCTAAATCATCCTTTTTGATTATCATCTAAGTCGATGATAAGATTTCTTTGAAGGAAGTTGTTAATCAATATAATGATGAAGTCCATAACTATAAATTTTAAAATGAATTGTCAATGTCATCATATTTGTTTGTACTTTTGTGACCATATAATTGAGAAAGAAAGCCATTAAGAAGGAGCAATGAATTCAAACAAATAACCTAATTATCCAAATCAAATACAAAGTTTGATGTTTTGTTTAATAAAACCATTATGCCTAATTGATGCCATTGAACTAGTCCTTACATTAGGTTGATTGGGAGGATGAACTAACTAAAGAATCAACACATACCAATTATAGGCTTCTAGAAACATGCCATGTGATTCAATTAGTAAATATTTCCACTTGCTATTGGACCAAATAACCAATACATTGTTAAGAAAGCAAAAATTTTTTCTCATTATTTACCCATCCAATTTCCAAAGAGAAAAATAAATTTCATAGATAGCTTCCTAATTCACAAATCTACCATTGTTTTAATAATACTAAAAATTTTTATTGCAATTTAATAAAATTTATACTCTATTTACTTTAGAAAATGTAGTCAAAATAGTATGCCTTGCTCTAGTATTTTGCCAAAACAAAGTTAAGGTTTGAAAAAAAAATCTTGAAATGAGTTTGATTGGTATTCTTTTGGAAATGAAGAAATCCTTATCTTTAATATAAGAAGAATAGGTATTACCTACTAGAATTGAGATAATCTATTGAAATGGGTTTCCCTTGAATGAAATGAGCAATGTCAAATAGGTTCATTTCATTGGCTTCAAAATATGACTTTTTTGCCATGAGTTTCAAAGCCCCAACTATTTATAGGAATTGAATTACTTTTGGAAAAGTAAAAAATATGATAAAATTTTGTGGTGTGTTTTCCAAGATTTTTCTTCTTGTTTTTCAGCCCCAGTTAGTAAGTGATTTGAATAAGAAGAAATACAAGATGACCCCAATGAACTTTATAAAGAATTTCATGAATTTGATTGTGGAAGGATTCATTGCATGACTTTTTTATGATCACTCAATAAATATATTGACATCTCTCCTTATCATTTGTAATTAAATAATTGAAAATTTTTAGAATTTTTTATGAATCTAGAATGTCTAAATTATTATGATTTCTAGCAAATTGACCTAATTGGTTGTCCCTAAGGGATTCCAATTCCATGGCAAATCATTACAAGGATTGATTTACTATTCGATTCTACGATAAAGCTCTATAAGCCTAGATTGTCACTTAAGTTTAAACCAAATAGTACTATCATGGCTTATCTTCTATAATTAATTTAGATCCTTCATAAATTTAGAATGCATTGATTGGTTTACCCAAGCGGTCTCCAATCACATGACCACAACCTACAATGCATTGGTTCCCTTTAATCAAACAAATAGTATATAATTTGACAAAAGTTATAGTTGGGCGAGTCCACTGATCCACTTTAATTGTTTTGGAATTTCTCCTAGAATGTAGAGCTAGCAATGAATATTTTACTAATTGAAGATTTATTGAGCTTCTCTATATGATTATACTACAATTGAAAATGGCATAGATATTATGTTGAACTCTATTTATCATAGAATTCATGGGATTTGTTGCCATTATTTAGTTTTAAATTTTTAACTTCCAGATATTACAACAAATGAGAGATGGAAGAACTTAAGATACATTAATGGCTATTGAGTTCTTGTGACTACAATTCCACCAGTGTGGAAGCAATTGATGAACCATTTCACGTTGGCTATGTTTTATTCAAGTGATCATAGAAAACTAGTTCAATAAGTTTATCCACCTTAAAGAATCCATAAAAGTAAGAATTTGAGAGTTCTTATATGCATAGAAAGTCCATTTGTCTTCAAATTAAAAATTCAACTTCCTCCAATTGTTAGAAAAATATAATAAATTTATAACATGCACTATATTAGTAAAGACATTTTGGAAGGTAGATGACTATTCCTCTAAAGGAACTCATTCATCACACTTTCAACTATATTAATAATACTATTTGAAGGATAGAACATCATTAGAGTATATAGTGGAATTAATTATATGACATGGCCAACAATCAAAAGCTACAATTATGATTAATTTCTTCCACTTTTCAATTATCTTCATGCATGTTTTTTTAATGTAGTTTTGTAAGAGAACAACCTACTTCTTACCTTTGAATAAGGTGCTTTTAGGTAAAGGGATTTGATGGTTGTACCTTTTGAATTCTTAGAGTTTCTTGATGTTGTGCTCCTACTTGCGTTTTATTTATTTACTCTAAATAGATAACATATTTTGTACAATAATTTCCAAATGTATTGTGTCATAAAGCTCAAAGGAGAATATATTGATATTTTGAATGGAGTGTTTTTCACCACTTGAGAAGAGGATAAAATTTAACTGTTAGGTCCAAATCGGAATCTCATTTATTACAGCTAGATTAATAAATTTACTATTAAAGTTTGCTTACGTAGTACTTTTTAAGAAAATTGCATGATATACATTTGAATGCTTTCTTAAAGTATAGTTTTATAAAAGAGTTATTAACTTTGACCTTACAATTTAAAACATCAAATTAGTTTTTGTGCAATGAAGATATTTTTAGTGATTTCTCCTTACCAAAAGTTCACTGCTTTATTAAGATTTGTGTGTGGACAATTAAGATTGTAAGCTAACAACCAATAACTTTAAATTTTTTTAAAGAAACCATAAGTGCAAATTAGTGTACAATTTTTAATAGATGCATTGTAGTAAGTCTTTAGAAGGAAGATTATAATAGCACTAATGAATTATCTACGTAATAGGTTGCCAATATGAAAGTCATTGATAACTTCATAATTGTCATCTTGATCAACAATGCTTGTAAAAGAAATTATTAAACCCATCAAAATTAAAAGCACTTGAAAAATCCATCAAAAAAATTATTTTTTATAATTTCACCTTACAAATTAGCTAAATTAGTATCATATTCCTTTTCACTGAGTCTAAGGATAATAAAGCAAAGCTCCTCCTATTTTGCTTGATAGGGACAATAAATAAGTGAGAGGTGAAGCAACCCATAGCATATTTGGCAATTAAATCCTCCTCTGAGATCCAACTCCCATTGCATCTTTAATTCATTCTATATTAAGCTTACTATGGCTTGTTTTGGCCATTATATGGAAAATGTTTTGCTTTTATTAAGTTCCCTCATCCACATAGTACTTGCCTTCAAGCTTTCAATGCAGCTCCATCGTTTTAGTAGCCATGAAAAACTAATCTTATGTTTGGTCAATTCAAAACTTTATAATTCTTCCATAGCTTGTTATGTTTTTTTTTCTCCAAAAGTGGCTCTTCTACTTCTTGAATCATCTAGAATTTTTACAAAACTGAGCTTTTTTCATGGTGAGTTTTATGTCTCCTCACTTTGTAAGCTAGGGCCCTCATTCTTAACCCAACAATTTGAAAACACTTATTTTGAGCAAACACTGGATGAAATTCTATTCTTCTAGTCCAAGTGCTTTGGAATTTTATTTACCTTGGAATACATCTAATTGTAGGAGGAAGGTAGAAAAAGGGAGTAGTCTAATAGAATCTAGTTCATATGTTAAAGCACTATGTTGGCAATGTTTTTAGCTAATCATGATTCATTAGGGTTCTATTAAGAAGAGTGATATTTAAATTCTTGAACCTTAGCAATGACATAAGTTCTCTTTACCATCCAAGGAAGATAATTAGCCTCCATCATCAATCTTGAATCCCACCAAAGATCTCTTCTATTAATGAAATAGTTGTTGGGATACACAAAAAGGCAAAACTTCATTTATGTATTATGCTTTATAACTATATGAAGACATTGTTCTTCATTTTCATTATCTGCACTTGGAAGTAATGCAACTAAAACAAACATACTTTGTTAGAGATGTTCTCACAATATAGGGACTTTAACTCTTTTGAATGATGCCCATTTGCTTGTTACCTTCAAAGGGTTCCAAAAATGAAGTTACCATAATTTCGTTCAATTTGATCATGTTCTTAAGGAATGAATACTTTGTAGAATTAACTACACCATTAGTTTTCAAAGTTAGGATATTTTTCATTATAATCTACAATGTTAGTATTTTCAGATGCCTACAATCTTCTTTTGGCCATTTTAATGAAAAACACTTTTTTGCATTTATTTGGTAGCTTTTTGTCCTAACATGTGATTGATAGCCACTATAAAGCCATATGGGTTCATCTAAGAAAGGTTAGGAGCCTTTTCTTTCTCCTAGAGATCTTCACTAAAGTTTTTGAGTAATTGAAAGTCTATTTCTTGCAGCTTATCAAGCCTTACATACAAGCACGTTGTGCCATGTGGCATGTGAAATACATGCACATTCTTTTAAGGGATCGGTTGACCCAAAATCTACAAGTTGTATGCTTTGGGTGAATGGCCAAATGTGTCATTTGAAAATTAAAACACTATACTTTTTGCATTAAAATGTTTTTCCAACTCTTATATAAGGAGGTAAGAATGATGAACGAAATAGGGAGAAGTTCTTGGAGGGTTCAATCTTCTTATGCAAACACGAGTTACTTCATTAACACAATAAATAGAAATTTTAATATGGATGGTGTTAAAAAATTTATATACGCCATCATAAATTTGAAAAAAAAATCACCATGCAAAGAAAAGTTTTCTAGATCAGGGACACTTGGGGACCCATTTGACGATTTCATCTTTAACATTTTATTCAATCCTTGAGAAGAGATATGGTCTGTTCAACTTAGATATACCCTATTAATGGTGGTACTATGGATGCCAAATAGCATATGCTTGTTTGAAAATGTTGAACCATGCATTGACCTAATTCAATGTAAAGTTTTGAACTCATTTCGATATAGAGCTAACATGGAGTTTGTTTAAGAAATTAATTTGAAAAATCTTTTATCTCGTGGATTGTGTCTGATAACTAGAGGAAGTTGCATTGACTCGATATTAACAACTGCAAAAAATCTAAGATTACACCATTAAATTTCAAACATAGGTTATAGTATTAAGAATATTTATTTTAAATATGTAGACTCTATCTATTTACTTCTTTGGTTTTTATTATCCTATTACTACATAACTTACCTTATTCCCTATACAATCATTGGTATAAGCAAGTAGATTTACAATGGCCATTGATATAATAGCCATTGAAAAGAAGAATCAAAATATGGAACTAGGGACATGGGATTTCACACTACTAGAGGATTAACACTAATATATTGAACTGACGAAAGAGGAGAGATTAATATCCAATAAACTGGATGATAAGCACAATAATAACAACACCATTTACAAGTGAGAGTCACAAAAATTGCATCCACTATAATAATTAAGGCCACATATAAGAAAATTTTTGGATCATTTACACTAATCATTTCTTAGAGACACTTAAGAAAATTAGGAAAAAAGATCTTTGTTGCATCTAAAAGTTAGACCATCCTTGAGGCTTGACAATAAATTATAAGACACTCTTTTGGTAGGGCGAGTAGAGCTTATTACAAAAATTATAATAAGAAGACTCGAACTCTTTTCATCCTATATTCATGTAAACAAGTTGGTCAATGATATCGTTGACACTGGCAGTTAGAAATATTTGATCTTTAACAGCTTTGTGGAGACACTGTGCTCAGAAAGTGGTACTTATGCAAACCTTATTCTCATGGGTTGAGTCAAAGAGACTCTAAAGAAATTCCATTAGATATTTTCCATATCATATTTGGCTACTCATACTTGTGGAATCAAGATGATATATAATATTGTTAAGCCAATAGGTTCGATTCACAATGGATGGATAGAGATTTCTGATAATATGGAACAAAGGAAAGTTAATAGTAGATATTATTACTACTAGCCATGAAATAAGATTAGGAAATAAAAGTCTAAATTATGAGTTATTATTAACTAGACTCAAAAAAAAAATAATGGTTCCAAAAAATATAGTAATCTACCTAAAAAACTTAAAAAGACACTAAGAGAATATTCTATACTATTTACTAAAATAAAAGTTCAACTTTCAAATTGTGTCGTGGAGCATCATCTTAACTTTTATCAAATCAACACTTATAAACAAAGATATGTATCATAACTTAGTAGTAAAAAATGAAGCGATTAATAAGCAAGTCATAGAGTTATTTAAGAATGGAGTACTCAAGCCTACTAATTCACCATTTGGCTCTCCAGTTGAATTAGTGCAAAAAAGGATGGAGGTTGGCACATGAGTTGGATTATCAAGCTCTTAACAAAATCACTTGTATGAAATAGGTATCCATAATGAAGAGTTGGGATCTATTAGACCAACAGAAGCATGCATGAGCATTCAAAAAATTAGAGGTCTAAGTAAGGTATCATCAATTACATATTATAGAAGGAGAAATTTTCAAAAAAATATTTAAATCTCTACAATTATTGTATGAGTGTCTAGCAATGGTGTTTGGGTTGTGCAATGCTTAAGAAATGGTCATGTGACTAATGGATGGCCTTCTTTTCCCTCACTTAGAAGATTTTGTTCTAGTCTACTTTGATGACATTCTCATTTATAGTAATACACTTGAAGGACATGCAAAGAATTTATGGAAGGTGTTTGATGTATTAAAATCCCATCATTTATAGTTGAATGAGAAGTAGTGTGAGTATGCAAGGGAAACCATTTTATATTTTTGATATTAAGTTGGAAAGGCTGAAATAAACATTGATAAAGAGTTGAATAATGGTATTAAGAAATGTTCTAAACCTCATGATGTTACTAATGTCTGGGGTTTTCATAGAGCTTATCAATACCTAAGAAAATTCATCAAAGGATTCTTTAAAAGAATTGCACCATTTCATGAACTAACTTGCCGATATCTGAAATTTGAGTGTTTTGAACTACATAACAGACATTTTAATAATTATAAGAAGTAATTTGTGAAGCTCCAATTCTAGCTCTACCAATCTACAACATCCATTTGAGGTTCAAGTAAATGCATCAAGGCAAGTTATTGATGGAGTTTTAATGTAATAAGGCAAGCCACTAGCATATTATTCTTAATTATTGCTTGGAGAATAAAAAAATCTACTCAATGATAAGGAGATGATTTGTTTACATAAAACTTTAAAACATTAGAGGCCATACATCCTTAGAAAATAATTCATAGTACATTCAGATTGTTAACCATTCCAATATTTGCAGAGTCAATCAATGCTACAACATGTACGACACTTCAAGTGTTTGTCATACTTACAATAATTCAACCTAATTATTAAATATAGGAAAGGCACTTTGAACAAACTTGTAAATATGCTTTCTCTACATCCTTCAACCATAAAATGTCTAACAACTATTATGCAAATATAACCTATAGAATTTATAAAGTAAGTTATGATGTATAAAGATGACCACAACTTTTGCAAAATTTATCAAGAGAAAAAAGATCGTAAGCACTCAGAGTATTTTATCAAAAAAAAAGTTTTACACATTAAGATGGTCATAAAAAATGATGCATGTAGTGTAGATCACATTACTAAGGTCTTGAGTCACTTTGGAGTTTCAATGATCACTCCAAATTTTTAAAGGTATGCTTACTACCCCCCACATGAATTTAGATGTTAAGAAATTTATTGTCAGGTGAACACTTTTTGTTGCATCAAAACCATCAAGTCATAAATAAGAACTGTATATACTACTACCAGTACTGACATCTCCTTGGAATAATATTTGAATCGATTTTATCACTTGTCTATCAATGACTTCTTGAGAACATAATGACCTATTTGTAGTTATGGATATAATTCCTAAGATGGTTAGTGTAATGTCACACAAATAAGGGATTACAAGTGAACAATAGGTTATTCAAAACATGTGTAGGCTAACCTGGTTTATGTGTAGCACATATGAATAGGAGATGGAGCATCTCCCACACATATATGAGCATGCTTTAAGTGGGTAGCTATTTTGGTCTTGTGCATGATATGTACCACCTAATAGACCTAGCTTTTGCTCATGTAGTACAAAGTGTTGCATCAAAATCAATTGCTTCTTGGGCTTTGACAAGTAGGTATGAAGCCAATTATGCAAAAGTTTGTTAGTTGTAAACTTTTGATCAAAGGTAAAATGTGTCATTTGAAAATTAAAATATTATACCTTTTGTACAAAAATATTCCAATATAAAAAAGCAAGAATGATGAAAGAAGAAGAACTTCTTGTAGTATTCAATTTTCTTGTGACAAAAGCTTTGTTCATCTTCTCTTTATTGCTTTTTTTTCTCACCATTTTTATACTAAAAATTTCACTATTTTGACTAAGAGAATAAGGTCTACTAGTGAGAGCTTAAGGTCAGGAAACCTCATAGAAGAATTAGTTGCTCATTGAATTTGTTCTTATAGTTATCGAAGAGATCATTCATAGTACAATATGGTTCTTTTACTAAGTGTTGATGTTCTGTGATGTAGTTAAGGAAGTTTTTTTTTTGACTTGCTGGGGGAGCAGAATTTCTCACATACTAAGCTTGTTATGATACCCTTATCAACTTTTATTCCCTTGCTTTCCCTCATTGATGTACTTTCGTTTACCTAACCTTTGGGTGTCGACATTAAAGACTACCAAAGTTTGGGGTTTCACATTGCTTGTTGCTTGATGAATTGGAATTATATCACCATTGCATATATCTAGAGCTTTTTTCCTTGTTGCATCGTATAATTAATTGTCTTTTTTTGCAACAATTGAGAGATTAGACTGGTAGATTTTTAGTGCCTAATATTTTTCTAGAAACTAATACTGTTACTAAACTTTCTAATGATTGTAATATGTGAAGAAATGTCTTTAGAAAGGTTGAACTTTATGTTGATTCAAACCCCATTATCCCTTGTTGAATTAACTATTATAACATCTTCATTTAATGGGTTGTTGACAATTAAAACAATTGAGAGTAAGGCTAACTTGTTGACAAAGTGGATCGAAAGGCACTCCAATGAGATCTACACTAGTGCTAACAAAAGCTAAATTTTGAGTCAAAAATCTAGGAGTTATTTGATTATTCTCATTTGAAAGTATGCAATTTTACAAATTTTGTACATGCATCATTAATGTTGTCTATGTCTAGTGAAATTCATAGAAGCATATGCTTTACTTATCACAATAGATCCAACGTAGCCAACTTGTCTAGATGTTACAATCTTAATGTTTGGTCTTGAAAGTGAGAACATTGCCAGTTACAGTGAGTTTGAAGGGTGTAACCTTGTTGGAGATATCATCATCATTGAACATGACCTCTAGTACACACTTTAAAAACATAAAACCTTGTAAGGGAGAGGAGCATACCAACAAGAGAATAAACATAAAACCTCATTTGATATGTCATCCTACTTGCACCAAATTTGAAAAATGCTATTGTTGCATTATGATTTCCACCATTCTTAACCTCAAGAATGTGATTGTTATTTTTCACATATGGCTAAAGAAAAAGATCATATAAATGAAATGTTATTTTTCTTAGTTATTACATCTTATTTCAACAAAAATTTATTATATGCAAGTCCCATGTTGCAATTATTTAAGCAACAACATTTATGACTATCAAAGCTTAATAAAAATAATAATAAGTCACTATTATGTCTGATAACACTATCTAATATAGTTCACATCCAATAAAATATAATTGATGATAAATAATTATCAAATCTACAACTATTAAAAGTTAAATAATGAAGATGAATCATCTAACTATTGCACTAACTCTAACAATCTCCAATTTTGCTTCCCAAAAGTTCCGACTCCTTGATCCTACAAAAATATGAAGGGGTGACCTAGGAGGCTCAACAAGGAATCTTTTAGCTATGTTATTACATTAATATGTAGTTGCCAAAAAAAATATAAATGAAACAATGGAGTAGATCTTGTAGACTAATAAATCATATTTTAACTACTCTAACAACATCATCATCGACTAGTTAGTTAAAATATGTTTCCTTATACTATGACTAATTGGATGCTTATTGTCCACTTGTTGGTGCAACACACTTTCTTATCCTAAAGAAACATGACAAGGCCTGCACTTCTTTCACATCATGTTATCTAATACTCTAAGAGAAAATGTTGATCACATGGGCCACAATTGGGCCATCCCCTTAAGGTTCTATGGGTCCTTAACAAACATAAGTGCTCCCCTGAAAAGCATAGCACATTATGTAATTCCTTAATGGACTAAATGTGCAAATAATCTCTCCTCGAACAATTTATATAATGGCTTCCTACTAATTCCAAAGACTTTTATCCTATAATCTAACATTCCTATTTTAGGCTTAAGCATTTATGTATAACTACTCTAAGTCAAAGAAGTAGGATAACTAGACTTTCTATCTATTAAGTGAGTATGGATAATTAATGGCCTAATACATCTAAATGCCTCACGATTTTCGCAAAATCTTAATGGAGATAGTTAATAAAGTTTAGCCCATTTTTCCATACTGATCATGTCTAGGTACCTATCAAAACTAATGTAGTGTTTATATGGTCTAGATTTTTACCCAATTGTTAATTAAACATCCAATAGATTATCTTTACAACTAACTCTGGGTTCACACTAGTATCACTAGTAACCTTTATGACTCAATTAATTTTTAGTCATCATGCCATCCTAAGGACCATTTAAAGGTACCATGAATTCCATAGATCACAAACCAGGGTGTCATCATGTGGCTTAAGAACATATATAAAAGCACTTGTGGTGTAGCCAAAAGAGTCTTATTACTTCTTTGATAGAACGTAGCATATTCCAATGTCTTATTACAATGTCCATAAAGGTTTATTGATGATGTTTTCTTAGAAGATCAAAAGGACCTTCTATTATAGCTTCGCTTTCTATAGATTATTCTTATGCCTTTGAGCTTGATTCCAAGTCTATATTTACCTACATAATCATATCCAAAGACCTTAAATTTTTAATTTGACTTTATAGGGAATTGCTAATTATTCTTAAAACATTTACTTTAATGCTCAACCTAGTCCTTAACACTTATTCTAAGTCTTTAAACAGAGCTCTCCAAGGCTTCCCAACTAGGAACCAAAGACTACACACACCTTTAAAGCTATCTAAGTTCTCATATGGGCTAAACACAAGCCTCCAATGACTTAGCCATGAAAGGTTTCAATGCTTCCCAATCAAGCCCAAGAGAAGGGATACTTAGCTAAAACATTTTCGAGAGTTTTTGCGTTTTATTTCCATAGACAAACAAATTATTTATTAATCAAGCTAAGGTGCAAACTACCGCTTACAATTTCAAATATTTCTTATCCTAAATGTTCGCAAATATACAAAAATTTTTGCCTCCTATGTTATCAACTAAGATTGTGAGTAATTTCAAATACAATCATAGTGATGCACATCAAATAGACATTTCAAAAAATAAATTTATAAAATAACATAGAATCAAGTCTCAATTTTACACATTCCTTGGTTTGTTATGCCATGAAACTCTTTGTCTATGCATGCAATAATTAAGAAGTGAATATTACATTAGATCCCTACTATTAAATATAAATTTTATTATCAATGAAAAAGAACTCTAGATGGCATCTTAACTTCTAACAAGATATAATAAAAAAACAAGACAATTTTTTTCTAGGTTATTGATTACATTAAATAAAATTTTTCTTTTTGTTGGTTTTCCAATTTTTCTAACAATTGCCATGATAACCCATGCCTAAACAACCAATAAGGTAAAAAGAAGTAGCATGGTTTTAATTTATTCCACCAGATAATGTTTAAGAAAAGGAGTGGTTTGCATCAGGAAGTGTTTTTTCTAAATTCATCATCTACATATATTTATAAAAAAAATAAAACATGCAACATAATTATAGAAACTACTAAGCATTCACAAGAAAAATGCAAATATACATTTTTAGCACGGTTCCACTATAAATATTACATAAGAAACAATGATAGTTGACCCATTTAGTTACAAAAAAATCTCCAATTGTCATGGGTAGAAGGCATTTTCTCATTCTTAAGCATTTTTCTTGAAGAAGAATAACTAGTTTTTATCATAATCAAATTTTCTTGGTTTCATATGCATTTTAACAAAGTAATTTCATTTTATATTATATTATATTTTAGCTAAATATATAGTATGAACTCAATGATTATCCAATCTAGAAGAAGTATATAGAGACATCTTCTTAGCCATATATTTTCTTACATCAAAGGTTGAACAATCATTTTTCTTTATTTCTTATCTTTATTTTCTACTTGGCATCTTTTTGATTAACTTCCCTAAATTCCACTTTTATTGTTTGCTTTTCTTAATCCATTACAAACACATGTTAAGAGCTCATATAAACTTGGCCACACAAGCTTAAACAAAGGATTTACTATAAGATAAATAAGTTTTGGGTTAGGTGAGCAATAATTAACTCATTTTAATTTACCCTCTTCTAATTAAAGTCTTTCAATCATCTTATCTATTACTATTTACTCCTTTTTTTTAGGAACCATATCCATTTCCTATAATGCATTCATGGTTTGCTAAGAGTAAGGATGAGAGAAAAATCAAAATTTTAAAAAATTACAAACTCATTTTAAAGCATTAAGCATTGTCAAGGCTCATGTGAAACAACTCAAGTTTCTTCATTATACCATTCTTCCAATTTAGAACTTCAAACTTCAAAATTCAAATTTCAAAATTAAACTTTCTTTTCTTTAAATTTTAAAATATTCAAGTTTCAAATTTTAATTCATGAGGAAGCATATACCTTAATGAACTAAATAGTAATAATATTTGTAAGAGTGCTAGGTCTAACATAAAATTTTTCAATTAAAGGTAATAAAGTCCAATAACTACAGTTGTCTTGCCCTTTTTTTTCATCAAAACAATGACAATGAAAATGGTTATCTATTGTAAATTAAGTATAATAATGATAGTTGGAATTCACAATAATATTGATTTATTTTTTCTTATAATCAAGGATTTATGATTTTCATAGTTATAACGTACCTCTAAAATACATTCCACTACATTTTATTACCACACTATGAATTCTCGAATACAAGATTTTTGATGTCATTCTTCTCCCATAATATTTTGATATTGTGTTTCTATGATTGTGTCAAGGCTATATAATAACAAAATTTTAGCTAAATAATATAGATAGTTTATATTGACATGAATTGATGAACAAGTCAATATGAAATTTACCAATAGTTGAGAAAGATAGTAATAATGCCAACTAAATCTCAACATATCAAAAGTGGAAATTATTTTCTTATTACACTTATCAACTTATTGCATATATAAAAATAATAATAAAACAACTTAATAAAAAATATAGTTCACTAATTTATTACACAAAAAATAATCAGAGGGAGTTTAAGAAAGGGCTATAGTGATCAAGAGATTTGGAGGTTTATGCTATTAAATTTTTTTTTTCTAATATTTTTCAAAAGATTCTTACTTATAAATATAATAATATTGAAACTCATAAAGAACTACTTAGTTCTATGATAATGGGAGCAATAGAACCTAAACTAGAGGGCGCTCTAAAATGCATTTGATTGCTAATTTAGGAACATTGTTTTTTGGCCGTATAACTAAATGATTTTTTTATATCTTAAAATAACTTCAAGATAAAAAGAATTCAAGTTTGACCTAAACTAAAAAATTGATAAGAATTTTTATTCCTTTTTCTTTAATAAATTAATATAAACATCAAGAACTTCAAATTGGACAAATTTCCCTTCAACAAATTAGGGCTTAGGTAGATAGAGCTCTACCTATTGAAGAGATAGCTTGAGAGGTGACAAAACCATATGCTTTTCATTATGAAACAAATGAATTAGAGAAAGATAGATTATTTTGTGAAATAAGTTTTTGGTCAAATAAAAAGTGGGGATTTTTCTTTTGGTAATTACCAAGCAATTAGGGCTAAAACAAAAGAATGAAAATATTGTCAAGAATCAAGGTTTACTTTGTTGATTCTCAGAAAAGAAGGTACAAAATGGGATAGACAAAACTCACATGCTTAATGACACATGTGTGCTACTACAAATGTCTTTCATGTTATATTGTGAATTTGTAAATAAACCCCTTAAGGAATTAGAAAATCTAGCATATTGTGACATTTGATTTGATCGAAAGTTTAATTTGATATACTCAAACTAAGAAACTATCATACTATTCAACTTAAGTATGATGTCATAGCTCTAACATGAGTCTTAGGAGGAGAAACACGAAGCTCAAAATTATCAAATAAATACTTTAAAAGAAGATTTGATCCATGTTCTTGAATGGTGAAACATGAAATTCATGAAAATATATATTTTTTGTGGAACAATAAATTCAACCTTGAAATGGTTATTATCTTATAAATCACAAACCTGATTCAAGTGACGCCATGACATAATCCTCAAGGTTTGTTTGGACCTAAAAAATGTCAAACATAACAATAAAATATCTATAAAAATTTCTATTACAAGATATCTATTTGAGGTAATGAATAATTTCATTAGATGTAAAGTACACATAATTTCACGTTCCCATTTTCATGGTAAAAACACCATAACCATAAAAGAGTAAAAGTAAATGAAGTAGAGTAAAAAGAAAATAACAATAATGAATTAATGAAAGGATGGCCTTTACTGATAGCTATAGTAAAGTGTAGCTTTTTGAAGGCTTCATAAAAAATGTCAAACAAAATGAATAATCGTTTTATTTATTTGGTGTAACTTCATGAGCAAAATGGGAGGAAACTTTCACATATGATTATGTGTGTGTGTGCTTGTGTTTGAAGGGAGGAATCCAATTGGAACCTACCTCAATTTGTTTTGCATTCCCCATAACTAAAAACCCTAGTTTCTTGTCCTTATGAGATTCATTTCAATATGAAATACAATCTCTGAATTACAACATCCCTCTTTTTGTAATGCTCAAGACTTCAAGAAATTTCAAAATTAAGAAATCCTAATAGGGTTAGTTGTAATTAGATAGGAATCAACCAATTTGGATTAGCAAATTGTTATAATTAATACATTGGTATAATGGAAGGAGTTAATAAACAAAAAACTTACCATAAATGAATATGAATAGGAAGATAAAAAAAGAAGAAAGGTTGTTTTTCCTAGTTGCTTTGATTTAGATAAATATTTTATTCAAATAAATATAGAACTAAAATAGATGGTTTTGGGCCTATTAATAATTTTCCCTTCTATGTTGAAGCCAATCACTCAAATAGATAAGTCTAAATGAATAAGTTTGAATCTTAAGTAACTATATAGAAGTGTCATCTATGAAAATAATGCTCTTATTGATGTATTAGTTACATGTAGATTTACTTGCTAGGAATTAGTAATGTGTTAGGTGAGATTGGTATAAGTGACCATGGATAACTTCTTGATAATAGGATCCATGGACAGCCCATGAGGGATTGTCATAATAGGCTTTACAAGTCATTTTTTGAAATAATGGAAGGTATGGTTGGAAGATTTCGTTGCATTACTTGGTAAATAGGTAGATTAATTATGCGATTATTATGGACTTTGCTTTCATTACCTCAATGTGTATTACTTTGAGAAATAGATATAGAGCACTTCCAAATATTTCTAATATATGGTTTAATCAGATATGTAGCTTCTAACTTAGCTATTGCTAAATGGAAAATTCAAGAAAATGAACACATTGAATGGGAAAACATTGTGAAGTTAGGTAGATGTTCCCTATATTGTGGAGTAGAGTAAGACCCAGCATATATTAGGCATATAGGCTTTCCAATACACTTTAGTGGAGGGGCATGCTATTTATTTACACCCATTAGTTTGTATGGGCTTCAATGTAGACTTTAATGGGGATCAAATTGATCTTTATGTATCTTTACCTTTAGAAGGTCAAGCAGAAGATCGTTTACTTATGTTTTCTAACATGAATCGCTTTTTTTTCCAACAATTGGTTTCTTGTTTGTGTAACAATTCAATATATGCTTATTGACTCTATATATTTTTTATTGGGAATCCCTAAGGTATTTGTACAAATTATTATAATCAATGTAATGAGAGTTGTAGAAACAATAAGAGGGACACAGTTGATAATAAAGACTATCATACAAAAGAGAAAGGGCCATATTTTTCAAGTTCTTATGATGCACTTGGGCCTTATCAATAAAAAGGAATCCATTTGGACAGCCGTTTTTGGCTCTAGTGGAAAATAAATCATTACATAGTTAGCTTAAGGAAAGTTCAAATGAATTTCAATATGAATCTTTTGTAATCAAAATAAGATTTATATACACATTCAAATAGTAGGAAGTATCAAAGAGAATCTTATTTTATATACATATAAATGACTATTGGTCACCTTCTTTTTGGAAAATAGATGAACCGATATATGGTATATGGTTTTTTCCCGACCTACTCTTAAGCTATCTATCTTA
The DNA here is from genome assembly GCA_023846275.1 of Vanilla planifolia. NCBI lineage: Eukaryota > Viridiplantae > Streptophyta > Magnoliopsida > Asparagales > Orchidaceae > Vanilla > Vanilla planifolia. The sequence continues at coordinate 1,027,240 of JAIUJO010000047.1, forward strand.
AAAATAAAAACTACAAAGAATTTATTAAATGAAATTTTATTCACGATGGCTAGGCTTGATGGAATTTTAATTTCCTTTTAAGTTTTGTGAGAACAAAGATTAAGGGATTTTTTTGAATCACTATTCTAATCTCATTATTGAATCTAACCTAATGGAATAAGGAGGTTGTTGTGGGTAAATGGGTAGATTTGGCCTTTCAAAATTAGATCATAAATATTAATGTATCATTTTAGAATGGCATACACATCACATATCCTTATTCAATTAAGAGCTTTGGGTTTCCAAGGAGTTACTATTACATCTATTTAATTACGAATTGACGATAATTTCACTATCAATAGGAAGGGATGGTTGGTTCAAAATAATGAACAAATGGTTTCATTTTTGAGAAAACTATCATTATGAGAATGTACACGTGGCTAAAAACTTATATCAATCTATTGAGATATTGATGCTAGAAGTGAGTATTAGAGATGAAAAATGAATCTTTAGTTTTGGATGATTGATCCCTCTAAGCCAATCCATACAATATCCTTTTCAAGGGTTATAGCAAATGCATCTTAAGTACATCAATTGGTAGGTATATGAGGATTAATGTTAGATCCTCAATTAGTCTTACAAGGGCTTTTTTTTATCGAACATACAATTTCTTGTTGTAGAGGTTACAATGGAATTATATAAACAATGGTATGAACTTTAGATGCTTGATATCTCAGGCATAGACTTGATGAGCACTTCAATATGTTCTTTACATAGAACTAATTGTACCATTCAAAGTATATCGATGAGTGGTTAAAATTGGATTAAGAGAAAATTTTTGTCCAAACATTAATGGGTTGTGAATTAAGAGATAATGCTTATATCAGTCCTTGATGAATAACTATTGAAAATCAAAATATTGGAATTGAGCTTTTGAATTAATCAATTAAAATTTTAATACATGCAATACATTTCATGACCCCTTTTACTTGCAAAAAAAAGTGAGTTATATTTATTAATTATGTTATGGTGGGAGTACCACTCATGGGGACCTTATTGAGTTGGGAGAAATTCTATGCTTTATTGTGGCTTATTCAATTGGGGAACCATATGCTCAAATAACATTAAGAACTTTTTAGACAAGTAGAATATTCACAAGTCGTACTATGGAAAATGAACAAGCTCCATTTAATGGAAAATTCAAATTTGATAAGTATTTTGTTCATCCCGTGCATACATGTCATGGGCACCATACTTCTTTATATTTTGTAGACTTTTATTAACTAGAGAGTTAAAATACTCTAAATAATGTCAATATTCTAACTAAAAGTCTAATTTTAGTTCAAAATGACCAATATGTAGAATCAAAATAAGTGATTATAAAGTTTTGTGGCTGAATGTACTTTACATTTTAAGAGGGTTTAAAAACATATTTTATCTAAGTTAGTAGGAGAAACGAATAAGGCAATTAATGTAACATGTGCCACTATTTCCATATAGAATACTCATTTATTATCAAGTGCAAGTCTTTTATGGACATTAACAAAAGGTATCTACAAATAAACCATAATGTCATTTTCCTTTCACAATGATCAAAATGAAAAGAATAATTATTTTTTAGAAGAAAGATGCATCTTTGCTTCCACAACTAAAAATAATCAAGCTAAACATAAATTTTTTGATACTTTTTGGAAAAAAGGATAAGGAAACTCTTAAAAATTCAAAATTTGATCAAATTTTATCTAATGGTCATAAGTATCTCATAAATTCTTGTATTTTTCGAGATAGTTTCAACAATTCTTTTGCAAAAAAGAGTAGAAATAGAGAGACAATCTCATTATCAAACGATAGTTGATTGTTTGATGAACATTTCATGGAGTGTTGGATAGTCTATTATGTTATTGAGCCTTAATCATAGTGCTTTTCTTGACGATAGCAAATTCTAAGATGTATTAAAAATAGTTTGAATGAATTTTTTATTTTAAATAATTGATGCTTATGTCTTAGGCAAAATTTAAAAAAGTAGAAAAATGAGATAAAATCTCACGAAAATCATCTCGATCAGAGCTAAAAATAACAAAAGAGTATATTTTAAAATTAATTTTAAATATTTCATTTTTGTTTTAAATAGAATGTTAGATTTTATTAAAATCATTCATAATAGGTAAAAAAATTAAATTATATTTAAATTAATTATTTTAGAAAATTATTATTATTCTAAAATCTAGACATTATCTTGTTGATCAAATAATTGTTTTGTTCTTTATCGTATATTTGGAAATCTGTTTTCAATAACTTATTGAAAAAGTATGTTTTAACTATAATAATTAATTGGTTAAAATAATAATTTAATTAAAATAGAAAACAAGAAAATTTTTTTTAAGAAGAACAAAAAGTCTTATGTTAAAGCACAATGCCAAAATTTATTTAACAACAACTTTCATGCCAAGAAAATAACTGCCATGATTTATTTTTAATTATTTTAAATAAAACACTTATGTCTCATTAGTCATTCATTAAGCATAAGATTTTTATTTATATTAACTTTAATTAATGTGACACAAAATTATTTTATTATAATACTAATTGTTTTTATTGAAATGTCATAGTAACCTATTCCAATTATTTAGTCATTAGGATTTAGTCTACTCATTGTTTGGCAAAATTATTTATATTTGTTCTGGTTTTGCTTAGTTTTTGTCGAGGGAAGATATAGAATTGATTTTAGGTCGAGGTACCCAAAAAGTGTTTTCGTACATTTAATATATTTTCTTTTTTTTCTTTTTCCAAAGTTTCATAAAACTTTATAGTTAAAAAAGCTTAATGTGTTCCAAAATAAAATTAATATTTCCACAAAATGACATTTAAATATGTTTTTAACTTTACTAACAAAAATACTTCAGTACTTTTTCTTTAAATGTTCTCTATGAATCCAAAACTTTTATTCTTAACAATTTGCCCACTTCTTGTGAACTCTTGTGAAACATATTTCAATTGGTGTGAAAAAAACATTTCCTTCTAGTAAGAAGTTGTCTAGTTGATCCATTACTCAAACTAATGTTTTAGGAAATTTGTGTGAAGGTGCATTTTCCAATAGACCACCATACTTTTTGACAAGTCTTATCTTTAGAAAAAGATTAGGTCGAGTACTTATTTAAAATTTGTTGATAAAGAAATATGAGAAATAATAAAAACCATCTTTACTTTTTCCTACAAAAATAGAAGGTATTTTGATACAAAAACTATTTAGCAAAATAATTAAAAAGGAAAAATACAACCTATAATTAAATGATAGAGCTATAAGTATTTTATATTATTGATAGTGGGTGGATTTAAACTTCTACTAGGATCTAAATTATAGCCAACAATACTGAACATACTTACTAGATTATTAGAGAATACAAAAAAATAATATGTATTAATTTGAGTTAAGTAACAAGTGTGTTATTTTAGAACTGTACAAAGATTGGCATTTTAAAGTTATGTAGATTAATAAATCGAGTTTTACTAACATGTAAATTTTTTTTCCAAAATATGAAAAGCACAAAATAACTTATCAGAGTTACAAACGTTTTATTAATGCAAATATCACCAATGAGTAATGATGATATAAGAAACTACAATATTTAAAAAAATTATGTTAGTCTAACAAAATTTTAAAAATTCTAGATAAGTTCAAAAAGAAAATGAAGAAAAGGAGACAAAATGTATTTAATTATGCAACACATTAAAGGCACTCTTCAAGAATGAAAGAGGAATGGTATCTTATTGATTTCAAAAACTTTTAAAGAATTAAAAACATCTAAAAACAAATTATGACAAAGGAATAATCTAAACTTTAAAAATAATGTGCATATCTCACATACAAATATGTGTATAAAAAAAAATAAAAATTAATCTAATAGAAAATTTAAAATATTATCCAAAATGTGCATAACAAGTAGTTTCGTAGAATAGAAATTTATTAGATTGAAAAGTTCAATCCTAAAATTTTAATGATGGTTAGAATGGATGTGGAGAAGGCCTATGGACATGTGGCATGGCTTTCATCTCATCATATCAGCTATGGGTTTCACTACTAACATACAAGAATTTTCCTTTTTATTAATTTATTTTTATTGTGTAAATATTTTTTATTTTAATTAAATAGAATAATAAGTTTCATTAATACTCTTCACTCTTAAAAAGCTATTTCCAAAGCATTCTTACAATCTTTGAAATGGTAAGACAATTAACTATTTATATAATTTATCTCTAACCATTTTATTATTCAATAGCCTTTGTGATTTTTTAATTTTCAAAATTTTTTAATATCTTTATTTCATTTTTATGTGCCTCTTTTTTTAATGTAAATTATTTTTATGTTTCATCATTCTGTCATAATTCTAATTAATTTAAAATTTTATTTAAAAGATTCTTTTTTATTTCTTTCTTAATGGATTATTCATCTACATTAACCTAATGTAGCATTAACTATAAAGTAATTTTGGACAATTTTTGTACATAGATTAGCTGTTTAATATTTTTAATTACTCAATGTATTTCTTAAATTTGTACTTATATATAAAGTTTATTCAAATTTCAATTTTTTTTATTTTAATAAATAAAATAGTGTATTTTTTCCAATTACTTGTAAATCTTTAATGGTCTAACTAAATTAAAAAATAAATTAAAATATGAAAAAAAAATTTATACAACATAAAAAGCTTTTTATAACATTAGAATAAAGTCAAATAATTTAATATAAGTTATTAGTTAGAAAATTTTGAAAATTACATTGCACTAATTTAACTTTTTTATAATTTTAAATGTTTTTGCAAACATTAAACCAAAAAAGTATTCAAGTAATATAAAATATTTACAAAAATGTTTTTATAGTTGATAAAGTAATAAAAAGAAGTGCAATATGATGAACAAAACTAAAAGTTGAAATTACATATCAAATATTTAAAAAATTTATTTAAGCCTTAATATTATCAATATAAAAATATTAAAATATCATAATAAAAGTAAACAAAATTCAAAAGGGAGTGCTAGTGTTTAGAAGATTTTTCTTCACAAAACGTTTCTAAATAATACTCGTATACTGGTGTATTGAAAAAACAATTTAAAATTCTATTTGTTAGTAGTGTGTTAAAAACTTAATCTTATGATAAGATAATAAAAAATATTTGTTTGTCAAAATAGTGAGAATAAGGTAAAGTAGCTAAGATACTTTTAAATAATTAATATGCATTAGTTAAAATTTATGTCATCAAAAAATTTTGTGCTTACATAAAAACATTAACAAATTTATATGTTATAACTTTGTGCATAATTATTAAACGAATACCTTTTCATTAAAAAAATGAAACTTGATTCTTAATGAAAAAGCAATTTTGCATACCTAAACTAATTTTGCACATAAATGTGTTAAATATTTTGGATTAAGTAGCTCAAATATGTTTTATTATTTGTTATTATAACTACACCATATGCATTGACTAGTAAGAAAAATATTTTGTAAAGTTTGATCTTTCCTTAGTTGATAAATAAGGTTAATGTGTGTTTAATGGAAAACTAGAACAAGAATGGCCATTGAAATTGTATTGTATAATTTGTTGAAGTTGAAAACAAGCAATCTCAATTGTGGTAATAAAATTTAAAGGGCACATGGTTTTCGATTTTCTTATAGATTTGATTTAAATTTGTGGGAAGTCTTTAATGCATAACGATAAAGGGGCTTCAAGAAAACTTTACACCACTAGTTTCATTGTCAACATTGCATATATTATCTATTAATAATGATACTGAGTTCCATCTAGTTTGGTGAGAGCTTTGTAGAATTTTCGGATTTCTAAGAAATGAAAAATATTTGATAGATGACTAATGAAAACAAATTACATGAAAAGATCTTTCACTTAATTGCCCTCATTGTATATGTGCTCAAATTCAATTATTTTGAAGTTTAGGAAAACTTAGAGGCTAAATGGCTTGAGATTTATTTATAATTTTTATTTGAATTAGTAAGATATCTTCAATACTTTAGGATATATGAACATTTGGAAAGATCTATTTCTTTACTTGCATACTATCATTCAGTATACTAATGCAAGATGAAGATATTATGTTTCATCAAATTTGATGAGAGCTTTCTAAAGTTTTGAAATTTAAGAAAAATTTAAGTCTTTAATGCTACATGCAACTTTCCAATCTTTCATGTTAAAAAGAAATGGTAAATATTTGAATAAAAATGAATACTTAAATTCTAATACTAGTTTTGTCAAATTGCTAAATTTTTTTAAAAAATTGATTTTAAAAACTATGTTGTAATAGGTAAAATATTTTAATTAAAAAATATATTGATAATAATTGTTTAGACAATTTAGGGCATAGAAATTGTATGATTCAAATGCTAACCATAAAATTATAAAATGATAAAAATTACAATATTAGTAGCTCGATAATAAAATTTCAATGTAAATAAAAAATTCGAATTCTTAATACTATAAGAAATCATGTAAAAACTTATTTTCTATTTGAACATTCTAATTATTGAATATTAAATATGTGAGAAGTATTTTATTATTAATACAACTATTTTTTTAGGGATTTAAAAAATAGTTTAGGCATTAGAATATTATTTATCATTTTTGTAGTGATTAACAAAGAAGAATTAAAGTGATAAGAATAAAAAATGTAAAAGTAGAAAAATTATATTGTAAGTGTAATTTAATAATTAAAATGTTCAAAAGTTTTACATAATATATTAAAAAAATCTTTTTTTGAGTCATTGTAAAGAAAACTTCATAGTTTAAGTAAAAATACAAAGAATATTAAAATATAAAATTTCATCATTAAAATAGAGAATAGATCAAATTAAAACCTTTTTGCATGTTTAATTTAAAAAAAAATATTCTTCTAGTAAAAATGCTAAAGTGTTTAAAAATATGAAATATAACATAAAAAATTACTTCAACATCTAAAGGGTAATATTAAGTGCATAAAAAGTATATAAATGGTCTAGCAATGAAAAGAAATGTTTTAAAAGCAAGGAATATTAAGGCAAATAAGGATACTAGTGCGCCAAATATGAGCTTTATAAAAAACATGATCATTAGTTGCAATAAAATTGTCAAATGTTTTTTTCTTAAACAAAATATTTAAGAAGACATGGCAATGGTACAATTGCGACTATATTAACCATTATGTTAAATGCGATTTAGAACATTCATGTTAGTCAACTAGAGCTTGCCACTTGTTAGAAAAGTGAAACTCAATGCACACAAAAGTTGTATGAGGGAGTTGTTTATAGTTGTAAGAATCATTTGGGATTAGAAAGGTAAAATATTAAAATTTCTTACCTAATTAGATGTTCATTAGTCTAATATGGAAGCAAGTGTCATTTCATTCACCCAGAGTTTGGAAGTGTAAATGCCAATAGGTTTGCATGCTAATGACTTAATTCAAACACATCGCATATCTTAGAATTGTCCTAGGTCTCCAAAAACTTCCATTAAAGTCAGAAAAAATACTTAGCAAATTAAGCAAGTGATCAAAGCAATTAAGGTGGATTGGTACACCGATTATATTGAGGGCAACCACAGAACTAGAAAAATTACAAAAATTGTTGGTCAATTAGATAACAAATGGAAAAGATATTGTTATAATATTCCATTATAAAGTAGGACCATATTGAACATGGATAAAACTCAATTAATAAATTCATAAATAGTAATAGGCATAAAGTTTGATTTTTTTGTCACAATGATAAGATGCTAAATTTCAAAAGTTTGTTGTGCCATTGTGAAAAAACCAAGGAAATCTTAGTAGACAAATTTTCAATTGGTCATTTTCCATCATAAATTTTTTGAATTGTTAACTACATTTTCCTGACATAGCATATTATCAATATAGAAAACTAAGTCTGAAGAAATACCATTCACAATAGTGCATCGTCAAACTTGAATGATTATTGCTACATTGTTTTAAATATAAAATTTTTTATTTAAGAAATTTTATAAAGTTTTATCCCAATAAATCCTATGAATGACGTAGCGAAAAAAAAATGCCAACATAGATAATCTTCAAGTGTATACTAAAAGTACATAATTCTAATAAATCATATTGATAAAGAAAAAATTTTTTTTCTTAGAAAATTTCGTAAAAAAAAGCTAAAGTACATATTTATTATTCTAATGTGAACAATAAAAAGAATTATAAATGTTCAATTCGACCAAAAAAATTAATTTTTTTTAATTTGTTATAAAATTGAGTAAATAAGTATAGTTTCTAAAATAAAATTTATAACTAAAGAATGGAGAAAATAATGTATAAAACACTAAATAAATACAAAATAACAATAACATTACAAGATTTGAAATGCAAAAAATTATGACTAGTAAATTATAATGGGAATGATTTTCATATTGTAAAAAGTGTAAAAAATTTTTAAAGTTAAAATCATTTGGGTAAGAAAAAATATCAAATGATTAATATATTTTTAAAAAAATATTAATATAAACTTAAATTAAATTATAATTTTTGTTGTGTAATATATCATTATAAATGTTCATAATAATTTTAAATAAGAAATTTTTCTAAAGAAAAAATATTTATAAAAAAATAAAAAATGTAAAAATACATAAAGTTTTATGACAATAAAAAATCTAAAAAATTATTACTATTAGTGGAACTTGTCAAAAACTAATATTTTATATGCAAAATAAAAAGATATCGAACTTTTTTTACCAAAATTTTATTTAATGAGAAAAAAATTGTATTTTATCAACACAGGAGTACATGGATCACAAAACATTTAAGATGCAAGCATATAAGAAAAAGTGTAGCTTAAATATAATAATAATTACAAATCTAAACACATATATTAAATATTCTAGTTCCTTTCATAAAATAAGAAATATTTAAACAACTGCAATGTTTGTTTGAAAATAACAGTTTTGTACCATAATTTTGATTACTACCACCCTTTTTAGGTTTATTAGATTGTCTTATAAACTTAATTATTACGTTAGTTAACCTTTTATTATGTTAGTTTGGTGTAATTAGAGATTTTAAAATAATCAAAGAGAAATAAACAAAGAAAATTATTATTATATGATAATTTATTATTGATATTAAAAAATTATTTTTTATATTATAAATTTGAAAAATAATGAAATATATTTACTTATAATTTCACACTTTTTATTTTTATGAAAGTGTATAACATGCTTTGTGACATTATACACATATAATGATAATAACTTTTGATAGTTCTTTATATTTATTATATTTTTTAAAATACAAAAATGTTCTACTTATGATACTTTATAGAATTGTTTATGCAATGTCATCCATTTATTGTTATAGAAATTTTTGAAATTTTTTATTATTTTAAGTATATTACAAATTTTAAATTTTTACAGACCTTTTTATTTTATTTTTAATCTTAAATGTTTTCCTTAGAAAGGCATGCTGGTAAATTTTGTTGTCTTAGATATAATTTGAACAATTTAATTTTTTAATAATATTGATGTTTTTTAAAATTTTTTAATTCCATTAATGTATTTTGAAAAATTAATTTTATTAAAAAAAACTTTTCTTAACATTTTGTAAATAATTTTAATCAATTGTGTCATTTTTATAATTATTTTTTTCTATAATATTTTATATAAAAATAGTTAATAAGAATTTAAAATATTTAAATTATAGTAAAATATGTTAAGGTAGTATGAAAAATAAATCTGAAATTAATAAGATAATTGAGATTGAGAAATAGGAAGTCATCATGATAATACCTCAACCAAAATAATTAATAAAATAGTTTTAAGTATTATAAGTTTTTTAAGATACAAAAGTTGACCATATTATATGAAAATTGCAATTTATAATAGTAATATAATAATACTAAATATTAAGCTTTGTATAAAAATGTATTCAAAAAATCAACAATAGAAAATCATCTATAAATGTAAGAAAGCAGTTCGCAATAATATAAGATAAAAGAAAGAAAAGCACAAATATTAATACAATAAAACTATTAACATATGAATATATCGTTTAAAAAGTCGACATAACAAATTAGTAAAGAACAAAAAACTAAAAATATCACGTCAATTAATAAGTGCATAATTAAATCATAATTTAATGAAATGTTTTTGAGAACAAACTATTAATAATAATTTTACAACATGTCCGTAAAGAATTTTAGTTATAATTGTATTTAAAAAACTACTTTATTCAGAAATAGTATTTTTAAATTAGAAAATTTCATATAGATAATTAAAATCCTCATAAGTTTCTAATTGCATTAAATTTTCCAATAAAAAATAATTTAAAAAGTACAATATTTTTAATATTTGTTTTATTATAAGGTCAACTAATTGATGGAAATATTTAAAACCATGCACACTCTGCATGCATGTGGACAAGTGTAAAGAATTAAAAAAATAATAGCTATGAAATTTTATAAAATAATTTCAATAAGTTGCAAAAAGAATATTTAATTTTAAATATTGACTGATATTCAAAATGTTTTGTAAAATAAAACTTTTTTGATACAAGTCTCCTGTTGTTATTATATTTTAAAACAATAAGATTTTTTAAAACATATATCTAATTTTTGAAAATAGTTGTCTTAAAGTTATAACCACTATATGTAAAATTAAAAAACATATATTAGTTGTACTAAAAAGGTAAAAGATATTAAAAATTTCATTGTAGTACATTGAGAAAGGGTTTTAAAAAAAAGTTATATCAATCATAAAGATAATAAGGTACATGGAAAACTAGAAATGATATTTTTGTGAAGTTGACAAAAACGGTCTATATATGATGAGCATGACAAATTTTTAGAAAAGTATTGCCTAAAATAAGATATTAATTAAATGTCTATAAAATGTATAAAATGACAAAATTTCCAAAAACATAATGGAAACTATTTTAGAAAATAAATAATATAAAATATAAATAATGAAATTATTCAAAACAATATAAAAATTATCTATTTAATAAAATGAGCAAAATGATTAAACATTATTTAAAAGATTTTATGGAAATTTTAATATATCAATATAATTTTACATGATAGTGAACATTTTTAATTTTAAGATGTCTGAAGCAAAAAAGTCAACAATAAATAGAAATATGGATAGTTTATCATTTCAATAAAATATAATATAGTATAAATAGATCATTAGAAAACATAAAATTTCATAGCCAAGTGAAAATGACTTATTGTAAATAACAATGTTTAATAACATTAAAATGTATACAACTTTTAGAATAATATAATTATAAAACACTCAGCAATTATTTGAATTAAATTTTAAAAACTCATTTTATTTGTTTATTAACATGCTGAACATGAAATATCTTGAATAATAAAAGATTTCTTTTATTGTTACAAGCATCATAATTGAGTTACTACAATTACAAAGTGCTTCTATCAATTTAAAAACTTGTATAAATTTTTAAATCAAATAATTGAAAATTAACCATGATAAATGTAATAAAGAATTGTCAAAAAAAGAAATTATCTTTGACTAGTATTGCAAAATATTAAAAATATGTAAAGAAAATTAAAGAAGTTAACAAAATAAGAAAAACAATGACCATGTTGTATGTAAAAATGTCAAAGAATATAAAAATTAAAAAAACAATGAACATAATGTAATAACTAAAATATTAAAAATTATTTTAACATCTTATTGAAAAAATATTCTTATTTTGACAAACTTGACAAACATTTAGTAAGAGATGAAGTCAACTAACATGTGAAATTTGTTCTAAATTATATGATGCAAAATAAAAAAGACTAGATGGATGAATTATGTATTTATCAAATTTTCTTATTCTAAAATTTTATTTGAAAAATTTTTATACATAAAAGTAAAAATTATTTCTTTAAAATATTATTTTTTGAAATGAGATTGTTCAACATTAAATGAAATACATAAGGAGTTTTAAATGGTTGAGCCAAAACTTGTGCATACATCTACCCATGATGACTAATCGATACTCACTCATTTTCATGGTGGCGAGTAACAAAACTACATACAGATACTCCAATGAGACACCCAATTCCACAAAAATGTATTACTATACGAAACAATTTGGAAACTTTACAATTTTTGCATAAAATAATTTCTACATTTTTAAATCTTTAATAAAGGAGTTCCACAACTAATTGCTAAAAATGGTTCCTGTAATAGCTCAAATTAGTTTTTTTGAAAAATAGCCATCACAGGTAATATGAACGAAAATGATGGTACAACTACTACTTCATTATAGGTGCTCAAAGCAAATACTGTTTGATTAGAATAATTGATAAAGGGTTTATATTTAATCATAATGGGATAAGATCTAGAATATCAGATTAAAAAGCTAGATCGAAGGTGATGTTAAATTGGTTATTATTGATGAAGGGAGTGAGACATTAAGTAGCTTAATAAAACATTCCAAATGAATAGCTAGGTTGAAGTAAACGTTTCACCAATGCTGGCATAATCTAGACCATTTGATAACAAAAATATGCGATCAATTGGTGCAGAAAACGAAAAGTTTGGCAACAGCATTTTTTTTTCTCACATTGCAAAATAGTTCATCTGATTTATGTTTATAATAACTTCGTTATGATTTAGCCTATTAAGGTAGGCAATTCCATAACGTTCTCAAAAAGTTATGACCTAGGTCACCAATTCATATACGTAAAACTAAATTTGAGTTATGCCAATTCCTTAACAAATTCATCAGTCCCTCCTGACTCCCTATGATTAAGCTAGTTAAGGAGTTAAGCCCTGAATAAATTGACCCAAAATTGCTACAAGACTTATGCGTTAAATTGATAATCTGACTAATCCTACCTGGATTTTGGTGGAGCTCCTAGTGTGTGGCTGTTGATGTCCCATGCCTATATTGTGAGCCATAGACCTGGCTAATGTCCTTTGGACATTGCGGTGCAAAAAATATTGAAAATATTACAAAAATTATATATATGTGTATATATATATATTATTTGAACAATTAAAAGATTTTAAAAAGTCAAATACCTTAATTAAAAAAACAAATACTACTTAAATACAATTAAATACACACTTAAATATAAAAACAAAATGACAATCATTTATGCCATAATTGCATAGAAATTACCTGATTTAACAAGCTATCCATTAGGATTTAGAAATATACTTTTTTGTGCATTAGCAACTCCACAAATCCAATTATTGTTGGCTCCAATGTTAATAATTTAAGCCATCTAAATTTTATTAATTATTTATGCAGTAGCTTTGCTCCAACAAACTCTAACTACTACAATTAATCTTGAGATTTGACAAATATAATGCAAAGCTCAACAAAGTGTAAGCAAATATTTAGACTGACTTTTTCATCATCACATCAAATATACAACAAAATTAATTATAAATATGATTTTTTAATATCTAAAAAAAGTTTTACATAAAATAATAAAAATTATGACAATAAATATACATTATTCTTTTAAAAAAAACTTTATATAATATAAAATGAAAAGCTTCAAAACAATTATTGTATGTATGTTAGAATAAATACAAAATAGTTTTTTACAAATAAGAAACTGAAAACTTTCAATAGATACCTAGCTAAAAATTTAAAGTTTGGGTACATACAAATTTAAAACAACTCTTTGTGATAATTTGATCAAGAAAAATTTATTTGAAAACAAAAGTATTAAAATTAAAAAACATTACGATAAAAATTTATCTAAAAAAAATATTTTAGTGCAAAAACATGTTTTGAACATGAAGAAAAAATAACTACCATTACTATTAAATGTTTAATGCATAACAAATTAGAATAGCATTTCAAATAAAAAGGATAATTACATTCAATGTTTAATAAATTAAAAAAATAAATTAGAATTATAGTAACAGATAAAAAGTAGAAAAGTATTGGAAATTAAAATATTTGAACATGCATCACATTCAACAAAATGGTTTCTTAAAAACACATGGGCATGCTAATCTTTATGTTACTTAAAACCGTAGACAATTATGAGAAACCAATTGTAAATAATATTGTACATTTTTAAATCATTAAATACAACTATAAAAGGAATTGATAACTGTAAAAGGAATTGATGAGAAATAATGATCACAAAAAAATATGAAAAAATTGAAAAGTTAAAAATTAAATAAACAATAACAATATTAAAATGGTTAATAAAAAAACATATGTGATAAAAATGTATTTTTTCTTAATATAGGCACAGTGAATACTTTTAAGTATGTTAAATAAGAAAGAATAAAAAAATAATATGATATTATTAAGATAGATAAAGTTTACAATGTAAAGTTTTGACTACATGACAAAAATAAAATATTACTTGAGTTTGCAAATAAAAAATAACATTGTTGTTAATTTAATACCAAAAAATATTTAATAATAAAAAGATTTCAAGAAATGTGGAAAGGGATAAAGAAATAAAAATTTTAAAAATTCTGCAATAGTTAAAAATTAAAATATTAAAAACAATGTGTATAACTTGTCAACAATATGTTATATAAAATCGTAATAAAAATAGTAATTTACATCTAATGAAAGGAGATATATGTTGTAAATAAAAAATTAAAAAAAGTACTAAATATTAACCAAAAAAGAATTTGTTAGGCATTTTTCATATTGTTATAAATAAAAATTGAATATAATCGTTCAATTATGACATGTCTACTTGAATTACAATGCACATAATATAAAAATAATATCATCTCTTTTCAAAGAAAAATTGTAGATATTGGAACAAAAAATTACAAAATATAATTAAATAACAAGTTATATTAATAAAAAATTTTAAATGTCAAAAATTACTTATATTTTCTATTTTTTATATTTTAACAAAGCTCATTTTCTTATCAACATTATATGAATTAAAACATGAATTTCAAATATCCAAAAAAGTTGTAATTAATATATTAGAAAAAATACTTTTTAATAAAAAAACTCAAAAAATAAACAATTTGATGAAAGCTATGCACAAATCCTATTTCAAACTATTATGGAGAGCTAGTTAACTTTTAAATTAAAATAAAAGTCCCCACAAAAATAAAACATTGCTTAATCATAAATAATACATATAATAAAAAAAAATCACAAAAAATTATAATTAAATAAAAAAATTTTTATTAAATGAAAGGAGATATATATATAATATAAAGAAAAAAATTTAAGATTTGTAAAATTAGACATTACCAAAAAAAGAGAGAAAACAAATGTTCCAAAACAAAAATATAAAATATGAAAAATTGAAAATGAATAATAATCAAATTAAATATATCACAAAAAAATAAAAAAAAAGATGTTTAAAAAAATTACTCATTTGACATACCTAATTAAATGTGTAGGTCATCAAAGTTTATTTTTACTAACTTATGAATTATAAGTGTTTTACTAGAGATAGAAAAATGAAAAACAAAAGGAAAAAGTGTTAATATAATGGAAATTTATGATATAATACTTAAATATATTGCTGAAATGAAATAAATTTTGTTAGTAAAGCAATGTTTTCAAATGTTAATTTTTTATAATAAAATATTAAATATAATATATATTATTAAGAAATTTGAACATTTCAAAAAACATAAGAAACTGTACATCAAGATTTCGCTATTCCTTTACACAAATCAAACACATGCGCATTGCATTTTGTGTAAAGATTATTTTTAACATTAGATTAAAAAAGGAATTTAAAAATACATAAAATTTGTGTGATTAATATTAAGAAAGTAAAGGTCATTAAAATATCCACATAGTATATTAACAAAACGTTTTGTTAAAAATGCAAGAAAATAAAAAATTTTGTTGTAAAACAAGAAATTTAGAAAGTTGAAAGGTAGAAAAAAATTGTAGTAATGAAACAACTAAAAACATAAAAATAAGGTGTAAAAAAATTTTAGAAACAATATTCATAATATTTAAGTCTTAAAAAATGTCCAAAGACCAAAGTTGTTATATGAAAATAAAAAACAATTAAAAATTTGCTTATTTTAAATCATAAAATGTTTATGCGAATAAAGTGAGAAAATTATCCAAAAGTAAAAAAAATTTACGTGATGCCCTAATAAAATATTTGTTAAAAGTTCAATTTTTGTTATGTAATATGTGAATTTGTTAATTATTTAATTAGAAGTAGGCATGTTATGTGATATAATTGAATGATATAAATCATGACATTCATTAAAATCTCCCAAGTTACTAAAATTAAAAAATTGCTTGAAATATTAATAAATAATAGACATGTAAAATTTATTTATTTAATATATTCATGAGACAATATTTTGACTTCAGCATCAATAAAAAGGTTTTTTTATTATTACAAATACAAAAGACTTAAAAGTTTAAATTATATTATTTTAAGAAATAATTAACTCATTAAAAAATATGATGATATAATTGTAATAAAAAAGAGAAAAATTATCTAACAAAAAATTTGATAATCTTGAAAATGCTTTAGCATGTACTTTTTTTATTAATGCAAACCTAATAAACATAATTTTGTAAATATAAATTCTTATGAATTTTAACATACAAATATCTCATTATTGTAACACAATACTAAAAATGTTAAAAACTATGTGCATGCATTGTGTACAAAACTTGTCTAATTCTAACAACAAATTCAAAAAAAATAAATCCCCCAAAAATAAAAATTTTCGATATCTAAAGGAAATTTAAAACCTTAAAAATTATTTTTTTGTTGAGGTGAACAAAAAATATTGTCTCAATAAATAATTAATGATATTTAATATTAAAAAAAATTAAATTAAAAAACATTAAAATCATAAGGAATAGTATAAAAACTATATCAAAGCACAAGTTGAATAAAAAAATACAAAATGAGATGGATACATTTGAATTTCAATTTTTAAATCCAATTTTGTAGAGTAAACTAAAAAACTATTTGAGATAGCTCTCTAAAGATAATATATAGTAGTTATTTGTTGAGCTATTATGAATATTTAGTATAACTAATGAAAGTGAAAAATTTAGATGTAGCATGGCATACATACACCTTAAGTTTAACTTACGATTGATGGCTTGTCTTAGTGGCTTCATTAACTTCCTGATCTAGGGTCGCGTGGGTTTGCATCAAATGTTGTTGCTAAACAATTTCATGAACTTATGTTCATTATATTTTAATTGGTAAAACCATTAAACGTTTCCATTGTCGATAAGTTGTAGTTACTTCAAAAAATGAAGCAATTATCCCAATTAAACCATTTTCTAAAGTTTCAATTAACATGTTTTAGCTCTAGAACACATGATATTCAACACAAAATATTATAGATTAAAAATATGTGATATAAATTATGAAAATAAGTTTAAAATAAGCTTAATATTTTCCCTAATTTATGGTCATCAAATGGGATGACTAATGTTACATATGCACGATCTTGTTTTTGAATTATATTATTAGTAAAAATTAGAACTATAAATTGGTCATACATTTAAAATGATCTCATTATGTATATATGACTATCATTTGAGATAGAAATATATAGTGTGAATATAGTTTTACAAGCTAACTATCTTGTCAAAATCTTTTTGATGTTCAAAAAGTTGACTTCTGCAACATACGATATTTATACCAACTCTTTTTCATATGTGTAAAATTTTTATTTCCTATGAGAATCTGAAGTCTTCACTAAAATATAATAGAGTTGAACATGTATGATATAATTGTAACTTTGATATTGCTCACTTAACATTCCATGACTATTATTAGTAAGTTCTATCTTCCACATAAGGGTAGGCATTTTGTTTTGTGTTTTTTCATAACTTTTATATGAAATAGTACAACGCAGGATGCTTTACTTTTGTGAATCATTTCTTTTTGTTCACTGCATAGAGGACTAAAGAAAAAAATGTTACAATGTCATTATAAAAAATATCATACTCTCTTTTTGTGTTTGACTTTTTTGTTATGGTTAAAATTTGATAACAAAAAATTATCATATTATGGTGTGAATATATGGTACAAAAAATTCCTAACATATCTACTTATATGTCCCCCTTTTTATATTTGTAAGACCAACTTAGCTTAATGTAGTAAATTTATTATGCTTGTACAATTTGAGTGATCATTTAGAAAAAAAATTAAAAACATAAAAAAAGCATTAAAGGTTTTCATTCTATTGTCTCTTCATTTATGTCAAACTTGCATGGCAAACTTATGTTGCAAATATGTAAATATCAAATGGCTAGTTCATTAAGGCAATGAGCTCTATCTAACTATTACAATAAAACGATCTAATGATTGTAAGTTTATAAAAAAATTATTAAATTCATAATGCCTAGTTTAGTCACTCTAGGAAAACAATTAAAGCTATTCAACTTGCTTTTAAAAATGAGTGGTTCATTAAGAATATAGGTAGGACTATGTTTTTATCTTAGAATATATGGATGAACACATTTCCATCTATTATCTTTATTTAGTTGATTCTAAGTATTGTAATATCTTCACCATACATTTAGATATTATGTCACTTTTGTGAAAAAGGGATTAACGTAAAAGGTGTAAAACATTTTCTATGTGTTATAAATTTTGATCTTTCAAATACCATAGCTATTGTTGTGTTATGGTCAAGGCTGGCTAATCACTATAACCTCATAGTTATTGTGTTGAGTCAGTGATTAATAAACTTGTCGCAAGGATTTCTAATATGCTCACCATATGGTCTTGTTTTTTTATGGTGAATTTTTTTTAATATCTATTAACATTGTGGATTGCCCTTTATTTCTTTGGAAACATTAAGTATTGTGGAAAAAAATTTTCAAAGTTTTTTTGGAATCTTGAACTATAATTTTGTGAATGTTTTTTCCATCCTGCATTGTTCTTGATGATAGGGGTCATAGGTCATGTACAATTGTTCAACTTAACCTAAGAGGACAAAAACTTTTACACTTTGCTTCTTGTGGTAAAGAAACGAAAGATTTAAGTTATTTGGAGATAATTTGTTTCAAATCACTATTTTATACTAGAAAGAGAAGAAGCAAAAGGAATAGAAAAGGAAAATAACATCATGTACTCTCAAACTAAGTTTGTCAATCAAAGGTGCAATGTTTAATTGATGTCTTGGAGATATCTCACTTTTTAAATGTGATGATAATTTATATAAATGCATTAATTAATAGCTAAATAAATAATGAAGCTAATGAACATTATGCTAATTTAAAAGTGAAAAGAAACAAGCATGAATAACATATTCATGGGTTATATGAGGCATGAAACTTTTGAAGTAATGAGTCGCTTTTAAAGGCAGCACAGTCACACATTTATTTTCTAAATGACTTAACAAACTAGCATGTTTATTATGAAAAAAATTATTTGAAAGAAATTCTTACATTGATGTTTTGCATTAATAGAATATTTTCTTAACAAAAAAAATGTAGATGTTAAAAAAATTTATTCTCTTATGTTGCAAAAGGAACTTATTAAATTGAAGGAAAATTTTGTAAATCTTTCTTAACTTGTTTCTTCATGCACGCAAGTTATTTTAATGTGAATTTGAGTGAATGTTTTAAGACTATTAATAGTCAATCTCATTTATGTATTACTTCTACCCTTTCTTTCAATTGAATTGAAAATAATCACGTGTGTTGAAACACAACATAACAACTACCAAGTCATTGTTTTAGTACTTCTCTTAATAAAGTGAATAACTAGGCCCTTTGAAGTTAGATGTGTCTATTTTAAATTTTGCACATCATAAAATTTCTTGAGCATGTAATGACGTGGAGTTAACAATATTGGAATGTCTACTAATGGTATTTCAAACAATGGCCTTTGTCAAAAAATCTAGTATGATAACTTACCGAAACTTGACAAAGGATGCCACAAACAAAGGAATGAGCTAGTTCAAGGAAAACATTAAAAATAATTAGACAACTATTAAGATCATCTGGTTTTTGGTATGAAGGAATTGAGTCAAGTAATTAATAAAAAAATGTTAATGGAGATGTAAATTTAAATAACCAACAATAGGAAATGATTGAAGCCACCAAAATTTCTACTTTACTTGTTAACTCTTAAGCCAAGAAATCCATTATGGATGATCAATCATATATCTTAATAAAAAAAATAAAAAGCGCATCCCTAATGTTAATAATGACAACTAATATATACAAGGCAGAGCAACTATCTAGCACGGCAATTAATGAATGACTATGGCTCTTTAAAAAATTCTAAAAAAATGAGGAAGAAAATGATTAAGGTTTTTATTCAAAAAATTAATTTAATAAAATTGGGCATTGATATGGTAATCTAAGTGATTAATTAATACTTTAAAGAGATGAACAACCTCTATGTTTGAAATTCATACTAATGAGTTAAATCCATTAAAATGTCATAGGATGAGAAAAAAGTTGTAGATGATTCAGAAAAAATCAATTATCCCAAAACATATTAGAGGATGATTTCAGCTATCCAAATTTTAGATAATTCTTGTCTTAGTGATTGAATTCTTATTTTGAAATATTTGTGATGCTACTAAAAATGATTTAGCTAAGTGATTAATTAATTTATTAAAATGTATATTGTTAAATAACTTCCCTTATTGTAACCTATGTCTTCTATGGATAAGACATGAAAATTTGCTATTAAACTCAATTTTTAGCATTATTATTACAGTCAATCAAACAAGATATAGATTCTTTGGAAGGATTTCAATTGTAATGTTGACATTAATGAAAAGTAGTTTATCTATATCAACATCAAGCATCAAGACTAGGTTACTAAAGATGGCTACACTTTCACCTATAATAAAAACATGGTATCTAGAAAGAGTATACTAAGGCGAGTTATTACACATAGTCAACTACACAACAAATCCATGGATAGTGCGCAGGGATTTTCATGAAATCACATCTTCAAATGTTTACAATCTACAATCTACTCCTAAACTAAAACGAATAAAAGAGTTTGTTGATTGTATAATTCTATCACCTTAAGCAACAGTCATTTTTTAGTCATTGTTTTATGTGGGTAAGGAATGTTAATAATATATTGTTTGGAAAAGATTAAATAGGGTGCTAGTTAATGAGAAATAAATAGAACTACTTTCAACTTTTATAATTCATCGTTTTGTTAGAACTAGATCAGGACATGCTCCTCTTCTAATAAATGTCATAAAAATTAATCCTTCATCTCCAAAATAATTTACATTTCATAACATGTTTTTGAATCACATTACATTTGCATAGACAATGGAGAATAATTAGAATTCTTCTTTAAACTACTTTGCGAAGAAGGACCTACCTTAAAAATAAATGCACATAAAATAAGCCATAAAGTATGAAAAAATCAATTTTTGTAAAAATCTTTTATCCTATTAAATTAGATAAGGAAGAGGTCAAACACAAATATGTATTTATTTAAAGAAAACAAGAAGAGGATTAGTAGAAAGTGTTTTATCTTATTAATTCTTATTATTCACAAGATTTGAATTAGTGGAATTTTATTTAAAATAGAAAAAGCAATTTGATGGCTAATAGAAAGAGAAAGAAACATAACACTCCTTTATACAATAGTGACGATGTGAATAAACAAATAAAGTTGACAAAATAATGACAATTTGAATCAACCACTATTAGAATCTTTTTAATTCTTCTTAAGTAATTAAAGGTGAAAATATGGTTAACTAAATAATTTCCTTATTAACAAATGCAAACTAACAATAGAATAATGCAAGATATCACCTAGGAGGAAATAAATATAAAAATTTTAATATGAAGTTACATAGCAATCTGGGCCTAAATAGTTTTAATGAAAATTTCTTCGTTAGTTATTTAGATTTAACTTCAAATGTTGTGTTGAATGCAGGTAAAGAATTTTTATAAGATCTCCAATTCTTTGTGGTATTTTAGACACAAAAATTATATATATTCATAAATCAGATAACCTAGAAATCTTTGTTGATTTTATACTAAATGTTCTTCAAAACATCATGAAAATAATATTCATAATTCTCACTATTGAATAAACATAACAAAATTTTTATAGCTTTATTTCTTTAAAGAAAACAAGTCTTATAAATGTAGAGATATTCTATAAAACATATTTAAAATTAAGTAATTAGTATATTCTCTTATCAGTAAAAAAAAAAGTGACAATATAGTTATTATGTTTGATTTTAAGAATATGAATTAAACATGTCATGAAAATTTCTTTATAAGAAACTTTCCAAGTATAGTCTTAATAGCAATCTGATTGAGGTGCTCACAAATCATCTTTGCAATGCATGGATATCAGTAATCATTTGTGGATCTCCAAAGTTTTTTCAAATTTTAATCAATCTTAATCAAGATAATCCCTATCTTTGTTTTCATCTCATTCATGGAGTTCTTTGAGAGTAGCCTAATAACATTTTTCTTGAAAGAAGAATGATATTATATGGAGAACATAGATCATCTATATCTATCACTATCCTAGCTTATACAAATAAGATATTTATCATTATTACCAAAAATCTAAAAACTGCTATTAATCTTAGTAACTTTCTATAGCTCTTCCAACACTGTATTAGGTTCTTAAATATAAAAATTAAAAGAGAGGATATCTAAGAAAAAAGAAAGAGTATATGGCAAGTTAATCAAATTTGTAAGGGCTCAAGATTGCATTAAATAAATCTTCCTTTACTTTTTTATTTCTACATATAGGTTAGAAGAAAGTAGCATACTTCCAAAATTTGATTGATAAAATTAAAAAAAGATTTCCTTAGGTGGAAAATGAAGTTGTTATCTATGAATGGTGGACTCATTCTCATCTAGCATGTGATTTCCTTAAGTCTAATATATATGGCAATGACAAGTTAACTACTAATGTGGTTTTATAAAGATTAAAAATGGAGTGAATGGACTTTTGTGTGGAGACAATGAAGAAAATCTTAAGAATCACTTGACTTCTTGGAAAAAAATGAATTTACTATTAGAGGAAAATGCCTTGGTATTTCGAAAATCAAGAAAATGATGAAACTTTTTTTATGTAAAACGTAATTGGTAGATACTCACCTACAATACTATGTGGTCTAACTACATGTCAGTAAAATACCATTCCTCAAATGCATCAAGAATGAAATCCAGCACATGGGCTAGCATGAAAAGAATGAAACTTTTGATTACAAAGAATGCAAATTTGTTTAACTCAATGAATTTATTACATATGGTCTCTTACTTGTGATGTGTAGTTTAGCTATCATTCTACCTTGGTTTATAGCTAAGCCTAAAATTTAGAGGACAATTTTGAAGCACCAAGTGCACAATCATGATGTTAATGTTAACAAGGATGATATTCAAAAACATGTGCCGTTACTAAATAAACTAATGAACCTAAACTTCCAACTTGCTTTAATGTGCCAACTATGTCGAAATGAAGAATCAATTGGGCATGGTTTTTTTATTATAAAGAAGATAAATAACCATGGGTTATTTTTGAAATTAATTTACCAATTATGCAACTTCATACCTATGAAATCATGAAATGAATTAAATCATGCACAAGAAAGGTAATATGAAATTTGTAAAAGAGAGTTCATAATCACATTGCCCACTTTAATATCATAGAATATTTGGAAAGTTAACATAATTAAGTAATTGAGTAATAAAATCAAATAGTAACAAATGTTACATATGTTATATTAAAGAGAATTGTTTCTTTATAATAAGTTTTTTCTCTAATCATTCAAACTTTTTAGGAGATATAAAACGAATGATTTTGGGAATCTTCAATTAATTGGCAAGAACTTACGAAAAAATAGTGGATGTGATTAGGCAGTTACCATCGATGATCTGTATGTAGTAAAACATCATTGGTGAGAAGTTATTCGTCGATTGAGGTGCTATTGTAGTCAGAACTATTAGAAAAAATTTAGAGGAAATGGGTTTATACTTTTTAATATTTAAATAAAACAATTAACACCTAATGTCAAGGTAATGGCAATAATTAGGGTCTTCAATTATCTAAAAAATTTTAAATTTCTAATTTATACATTTTAATGGATTGTAGTTTGAAATTGTAACTATTCCTAGGTTGAGAAAATAGACAATGGGAGTTAGCAAAATGCATGATGTAAGTATGGAAACTTGTTTGCTAAACACAAATTGGAGCTTGGTATACAAAGAAAATATTAGTGTGGCCATATTTTTTTTCTAAAAAAACTACAATAAAAATTTCAACTCATATAAGGATGGGTCATAAATTCTAGATTAATGTAAAGCTATTATTAATATAATGAAACTATAGATTCCATAAATTTTTCCAACATAGAGGGTAGACATTTGAAATATGGAATACTTTTCATATTTGATGGTGGCAAAATTAAGCTATTCCAGATTTCTATCTATTTTTGTATAATACAAATACTGTTTTCATAACATAGGTATTTCTACTTCTCAGAGTTATTATTCTTGTTCATAAAAAATAATAACATAAAAATTGTTCAATAACAATACATGGTGAGTACTATTCATCTTAGTGCATGATTTCCTTAATACAACTTCAACAACTGATGGATAAAGAAAGCATGCAACAAATTTACTTCTATCAAAACAATACATTATTATGATGTAACACTTCTTCTAATCATAACATTTTGTGAGAAAAAATGGGCTATCATTATAACTTGTTATATGTGGAAGCTCACATAAGTTTGAAGGTGTGCAAAGAATTTTAGACAATAGACTAATATGATCTATGTTGATTATACAATAATCCATTTACACTTGGTTATCATTAATACTATTTATGTTATGATGTAGTTATGTAGTGAAAATTTTTTTTGAAAGTGAAATAGGTAGAAAGAATTTTCAAATACAAGCAAAGGAAAAGCATCTCAACTCTTATATTAAATAGAGTCAATCTTTGTTTACATTGCACTAATATGATTGGCATCTTTCAATACAAACATATCTTTTCAATGGTATGGACATGAACATCAGACATGAAAAATGGGAAGAGCGTAGTAAGAACATTGTCTCCATATTGAAATTGCACAACCGAAGCTTACCCACTTCCGATATCGTAGTGGATTTCTCACCATTTTGGATAACAACATCAAGAACATCTGTTTCACATGTCCTACTAAATTCTTAGAAGAAAAATTGAATGGCCCATTGAGTGATGTGAAACACATTTATTAGATGAGTAAAAAAGTGAATAATGCCAAATATTGTTTAAAGACTAGTAAGAGTATGTCAATGATATTAATGAAAGTGATTTCTCACTATTTGAAAATGAGACAAAGCCAATTTATATTGCATCATATTCAGTTTTAAATAGAAATCCCAAACAAAAAGAATATAGCCAAATTATAAAAAAAATATGAACAAAGATGTGGCGTAGTCTATCAATCTTTGTTTCTTGTTAGAAGGGTTGTAATGATTAACGTATTATTTATTACTAACAACATATGCACTCTTAGGGACAACATGGTCATTGGGGATTATCATTACACTTAATTTCATAACTTGAACCATTTTTTGGGGTGGCATAGCTAAAATCAACATAATGCCCAACAATTATGAATAGGACAAAAAGGATAAAACATATGACATAAAATTATTAATTAATGATAGGTATTAGAAACTCCTATAATAGGATTTATGATGGAAGGTATCGATGAAATGGACGACAACAACGGTGGAGATAAATTCAATCATAATTTAGATGTCAGATAATCACCTAAACACCTAGATATAAAACTATTATTATTTATTATTTTCAATAAACAAAATATTATTTACTAGAAATATGATGCCATTATTAAAAAAGGATCTTTCTATTTATTCGATTATTTAATTTTAAATAGATTGTAATTTTTAATTTTAAATAGATTGTAATTTTAAACATAAATTCCAAAAGCAAAACTTACTAAACTATCACTCTTTAATGAAAAAACATTCAAAAATTGTACCATTTGCAAGAAACTAAGAAAATATAATGGAGAACTTATTCAAAACCTTAAAAATCATATTTAAATAAAATATAATAAACTAATAACAATAAATAAAAATCAATAATTGAACTCCATTATTATCATAATTTTAGTTGTCTTACATCAATGAAAACTATTAAGAGAAACATTGTCATGTAGTGTGTTAAGTAAATCTTCCTTAAACATAGCATTAGTGCTATGAACTTGCAAAACAACTAAATTAATATTACATAACTGGTTGAAAAAATATAATTAAAAATCTTATAAAAAGGTCAATTATTTTTCTATCAAAGTGAATTTTCAGTTATTGAAATAACCATTATGATTCAAAGCCGCTTCTTATTGCATTGCCATATTTGACTTTTCTTCTATCAATGTTTAACATCTTCTTACAACCCACACTATGTCTTTGCATTATTTTATTTTTAATGTAGGCATGATGTTAAAACATTTGCTGTGTTTTTTGAAATTATTCTTGAGCAACAGTGTTTTAGCAACTCCACTCATGACCTCACTATCATGTATATGTCAAAATTATTACACTTTGTGCCAGCCAAGTAGCTCCCATAAGAGTTAAAGTTTCAAGCAACTTCTCTCCTTTACCTCCCAACCAATAATTAACATTGCAAAGTAATTGCATCTTAACTACTTCAACAATAATAGAAACTGAAGATGGATTATGAAGTGTCAAATCTTTTCTTTGACACTTTGTAACTTATTCTGAAAGCAAGTTTTCAAAACTATTTTCATTAAAATTTTACTAAATTTTTATGTTGTTCTTATAACACTTGTGGCCTACTATTTTTACATTAGGTATATTTTCTTGGAAGATTAGACTTTTTTATAGCAAACTAAATTACAAAATATTTGACCATTTTAGTGTTGTCCTATGAAAACATTAGTATTGAAAAATGTGAACCCTGGCATTCAATATTCTAAACATAATCCCTCAAATTAGGTATTTGTTATATGGGTTTTTATTGTACTCAAAGTACAAAATGATTCATATTACACATTTATGTATGAAATTAGTTAACTCACTATCAAAATCCATATGATTATTATGTGCAATCTCTTAATATATTTAAAATTAAATTTTTTTATGATAAGGTATAAATTTTATAAACAAGAACAATATTTTTTACATAGGATTATCGTAATTAAATATACAAATATTAATCCTATTGTACTTCTTAGTCCCATTTCAATGATCCTTGATGAAGCCATTCAATTTAAAAAACATAAAAATATTGTATTGCTATTAACTATGGAAATTACATACATAATATATTGTGTGATGGGTTTATATCGCTACATTTATTTTATATTTTGAAAGAACTTGGTTATGTTAAGTGTGTGCTTGGCATTTTGGTCATGTAATATCACTTAGAATATCCATCTTATTATTCAAAACTTCACTTCTAAATTTCATCAATGATAAATTCAAATATGATGTTTTGAATTTATTTAATACAAACACATGCCTAAAGAACTTTCTAAAATTTACCCACCTAAGTTAAAAAGTGAAGCCCATAAATATCTCAAAAATGCCCTCTTAATTCTAATTCCTATTGTAATAAAAAAAACTTTTAAACATTACCTTTCAAAGACATATCCACCAAAGTTTGTCAACATTATGCTTAATCTAACTAGAGCATTGAAAGAAAAAAGTTAAATTTTAAAATAACACTAAGCATAATGTTTATTTTCCTATTTGCATGAATTTATTTTGATAAAGGAATTAGTCATCTTTTCAATTTAAAGGTTGAACTCAATGAAAATTTTTAAGAGTATAAATGCATAATATAATTTCATAGTTTGATTAACTAATATAAGAAAAGGTTTATCACAAGGTTAATAGTGACCATTTCTTAGTTTTTTACATTTGTACTATTTATTCTTTTTGAATGGTTTGTGTATAAGGAATGTTGTTTATACATGAAGGTTAGCATTCTAGAACAGATTCTTACTATGCTAAAACATTTATGAATAAAAATATGGAATTTGTTTTATAATATTTGATTTCTCCATCATTGTGTTTTTCTGCACAAACATGAAATTGGAGAGGAGCACAAAAATTGTCCATGCTTCCTCTTTTTAATTATTTGTCTAGCAATTTTTTATCATTACAACCTACAAGATCTAAATCTAGTTGTATAAATCTCATCCTACCATTTCTTCAGAATTCTTTATTTCATAACATCTATAATAAAATATTTTTCCAACTTTTTTTGCATAATATATATATATATATATATATATATATATATATATATATATATATATATATATATATATATATATATATATATATATATATATATATATATATATATATATATATATATTATTAATGTAATATTAAATTATTATTGATAAACTATATGTTTTGTTATTTTTTTGTATATTTTTTTTCCAGTAGATGAGCAATGTTTTATGACAAAATTTACCTAGTATTTTTATTAATTTTCAAATATTTTTGGAGTCTACTATTTTTCTTTTTTTGGCATTAAAAACTTTAGTTTTATTTTTATTTTGTAAAAAATTTTTTCTTATCTCATTTTATTGATATTGTGTTGTGAATATATTTGTAATATTATGTTTTGTGTTCTCATTTATTTTTATTTTGTTTAATTTTTTTTTAATTTTACTTTTTTCTTTTATTTGTAATGATATGTAAATTACTTCTTTATATGTTTTTCAATTTGAATGCTATATATGTCTAATAAGTTAGATGATTTTTTTAGTTTTTAATATTTTATAACTAAATTAGTTTTTCTTTTCCTAGTTTTATGTAAATTATTTTTTTCATTTCGCTCATAATTCTAATTAGTTGGATGTTCTGATATAACAATAATTTGTTTTTTCTTTGCTTGAAAATCTAATAATAGTGGCTCATTCATAAACATGCCCGATTTTTAAAAAATTATAAAAAAATTTAAATAGATGAAATGGTAGAATCATTTTTATTTTGTTAATGTTATTTAGTTACATATATTTAACTCATATTTTCATTTTCTTCATATAATTCTTATTTCTAAAATGACAAAAAAATTAATTGTTTATTAATAAATTATTAAACTTTTTTGTGATTTAACGATTAACTTTGCTTTAAAAATAAAAGTAATATTTCAATTTAAATTAGAATATATAATTATTATGAAAATTAAGATGTAATAATTTTAAAAGTATTGAAATTAATTTGTAATAACTGGAAGAAATGATTTTTTTAATAGTAATTATGGGAAAATATGCTAAAGTAATCAAAGATGCACATAACATCATTAATAGAAATGAAGAATAGTAAATCATATTTTTATAATGTTTGCATTAAAACGAAGATTGATGCCAGAACAAAATTTAGGTATTATATATTTTCTAAACTATTAGTGTAATAAAAAATAATAATGAAAAACTATGTAGATAAATCGTTCTATAATTCATTGATATTTAAAAAAAATTTCCAATTCTTATAATTTTGAAATATTAGTAAAAAATAAATATAATTAAAATTTAAAAAATAAGTTAGTATGATAAAATATTTCAAAATTCAAGAAAATATTGGGTGGAACTAATGAAAAATTAGCTATATAACAAAAGAGTATTGTTCTATGAAAAATATTAAAAAAATGCAAATTATATTAAACAAGAGAGACGCATAGAATGCTTTAAATTAAATATCATAATATAAATAATAATTAAATTTCATTTAAATATATTGTTAGGCAAAAGGAAATACTAAATATCATGAAATAAGTGCAACTTAATTTTAAAACAACGTGCATAATATATTAAAAAATAATTAGGTAATTAAATCAAGTCAATTGTGAATATAAAAAATAAAAATAATTATTAAATAACAAAACCATAAAAAATGACATAAGGAATTATCACCAAATGTATTAGAAATGAACACAAATTTCCCTAGTAATGTAACGAAACAACTAAAAGATATTTGTCCATTAAAATAATTTTAACATTGAAAATTTTAATCATTATGTTCAACCTATCAAGTAGTTATAACAAAAAATCAATAAAGAACAAACAAAAAAAAATAAAATAAATATGAAAAAAATTAAAAATTAATGTTTTCAACTTTAAAAAAATGATTAATTGACAGTTCTAAAAAAATTAAAATAATTTCAATAAAATGTCATAAAAATTGATCAATATATTATAATTTAGTTTCCTATTTATTACATATGTAGAATAAAAAAAATTTCTTTGACTAAAAAATAGTAAAAATATAAAATATTTATAAATATATTATATTTTTTCTAAAAGGCTAATTTGTCTTTACTTTTTAGTATTAAATATTAAAATATTACTTGATGTCATCAAGAAATCATTTTTAAGAAGGCTTTTAATGATTTAAGACATTTAGATTGTGTGATCCGAGCAAAATAATTTAAGAATTTAAGTGTGCTAGCACAAATGCTAAAATATAAATTAAATAATTCAAAGATATGTAAAAGTGTGACGGCTAAAACAAAAGCATAACAAAAGTTCAAATATGTCAATTATCAAGACAGTATGATTTGAAAGAATATGCATTGTAAGAAAAAATATTAAATACTAAATTGTTTTATATTTAAATAAAATAAGCAAAAACTATAATGTTTAAACAAAGAGTTTTCTTATCACTATCAAATAAATAAGCTATTACTAATTAAAATATTTAAATATTGAAAAAATTTGGTAATTTAAGGAGTTGTTTGCTAAATAAAACATGATAAGTTAAAATAATAAATAATCACAATTATAAAAATATTTCTAAAATATTTGATATATTTGCAAGATACAACATAAAGTTGTACAATAATATAATAAAAACTCTTGTTATTAAAATTAAAAAATAATATGCCTAAAATATTTAAAAACAATTGTGACAATTAAATACTTAATATGTTAGAAACTATTTTTAACTTAATTATCAAAATTATCGTCCTTAAAAAAATGAATGAAATTTAAAAATTAAAAAAATTAATTTATAATAATTTGTTTTAAAAAATGCATATTACAATTAAAAACTTAATTTAAATTGTAACAAATAAGTACAACCAACTCATATGCAAGGAAGCTTAACAAAGGCTTAAGATCTTAAAATTCAGTTTAACATCGATATTTAATCCATGTTGGTTTGGTAGGAGGTGACATGCAAAGATTCTTGAGCATATTAATTATTTTAATTTTTTAGTTCTACAATGAGATAAAAAAATTAAAAAATGTAAGATGTTGTTATGATAATTTAAATTTCAAAATATATAAAAATTATTCAAAATAATGTCCCATAAAAGTAATTGTTGATAATTTTTTTGTGAATAAAGAGTACTCAATAAATTTAGAAAGAAAATCATTCAAGATTTCAAATAAAAAATCATTGAAAATAGAATATAATTTCAATATACTTGTGCAAATTAAAATTTAAATTAATAAACTTAATTAAAAATTGAATTATTACGGTAATAAACTATTTTTTGAAACGTAGGTAGAACATGTGTTACATATTAAACGAATTCATTTAGTGACATAGCAATGAAAATGTACTTGTGGAAACAATTTTAAGAAAATTACAATTGCCAAGCTAATTAAATATTAGAAATTTATTTCATATTAAAAGGTATAATAATCATTTAGACAAACAAATGAACATGCATACCACAATATGCAAATTTACAAATGAAAAAAAAATACCATCATAATAAAAAAATCTCGAGATATCAAATTTTCAAACGTATTAATCAATAGAAAAGGTTTTAAAAAAAATTAAAATTTGAAATTAATAATTCTAGGTGAAGAATATATTTATAACAAAATGATATTAAGTAGAAAATAAAATACTTTTATTATTGAAATATTTGATTAGAACTTATCAAAGAGAAATATCTCACATTAAGTAAAAATTATAACAAAATACAAAAAATCATCATGTTAATGACTTAATAAATTATTTAAAAGTTTTATTGTATTTCTACTTGACGTCAACCAAAACATTTCTATTAATATAAGCTCGATGAAAGCTTTAAAAATAATTATTTAAGAAAACAAAAAAAAAAGATAAATGAAACCATTATCAAAAAAATTTATACTATAAAAATGATAATTACCACATAAAATAAAATTCATCATAATTAAAAGTGTATAAAAGATATATAAATTATAAATTTTTATGAAAATAAAATATTTAAAAATTCAAAATATTGTTTAAAAATTTTAAAATATTAAAAAAATGCAAAAGAATATAAACTATCCACATCAACATATAATGTATCTAACTGCAAAAATACAAAATTTTTACAATAACTTGACAATAAACTCTAATATACGGATAACATAATGACAGTAAAGCTTCTCTACGATATCAATTTATCAAATATTCATGAGTATTTAAAATCTATTTTAAAAAGGCAACAAAATTTTAATGCAAAAAATATTAAATTTATTTCATCAGTCTTCTACTTAGTCAACTCATTTAATATTTTAAGAATAGAGGATGTCTTAATTAAAATTAAAATCACAACAAATATTTTACAAAAGAAATCATTGAATATCTATAAATCTAGATTTTTCTAAGTTTTATGCATAATTAGCTAATTAAAAATATAAATTTTTTTAAGGAATATAACGTTGTTAATGTCATAATTGTTTAAAATTTTCAAAACATATAAGAGTAATATAAGAATAAAAATTATTTATAATAATAAAAAAATACTATCATTCATCTAAAAAGTGATATTATAACACCACTAATATCTACAAAATTATGTCAATGAAAAATTCTTAGGTTTCAATATGTTAAGCAAATGGATTAAATTGGACAAAAAATTTCACAGCCCAAGGCTTAAAATTTTCTTTTTCAAACTTCTTGCAACATAGAAACTCAATGCTACTTATTTTCAAAAAAAATATAAGATTTTTTATTTTTGAAAAATTTCTCAAGTTAGAATAATACAATAAAAGAATTTCACAATATTAAAAATTTTTAGTGTTCTGATGTAAACAATTTTTTTCCAAGTCCAAAGCAGTTGATTGAGCCATATTAAGGAAATCATACTCCATTATCAAAATATATTTTATGTATCTAGATCATTGCACAATTCGGCATAATAATTATATGATATCCATTTATAGTCAATCTAATTAGCATGAAAGATTGTTAGCATACCCTATGAATTTCTTATGGTAAGGAAATTTGCGTAGTGTTTAGAGTCCAATAAAGTTTTATCGTACCATAAAAGTTTCTTTATTTTAATTAAGTCTATTTGAATAAGATAATTACATGGTCTAAACTGATATTTGTATATTGTATTATTTTTTTGACTAAATTAGGATGAGAACAACACCAATATACAATTCATGATATTCATTATGCCATTGCATATTATGTGATGGCGAAATAAAACATTTCAAAACTTTAATTTAAATTTGAGTGATTTTACTATATGTTATAAGCTAACTATATTATTTAATCTATTTGAGTTTTCCTTATACCATTTTTAAGCAATGGCTATTCATTCACTGATTAGTTTTGATCATATTGTTTTAATCTTAGTAAGCAATTGTTCCATCCAATTTTACTAGATCCACTTGTTTGTTATCCCAAATCAAATTGCCTACTTCTAAAATTGTCTCTTTTCTCCAATAGCTTATTGTATTTTATGAAACATGATTATGTGGTGCTTTTAGTCAGGAAAAAGGTTTCATTTCAAATTTGAAAAATCATGCATATTGTAGTTGAGCCAAGTGTTTAATTTATAAGGCGAGGAAATGTCTTACTCAAAAGCGACACTTAATTTCTTGATCCTACAACTATCTTTTCCATTATTATTATACAAATGCTTATATCTACATTTTTAATTATTTCGCATGTTCTTCTACCATTATTCTCCTTCCAATGTTGTACACATATCATACTCAAGCAAATTTAGATATCAATTAATATGCTACTAAAATAGGTTGATATAATCAAAATATCTTTGTGTATTACTCATTAGAGTGATAACCACTTTTTATATTATTTACATACTAAGTTTATGATAAAGTAATTAAATGTAGTGTAAGAAAGCATTTACTAAATATTATCAAGTGAAGCAAGATTTGCATGCAATAAAAGCACAAGGATGAGGTCCATTCACTCAAGGAACTACTCTTAAAAGCAAGATTAATGTCTAATACATTTGTCATCATAAAAAAACTCTTCCAATACTATAGAATAAATCTTTTCTAAGCAACTTCATTAAGATGTCAACTACTTGCATGTTGTTAGAAACAAAATTAAATTTCTACCACATTCATTCTGTATGGTTCATGATGAAATGGTTCCTAACATCATTTTTTTGTCCTAGAGTACTAGACAATGTTTTTGAGTTAGGCAAATGGAACAAAATGTTTCATATTTTATGAGTATTTTTTGCGAATGTAATCCCATATGTTCTACTTTCAATTTTAAACCCAAAATTTTTTCTTTAAATCCTCTTAATGCTATATATTATGCTTCATTAGTTGTAAGAAATAATTCTATGTTTTTAATAGATCATGAGTTTAAGGTGTGTCCAAAAATGATTAAATACCTACAATCATTTTCTTATGTACTCTTGAACCCACATAATCTTGTGGTTTCATCTTATGAGATAATGACATAACTTAAATTTTTCATATGAAAGCACTAATACCTTTGTGCCAAGCAAGTACCAAAAATATTCTTTTTATAGATTGTAATTCAAAGTCCTTGGAGGTTTACTAAAACCGATTAAAAAAGTTCAACACTAAAAATTTTCTTAGGTCTTCTAGTAGTTAAGTAAAGAACATATCATCCCTTGGTATATCTTGAAATCTATTTGTTTTCCTTTCCTTTCTTTCTTTATTACTTTTGTGGAGACTCTTGAAACTAGAAATAGGTTTGAGGTTCTCAAGGTCAAGCATTTACAACATCTTATTTAAATGCTTTATTTAAGATATAAGGATACATTTCTCATATTGTTTAACTTTCAATATAAGAAAATAAGTAACTTAAGCCAATTATATGTTAATCTCAAATCCGACACCCATAAGCTTAGTAAATAATTCACATAAGGCCAAGTTGATGGATCAAGAAAAGATATTGTCTACGAAGCCTTAGACAAGAAGAAGTTCATTAGTCCAATTCTTGATGAACAAGGTTCAATCTACATTTCCATCTTGAAATTATGTTTGAGTAGAAATCTATTAAGTTTGTCATACCAAGATCATTATTCTTGTCACAAATCATGTAAATATTTAATTAACTTACTTATCTTATTTTGATAAGGATAATGTGGAAAGAAATCCAATTATTCTACCTACACTTCCTTCTAAACAAAAACATTTACAAATGTACTCTTAATATTCCTTGGTATTTTTAAATACTTTGTAATAAAAAAAGCTAATGACCATTTTTCCTTCAACCATACTATTAGTTCAAGGGGTCCTTCTAAGTTTAGCTTTTCAAACTTATCATAACTATTTTTCACTACCATTTCCATTTTTTAAATGATATCCTCATGGCTTCACTTGTATTTTGAAGAACAAGTTTTTAAGTTGATGCAACATGCATAATTTATTTTTAAATAGTGGCATGGATTTGTACTAAAAAAGATAGGTCACTTAGAATTAAATCACTAAGATGATTTTTTTATTATATACAAACTCCTTTGTTGTAATCATATTCTTATTTTTAAAATTTTAAGATATAATTTATAAGCTTATTCATCATTCTTAGCTTGAAATCAAAGAAAATAGGAAAACTCACTCATTATGTCAATCTCAAATCCTACACAAGTAAGCTTACCAATTCGTTAACATAAATCAAAGTTGGTTGATCCAAATATTATGTCATCGACATAATCTTGGACTTGAAGATGTTTAATTAGTGCAGTTCTATTTTGACAAAGTGCTATATAGATTCCATTCCTAAAATAATATTTAAGTAGAAATTTACTAAGTTTGCCATACTATAATCTTTTTTTTGTTTTCCAATTTGTTTTTTCAAAATCATCCATGTGATCCAAAACTTCCAATTTTTATGTATAAGCTCATCAAACACAACTTGAGTAGATTCCATCACAACTAAGGTTTCCTTGTTAAACTTCTTATAGGTCTATTTATTTGAAGAATATTTTAAATAGAATGGCTCCATTAAATTGGTCTTTAATCTCCAATTTCTATCTTACCTTTTGATGTAACACTTCCATCCAAAAAAGCTTAAGTTTTAATTTTTAGTATTTTTATTATTCCAAAGTAATATGGTATCTTATTTATAATTTTTTTGACAATAAATTGATTTAGACATTGGGAAAAATAGAATGTTTTGAATAATTATGACATTATGTACTGGGGACCCTTTAGCACCAAAGGAAAAGTAATAATAGAAGCTGTCATTGCTTTAAGAGGAGAGAAGTATTGTTCAATTCATGACATTGAAGAAGCCCAACTATGTATTTAGATACAAAATTGAGAAATAAATGTGATATCTATAACAAATAGAAGGAATATTATTATATTGGTAGTTGTTACATATTGATAGCCAAACATTGTTGTCACAAACTAGAATGATAATATGTGTAAGATTAAAAAAAATATTTGTAGGCAAAGAGGTTGATTCAAACTAAATGAGAATGATATTATGTACAACAAAAATACTTATTTTTCCTATAATTACCACATTTTTTGAAAAAAATAATAAGTTAAATATAAGTTGAACAAGATGTTATTAAATCATTATTTTCCCTTTTGTTTGTCTTTAAATTTTCTTTTTACCAAAATCTTCTCTGTGTTCCAAATCTACCACTTTCTTTTGAAGGATAATTCCATCAAAAATCACTTGAGTATATTCCTTAGCAACTAAGGTTCCCTTGTTAAATGGTTTATAGGTCTATTTATTTGTATAATATCATAGAGAAATAGTATCCATAACTTGGTTTCTAATCTCCAATTCTTATCTTAATTATGTAACACTTCCATCAAAAAATTGAAAAGTTTCTATTTTTGGTCTTCTTGTTATTCCAAAGTATATTGTACATCTTGTTTATAATTTCTTTGATGATAGATCTATTCAAACATTAATATAGATAAAATAGCTTGAATTATTCAGGCATTGTGGCTTGGAGATCCAATATCACCATTCAAAAACTAAAAGTAGATACCAATTTGCATGGACTCAAACGGTTATGATGTATAACATAGATAAAGCTCAGTTATATATTTAGATGGATAATTTAGTGATATATGTCATATCAATAACAAATTGAAGGAAGTTCGCTATTAACTAATGTGGCGTATTGACAACAAGACGTTGTAGTCCTAAACAACCGTGATGATGTGTGGAGGGTTAAAACCCAAATATTCTTAAGTTTGAAAATGAGATTCTTAACCCCAAAAATTCGATATTAATTATTATGGCAACATTTTTGATAAAACAATAAATCAAATATATGTTGATTAATAGTATGACTTTTGTGGTATGGAAAACATTATTATATTATGTAAGGTTTCAAAACTTTTATAATACTTTTGGAAAAGGTATCCTAATCCATGGGACAGTCATCTAATGTCTAACATAACATTCTAGGATCAAAAAAAAGTCAATGAAAGAAAATATTTAAAATAGTTAAGAATATGTTAGGACTATGAAAATTATGTTTTTAAGACTACTAGAATAAGTGTTTCACTTTTAGTTAATTTTCCTATAACAATAATTATTAGTCTACCATAGAGATGATATCCAAACTAATATTATATAATACAATGCATTAATTATCGTCATATTGGATTGAACAAACTAACATTACCCTAATTGATATATATATATATATGACTTTATATTCTATTAAGAATTCTAAATAATCAAAACATGAATTCAAAATGAATAGATTTACTCCCCAAACATTATGATAAATAAATTAGGAAAGTGGGCTTTTAGGAAGAGGATAATGTATTTTCAAAGGCAAAAAACATGTGAAATGCATTACAATTTTTGGAAAATAGACTAATTAAAGACAAGACATTATGTGCTTTCAATGATTATTGAAAGAAATTGTTTTATTACTTACAAGATAGTTGTCATTATACTTGTCATAAAGCATAATGTACATTTTCTTTTAATCCTAAAAACCTTTTTGGCTAGTGGCACTTTTACATGTAAATATGATAAAAGAAAAATAGTGGTTCATCCTAAATTATTTCATAAGGAATTGATAATGGCATACTTAATAAGAGAAATCAACAAAATAAGGAAAAAGAAAATCTTGTGGACAAGTTATACTAACTAGTAGCTACTTTGGAAGAAAGGAAGAGAAGCTTTGCAGTCATCCAAACATTTTTAAAATTTGAATGATTAAATTGTTATATGGAGGATTGTTTACAAAATAGGCAAAAGCCATTAATATTTATTTAATGTTGGTTGAAACAATGTATGTGCATTTCAAAATTAATTTTTAATGTCATGAAATGAATTTCCATATGGATATTTTTGTATAAAATCATAATGAATATTATTTGAAAAAAATAATAATATGGAGGCGAAGTCAAATATCAAAGAAAAAATGAAAAGGAACCTCAAATTATTATTCTACATGAATTGGAAGAGGATATATCATAAAAATAAATAGCAAAACATATCAAAAAATGTTAATTTAATTAGATGGGAATTTTTAAAGAAAGACAACAAAAGTACCAAATAAGAAACATAATAATTCTTTACTTCAATAAATAGTTTTTGGAGTAGTCTTTGTGGAATTGGTCAAAAGGTTTTATGATGTCATTTGCAATAGAATGTTTAAGAAATACAAATTTTTATATGGTTTTTGTTCCAAGGGTTATTGAACAAAAAACTTAATGTAATAAAAGAGGAGAACTTCAAGAGGAATGCAATCGATAACAAAGATACTACAGGTAGGAATGAAATAGAAAATTATTGAAAAGGTTAGAATGAAGGACACAAATCTGATAATTATGGAAGTCCCATTAACAATGATGAGACTTATTATTGTAAGTTGAGACCAAATGATTCCATAGATAGATTGAATGGTCCAAAAACATTATAGAATTAAGATAGTGTCACTATCAAATGATGGCTGATAGTTTGATGATCTTTTCAAGAAGTGTTTTATGGTTAATGTATTGAATTTTGGACCCCTAGTTATGATGTTATTTTGATGATAAAAACCTTAAGTATTACTAAAGAATTTTCTAATAGAATAATGTGCAATGTTTTGTTAAGATCTCAAAGATTGGTTCATATAGACATTTCATGAATAAGGGATAGATTTATATAAATTAATGGCTATGAAATTAGTCGTTATGCAGGATTGACTGGTGTGATTTACTCAAATATATGTGGTTCTAAACTATCACATCAAGGACTATAAAGGTGGTTGAGTTCTAGATGGTTAAATCAAAGTGGATTAGATATTTGCCAACTGATGCAATAGGATGAGATATGAATCGTTCGACTTATCATTGGAAAGATGAAAAATAACTCATTCATAAGATTCAAACATAGAGAAAGATGAGTTATCCAAATTAAGGATAAATTTTTTCAAAGAGCAAAAATAATATAAAATTTTCAATGAAGTTGAACAAGATCTTGGCTATCCAATTTCAAATTAGGATCAAGTACTCATAGTGGATGAAACATTTATTGTCCAATCAAAGATCGAATGGATAGAAATAGAGCACATTTTTAGCACTAAGTTGCTAGATGAAATTTAGTCTGAAGTTGTTGAAAAGAAAAGCAACTTACCATTTATAATACCCTTCAAGGGTGTATAATTAATTTCTTGGCCCAATCTTGTTTAATATGCACATTAACTAATTTACTAGCTTATTTTCAACTAGTCTCCTTACTTGATGCAACCTAGCCAAGTTGAACTTGGTTGGCCCAAGTGCTTCGTTGAAAGTTTAGTAATTAACATAAAATTTCACAAAGATGTATTACATAGGTTTAATCAGAAAAAGGATTGAATGAAAAATGCAATCTTATAAGTTTCTTAAATCAAGAAAGGATGAACAAGTCAAATGCTTCAAATGGAATAATAAAGTGAGATGAATGGAGATGTAACTTATAATCATTGAGCTAACATTCCATTTTATAATAAAAATATAAAGCTTTTCAAAGTTGATGTAAACATTCCATTTTATAATAAAAATATAAAGCTTTTCAAAGTTGATGTATATATCCTTAATTCTTGAAGCTTACCAAACCATTCATGGTATTTTTCGTGACCATTAATTCACCATATTCAAAAGTATTAGATTTGATCACCAAAAATAAATCAAACTCACACTAAACAAATCCATTAGAATAACATGTTAAACATTTATAGTTTGACACAACAAACATAAGATTAACTTAACAATCTCTTTCTTTTGATGATTGTAAGATACTAAGTTTTAGATAAAAATATATCAAGCAAGAAAACATATATCATTATGATAACTGGAAATAAAAATGAAAATTTTTTCTCCCACATAATTCATGCTTTCCCTTACTACATGTTCCTTCTCACTTACTTAAATCATGATAACTATCTCATTTTAAAGTTATAAAAAGGCAGGTATAATTTAGAAAACTTTTATTATACCTAATTTTGTCTTATGATTTGAAATTGATTGATTGGTAGGAAGTTTTTGATTATGTCTACCAATTTGATTTTGATAGGAACATATGTGAATTTTACTATGCTTTTAGCTACTTGATCACTAATAAAGTGGTATCTTTTACAATGTGTTGGCTTCTAAAATGATGAACTAAGTTCTTTGCTAAAGCCAAGGAAGTAGTATTATCTTTCTAATCAGAACATGCAAGAGATCTAAACCATAATCTTAAAATTGTTGTCTTAAACAAAACACTTGAGCAACACAACTTTTGTTCACTATATACTTGACTTTTGTGGCCAATATGGATATGGAATGTTTTCTTCTTTCTTGATTGGGAAATTAAAATATTTCCTAGTAATTAACATGCACTTAAGGTTCTTTCTTATCTACCTTAGAGCTTGCAAAGTTTTAATCTATAAAACTTATAAGATCTCATGAATGAACATTTTTATGATGCCTTAAACTTATGTTAATTATACATTCTACACATTTGAAGATTAATTTAGCCACCATTAGATGGCTTTCCATAGGATTTTGTTGGAATCTAGCACATAAGCTAACACTAAATAAGATGTGCAATCTACTAATCATAAAATATAATAAAGATCAAACAAGTTCTTCATAAACTTTTTTATTAATGTGTTTCTCAATTTCATCAAAATCTAAATACAATGACTGATTCATTAGAATCTTGTTATGTTTCATATTTCATATTCAAACTTCTTGAATAAATATTTTAAATACTTAGGTTATAAAAGACAAATCTTATCTTTTTGTTACATAATTTGTAACCCAAAGAAGCAATTCATCCCACCCATTATACTTATCTCAAACTCCCATGTGGTTAAATCACTAAGTTCCTTAAGCATACTTTCATTTATGCTTCTAAAGGTTTTGTAATCAACATAAACTTGTACATGCAAGAAATGATTTTTTAAAGATTTTAAGAATAATGTGCTATCCATTTTTCCTTTCCTAAAATCACTATCAACTATATAATTTCTCAATCTACGATATCACGAATGAGGAGCTTACTTAAGGCCATAAAATGTCTTCTTAAGCTTATATACATAATGATCATCTGCATGGGTCCCAAAACATCGGTGTTGTTCAACACACATTTGTTCTTGTATTATCTTATTTTAAAATTGATATTTTGCATCTATTTGAAATAATCTAAAATTCTTATGACATTAATATGCAACGAGAATTCTAATGACCCCTAATTTTCTTGCCAATATGAATGAGTCCTCAAAATATATGCCTTCAACTTGGTTATAACCTTTAGCAATAATAGGTCAAGCTTTGTTTCCAATGATCACTCTATTTTAAAAAATATGTAATTTATTTTTAAATATCCATTAGGTTCCCATCATTTGTTTATTACTAAGCCTAAGAACTAGTTCCCACACTTTGTTTCTCTCAAATTAATTTTACTCTTCTTTTATTACTTAAACCTAATAGTCAACCTTATGGGGTTCTTCTTTAGGTGCTAGTTTCATGAAAGATACAAATACACTGTTATTAATTTCTCTAATTAAGGCTCTACTGCTAACTCCTTCATTAACTTCTATTATAATTGATTTTATTAAATGTGAATCTTGGATTTAGAGTATCCATGCTGTAAACTTAATGTTTTCCTAAAAGAAGAGTATCCTTTGAAAGTTTCTTGTCATACCTTTCCATCAAACTTGTTCAAGTCGATTCTTTCATTACGAAAAAAATGCATGAAAGTAGGTAACACTTAATTTCTTATTTTTAAATAACTCTTAAGTAGATTTTCTTAAATATTGGCCTTTAATTAATTCTATTTATTGTACAACAAGTTTTGTTGATTTCCTTGCCCTAAACATATATTGGTAGGTTGTATTCCATTAACATAGTTCTATCCATCTCTTCTAAGGTCTTATTTTTTTTCTTTTTACAAAGTCATTTTGCTGATGTGAATAAGGACAACTAATTTGATGCTCTCATCTCTAAACTCGTTAATATTATGACTTTGAATATAACTTAACTTGAGATAGCTTTTCTCTTCTTTCACTTTTATTAAATTAAAAATGATTTTGAATGCCTCACTCTAATGCTTAAGAAATACAATGTTCTTATATCTACAAGAATCATTAATAATAAAAATTCTATTTTTTCCTCTTAAATTATATTGCTTTGTGTGTCTAAAAAAGTATAAATAAACTATCCCTAATGGTCTATTAGTTGTTAAGTCATTTTTAAGTTTAAAAGATATATTTAACTTGTCGTCCTTTTTTGTAACATTCATACATTTTTCAACTAGTTTTGCTTGGCTTAATAATAATTCTAACTATAGCTAGGTTCCTTGTTTTCTTTAATGTAGAATATCCTATGTGGCCAATTCTAGTTATGTTCTTCTTAGACTTTTCTTCAAGTGTTACCTATCTATTTAGATAGTGTCTTATTGAGATAAACTTTGGTAGCTCTTTAGTCATATGTCTTCAGCTTTGATTATCCAACTCTCAAGAGCTTGATTTTAATTTTTTTCTCCATACATAGTTACATAAATTACAAAATTTTTATAAAATATTCATAAAATGTAACTTTTATTTTTACTTTATTGCATGAATAAATTCCAAATGTATTACTTCTGACTTATAATTCTCCAAAAATACTATATCTCTATATAACAATTATCAACGCAACTTACTTTAAATTCTATATACTTTATCCTTAGGAAGCCAAACAAGCTTGGCACAGTCATTTGAAATAAGGTTTTGAACCAAAAAAAATTCTTAATTTGACAATCCTTAAGAGTATGACCTTTTCTACAACTATAAAAGTATGTAAAATCTGAAAATATTAAACATATTAAGCAATCATATATTTATTTTTAGAAAAATAAACATCATTTGAAACATTAGAAAAGTTTACATGTTGAGTAGAATAAATTTTTACTTTCAAACTCATAATTTCTTTTTTAAAAGTATTCTCAATCATCATGGAATCATTTTCATCACATAATTTATTTGCAATCTCTCATAGTAAAATATAAAAATAGTTATTTATTTCTTTGTAATATGTTTTAAAATTTTTATGCATAAATGTTAAAGAAGTTAAAACACTAATGGCTTCTATGTAATTATTTCCAAAAACTTCACAAGACCAAGAGCTAATCTCAATCTTTTATTCTTCACTCGATGCACTTGATTCATCATTATTTGTTATGAAGCATGTAATTCCTTCCTCCTCAATATTTTGATAATTCTTGCACACATGCATATGTATACAAATACATGCACACATGTCTCTATGTGCACACTAAAACATACACACTTATAAATAAACACAAGCACCCATACACACCCATACACATGAACACACATCTACACATGTGCATACACACTTAGACACTCAAACATATGTAGATGCATGCATATGTGCACACATAGATATATACACATACCCACACTTAATTGACAAACAATCACACATACACATGTACACACACAAATACACACACAAACATACACATGCATGCACACATTGATATGCATGTCGACTCACACACACAAGAAGACAATGACACATGCATATGCATAGTAACACATACGCACCCATGCACATATAGATACAACCAAAAACACTCACATATAAGCACGCACATAAG
Organism: Vanilla planifolia; assembly: GCA_023846275.1. Taxonomy (NCBI): domain Eukaryota; kingdom Viridiplantae; phylum Streptophyta; class Magnoliopsida; order Asparagales; family Orchidaceae; genus Vanilla; species Vanilla planifolia. The sequence goes on from JAIUJO010000047.1 coordinate 1,071,412, forward strand.
AAAACACACAAACAAATATGCAAACAAACACAAAAGTACACACAGACACAAGCACACACATGCACATGTGTAAACACCCATGCACACACATGCGTATAAGCACACACTTGAAAACACATGTATAAACATGCACACATATGCACTCACACACATAGGCTCACATGCACATAAGCACACACATGATTGCACACACATGCATGCTCACCTCATATACACACACACACATGAAATGTACACATAGAGACCCACACATTAATAAACAAACACATGCACACGGATGCATGCACACTTGTGGACATGCATACACCCATGCACACACATAAGCACATACACATAATGGCACACACAAACACACCCACCACACTTATATGCACAAAAAAACCACACATATGCATATGCACATAGGCATAGACATTGCCATGCTCACACATACAAAAAGACATGCACACATACACATATAAGTAAATTGACATGCACAAATGCAATTGCATTTGTAAACAAAAAACACCTAGACACACTCGTATGCACCCACATGCACACAAATACATGTAGACAGATCCACACACATACACACTTATGCTCTTTATAGTCACATGAACACATGCACAACAATACACATGTGTGCTTGCACATATGCACACAGACACACATCCACATGCACACACAAACATGCATGCACATCCACACACACACACATGCATAAACACAAACATGATACACTTGCATGCACACACATACACAAATGCACACATGCTTGCACACACACACACACACACACATATGCACAAATAAGAAAACATACATACATATACACACACACATGCACACATGCATATTTGCACCCACACATGTACACACACACCCAGCTAATCACACACATGCACGTGCATGCATGCTTGTACACTTGCATGACATGCACTCACACAAATACACACACACAAGAGCATATAGGCACTGAGGTGCACACACAAACAAACATACATGCTTTCACACATGACCCATGCACACATGCATAAGTATACACATGTACATGCACACACAAAAGCTCATAAACATGTACACATAGGCTCTCAAACATGTACACAAGCACAAACTCAAACTCATATATACACACATACACAAAGACACACAGTTATGCACACAGACATATATGCGCACACACACACATGACTAGATACATAAACATGCATAAGTATGTGCTCATGTCTGTACACACATGTACACTCACATATACACACATGTGCACATGCATACAAAGACACATGCACACATACGCATGCATAGACACACACACACACACACATGGGGCACACACACATGTAAACATAGACTCAAATGAAAAGACATGAATGCAATCATGTAGACACCCATACATGCACACACACTTGCAAAAGCACACATACACATATGCATGCATATACACACACACTCTCTCTCTCACATGCACACACATGGACACACATGAGCTTGCACACACACATGCACACACTCCCACACAGACGCACACATGTATAAACACATGCGCACACACATCCAAACATACACATACACACATGCGCATGCACAAGAACATGCACACACACACACACATGCACACACAAAAATAGACACGCTTACACACATTTAGATGTACAATGATGCACACAAATGCACACACATTCTCACAGACACAAACATAAGCACACACACACATGCACCCACATATTAATACGAACACACTTGTACACATACACATGCACATGCATGGACATACACAGACAACTATACACAAACAAACATGCACATGCATACGTGCATTAACACACATGTACACACAAATGTAAACACACGAACATGAATAAACACACACATACACACACTCAGACATGGAAGCTCATGCATGCAAACACAAATGCATAATCACACACATGCACATGCACATGCACACATGAACACACACACCCTTTTTTGTCATGCACATACACACATGCACATGCACATAGATACACACTCACACACAAACACACACATGCACATAAACAAATACACATAAGTAGGCACACACACAAATGCACCTACAGACACACATGTGTGCATGAAGACACACACACAAATATGTTAGTGCAAACCACTATGGATACACAAACCCACACACGCATGCACACTTGAATATAAGCACACAAATGCACATGCAAACCCACACACATGTATAAAAACATAGACACATAGACATACTCACAAGCACATGCACGCACACACACGTGTGCAAACATACTCTCTTTCTCTCTCTCACACACACACAAAAAGAAACATTTTGGTCATGCACAAATACAGCAAATATAGACACAGTCATACACACACACATGTATATGTAGATATGCATGTAGATGTGCACACAAACACACTCCAAAAACAATCATATGCATAGACACATAATAAATACAAGGCAAAGACACATATGCTTGCACACACACACAACACAAATAATACACACATGTGTATAGACTCAAGCATGCACACATGCACACACAAACACACACATGCATACAAACATGTAAACACGTGAACACACATTCATGCTTTCCTACATGTACATCGAGCACACATGTTCACACCCACACACACAAGAACACACTCAAACACATGCACACGCATACATATTCATAGTTGCACATAAATACAAATAAACACATACATACACAAACACTCACACGTATATGTACATGCACACACACACACACATGCATGCACATGGACACATAAGCTCATGCACACACATGCAGAAACATAGGCTAATGCACACACACATACGTACACACAAAGACTCATAAACATGTAAACATACATACACATCCACACACATACAAAAATGTAGACATAAACACACACACATACACATGTACACACAAATAGATGTACAATCACATACAAATACATAGGAACACACACTTGCACACATAAGCCCACATACACCCACATACATTTAAGCACATATGCATGCATACGCACATGGATGCACATCAATGTGCACAACTTGACACATAAACACATGCATGCCACTATACATGTGTACACACACACACATGCACATAAATATAGAAACACACATATATGCATGCATACACATACATAGAAATATGTGTGCACACATGCACACACACAAAAACACACACATGCACACACAAACATACATGAAAACGTGCAAGCAAGCATGAATACATGCACATGCACATGCACACACACACACACTTGAATAAGTAAACATATCCACACATAGAGACACATACATGCATAAGCACAAACATATGTACATAACGACATGCACAAGCACGTACACACATGCACATGCACACATACATACACAAACATATACACACACGCATATGCATAAGCACACATGTACACCCACATATGTGTGTGCAAGGACACACAAATGCACTAACATATGCACATGCACATATATGCACACACATATACATACACACATATGTATACATACATGATCACACATGCACATTCAAAAGTACATGCCCACACACACACACACAAATAAACTACACATGCATATATATTCATTCATGAACACACACACACCCACATGAAAATTCATACACACCTACACCCATGCACAAATATGTGATGCATATATGCACACACACAAGCTTGTGTGTTGACACAAATGCACATTCAAATATACAAAAACCCACACACATGAACACACACATACACCCTCAGACTAACACACAAACACAAGTGTGCACATGCACACACATGCACACAAACACATAGATACTCATGCATGTAAATACATACACATATGTACATGCTTACACATGGACCACCACATATGTGCATGTGAACACACAAGCACATACTTGCACTCACACCCACATACACTTAAGAACATGCATGTATGTATACACCTACAGAAACACGTGCATGTACACACCTCTGCACACACACACAAGCACACATGGACACATCTAAAGACACAAGCATACACATACATGCATATGCACACACACCACACACACTCATGTATACACATATACACATGTGTGCACAACACATACACACATGGATGCACAAGCACGAATACATATGAACACACACACATACATCCTCTTATGCACACACTCAAATGAGCACACATATACACACTCACATAAAAACATGAACACATATATAGACATGCACAAACACACACATGCATGCATGCATGCATGCACACACACATACTAATATATGTAAATACATAAACACACATAGGAAGCAGAGACTTGTACACACATACACACTCAAACACTCGCACACACAAACATATGCACACACACACCCATGCACACACATGCCTGCATGCATAGGACACACATGCACACACATACACACATAAACAAATGCATGCACACACACATATCCATACAGACACACACATGCACACACATGCATGCACACCCACATATGTATACATGCGCATACAAACACTATAAGCATACACATGTGTGAACATGAACACAAACATACACACACAAACACATATCACATGCACACACACACATACACAAACATGCCTAAAGTGATTGTGTGAGATAAAATGTCTAAGAGAGTAGGGATGAATTATACATCTATGAACTTTTTTGAATTTCAAATATTTTTCAATTAAAGAAGAATTTTTACACATAAAAGTAAATTTTATTTTTAAAAATATTGTTAATGAAATAAAATTACTCTATAATAAAACAAATACAATAAGATGCTTTAAGTGGTTTAGCCAAAAGTTGTGCTTACATCTAGCCCCAATCACTGATCAGACTTCTACTAACCACTCCTTTTTGTCAAGGTCGATCAGGGTAAACCAATTATAAACTAATGATCCAATAAGATAGAAATCCACAAAAATTATCAACACCAAAAATAAAAAACTTTACAAAAATTTTTGCATATGAAATTCCTACTCTTTTAAATCTTTCAAACAAGAGTGGTGCAAACTAATTAATGATATAGATGTTACAAAGATAATGTAGAAAGATTGTAAAAGAGAATAGAAAAAATATTAATTGAAATAACCCATAGCCCTCACAAACACCTACACAAACACTCATGCCCTAATACTAGTTGAAGCACACACACAGATGTACATGTGCCCATGTACTTACACATGCACACACACATACATACACACAGACATGCATATATGTATGCACACACACACACACACACTAACACAAATGAACACACACACACAATCACACACATATGTAGCAACACACACACATATATACATACATTCACACACACACACATACACATACACATACATACATGCAACCACCAACCCACACACGAGTCCACACACACACACATAAATGCACAAATGCAGAAATACACTCACTCAAACACACACACATGCATGCACACACACACAAACACATGAACAAGCTCTCACACATATGCATGCACAAGTTGACCCATGTACAAAGATACCCATTGACATTCACATATAAATGCACATGAAAACACAAACATGCACGTGCCCTTGCACACACAAATGCACATAAAAATGCAAACACGTGCACATACCAATGCAAACACACACTCCTACATACAAATGCATGGACACATGCATGCACACACACACACAAACACATACAGAGACATGCCAACACAAAGGCATGCACACGAACACTCACATGCACTCTTACACACACAAATACACACACATATGCCCATGCACACGCACACACACATGTGCACACATGCATGTAAACACGCACACACACATACATGCACGCAAACATACACAAATGGAAAATTCACAAGCACATACACATATACACATACACACATATGCATACATACACACATTCACACATGCATGCGTACAAAAACACACACTATGTAAATTCATTGAAAGACATGCACATATACATGTGCAAGTAAACAAACATGCATCAACACATGCATACAAGCACACACTTATACATGCTGAGACACACATGCACTCATGCACACATAGACAAATACACACACATGATCGTTCCCACACATGCACACAAATTAACTCACATGCACATGCACACACATACACGCATGCACAAACACAAGAAAAATAACACATGCACACACACACACACTGACATAGAAACACACATAAGCATGTGCTCGCTTGCTCACATAGCACATAGACGCATGCATTGAACATAGATGCACAAACACAAACACCCACACACATGAAGATATATACACACACACATGTGCACGAGTGCATACACACAAACATGCACACATACACACACACACTCATGCACATACACATACACACAAACACACACACACACACTGACAAACACAAACACCCACACTCTCCCACATACACAAGCACACACAAACATCATACACACATGTGTAGGAGTGCACACACATAGACATATACGAACACATATACACATACATGGCGATTAATGCATCCGCACACACACAAACTTACACATATGCTCCCACACGCACATAACACAAACACATGCACATAAACACACACATGAACCCACACATGTGAGCACATGTATGCACACATGCACTTGTACACACAAAGTGGTACATGGATGTAGACACACACACAAACACACACATTTATACACTCTCATGCACATGCACACATACACAAACCTATACACATAAGCACACACAAGCACACATTCACTCACATGCATATAGGTACAAACACACACATGCACACTCACACATGCACATGTATATGCAGACACACACAAACACATGCACACACACACATATGAATGCATCCACGCATGCATGAATGCACACACACATAAGCACACATACAGACGCACACACACATGTGTGTCCACACACCTACACATGCACCCAACCACACATGTGCACACATGCATACACTCTCACACACACACACATGCACACCCTTACATAAATATACACATGTACACAAATGCACCAACACTCATGTACACACACACATTCACAAGTATGCATATACTAACATGCAAACACACACATACACATGCACATAAACATGCAAACATGCATGAACACAAACACACACACATATACACATGCACATTAGGATATGCATAAGCACACTCACACATGCATACAAACACATATGCACATGCATGAGTTCACATATACACATGTACAAGCATGCACACATGCATGCACACACACTTGCACACATACACATATGCACAAGTGTCTCTACACACACACATATGCACATGCACACATAGATATGCACACATGCACTGATGCACACACACAAACCCACACACATACACATGCACACATGCACACATAAACATATGAACAAGCACTTGCATTCACACATGCAAACACATTGAAAACTACAAAGAAGCACACAGATACACACAAATGCAAGCTCACAAGTGCACACACACACATGCACACATGCATGTGCACATTCATGTATACACACCCTCATATACACACACACACACATCTACATACATACTTGCACACACAGATGCACACACATGCACACTTATGTACACACATACATGTACACACACACTTATATGTAGACACGTGCATAAAGAGACACAAAAATATGTACACATAGACACACAAATGGGAGCGCATGTGCATGCTTGCATGGACATACACATATGCTCACACACCCACATGCTCACAAACACACACATAATAAGCACATGCATACACATGCACAAGTACGCACACACCCACAAGCATATGAACAAACACACTCACATGAATACATGTATAGACACAAATGCACATGTAGACAAACATATATATGCACTTGAAGATGCACACATACACACACACATTTACACAAACACACACACACTTACACATATACACATGCACACACACACACACACATTCCTACAAGGATATAGACATTTACACAAAAGCATGCTCACACACACATCCATACATGTAAATACACATTCACATATGTGCACATATGAAAACACATACACACATGCATACAATCACAAACATATTCACACACAAGCACAGATGCACATGCACACATGCACATATACACTCATTGCACACAAACTAACACACAAACACACCTTAACACACAAGCATGCACAAACAGGTGCACACACACACACACACACTCAAAAATGCATGTATAAGTGCACACAAATGCACGTGCACATACACACACATGCAAAAGAATATGCACATGCACATGCACAGACATGCATAGGTAAGCATAAACACATGCAAATGTACACACATATGTGCACTCATAAACACACAAGTGCACATCTACACATAAGTGAATGCACAAACACTCACATCAACACACACATGTGCCCATAAACATGCACAAATAAACATGTAGTTGAGTATGCATGCATAGTTGTATAGACACACATGCATATAGATATGTAAACATATGTGCATACATGCACATGCACTAACAAACCCATAGACACAGTTGCACTTGTGCATATGCACACACGTATGAACATGCAAACACACATACAAATTAACAAATAAACACTTATATAAAATTAGGCACACACATACTTTGTGTGTGTTCTTATATGTCTGTTTTCACGTGCCCATGTGCATGTGTGTGTACATTTTAGTGTGTGTGTGGGTATATGTGTTTGTGTGTGTGTGCATGTGACCATATGCAAGTGTGTGCATGAGTGTCCATTTGCATGTGCGTGTGGGTGAATTCATGCATTTGTGCATCGCTCATGTCCATGTGTGTGTTTGTATGTGCACATGTCTATATGTGTATTTTTGTATTCTTGTGTGTGTTTATATGTTTGTCTGTATGTTAGTTTGTGTTAATATATGCATATTCTTGCATGTGCATGTGTGGGTGCACATGTGTGTGGGAGTGTGTGTATATGTTCTTGCATTTTTAATGTGTGTGAGTGTGTGCTTATGCATGCTTGCATGTGTGTCTATATGTATTTCTGTGTGTGCGCATGTGTGTGAGCATGTAGTGTGGGTGTATGTGTGCATGGATGTGCATGTGTGTGTGCATATGTGAGTGCCTATGCATGTATGTGTGTACATGTGTGTGCATGCATGTGCATGTGCATGTTTTATGTGTGTTTATGTGTACTTGTTTGTTCATGTCTGGGTTCATGCATGTTTGCAAGCATTTACGTGTGACATCATTTGTGCATGCACATGCACATGGGTGTGTGTGTGTGTGCATATAAGTGTGTACATAGGTGCATTTGTGTGTGCATATATGTATATATATGTATGTGTGTGTGTGTGTATGCAAGTGTATTTTTTTGTACATATTTGTGTCTGTGTGTCCAAATGTACTTGTCGGTGTGATCATGTGCATGTGCATGCAGTTTTGCATGTGTGTGTGGGTGTATGTGTGAGTGCATGCATGCTTACTTGTGTGTGTATGTTTTTGCATACATACATGTGTGTGTGTCTGTGTATGTATTTGTATATATTTTTAGCATGTACTGTGTGTGTGTATACATGTGGATGCATATGCATGTGTGTACATATGTGTGTGTAAATGTGACTACATGTGCATGTACATATGTGTGCATGTGTGTACTTGTGTGAGTGTGTGTGCATGTTCATGGAGGTGTCAATTTGTACGTTTGTGCACAAGTGTGTGTATAGATGTGGATATGTGAGTAGGTGTGGGTGTGTGTACATGTGTGTGTGCTTTGTGTATTTGTCATTGCATTCATGTGCTTGTATCTGTGTGGGCACACACAATTGAGTTTGTGTGTGTATCTTTTTGTGTGCTTATGTGAGTATGTGGATTTGTGCAATCATGTGTGTGTGTGTGTGTGATCATGTGCACATGTGAGTGTGTGTACTACATGAGCATGTGCATGGTTATGTGGGTGTATGTCAGTGTGTGTGTGCATGTGTTTACAAGTGCACATGTGTTAATGCATCTATGTGTTTGCATGTGTGCTTAGGTTCGTGTTTTTGTGTGTGTGTGTGTGTGTGTGCTCATGTTAATGTGAGTGTGTGTATACATGTGTATTCATGTGTGTGCATGTGTGTGCATATGTATGTGTTGCATTGACAAGTGCATGTGTGTGTGGGTGTGTGTGTGTGTTTGTGTGCATGGGTGTGTATGTGTGTGCCCATGTGCATGTGTATAATTTCATGTGTGCATGTAAGTGTTCTTATGTGTGGGTGTGAGTGTAGGTGTACATGAATGAGTGTGCATGCATGCATGTACTTTTGTTTTATTTTGTGGTTCTACATGCATGTACATTTGTGTACATATGAGAATGAGTGTGTGTGCTCATGTGTGTGTGTGTGTGTGCATATTTCCTTTGTGGTGTGTATTGGTGTGTGTGTGTGCATGTTCATGTATGCATGTGTGTTTGCATGTGTGTGTATACATGTGTGTCAATGTGCATGTATGCGTGCATGTGTGCACATGTGTATGTGTATGTTTGTGTGTGCACGTGTCTGTACGTGCATGCATGTGTACATCTGTGTACATGTTCATGTGCATGTGCGTTGTGTGTGTGTACAAATGTGTGTAAACATGTGCCTATGCATGCATGTGTGTGTTTATTCTTTTACATGTATGTGTGCTTGTATTTTCATGCATGCATCTATGTACATCTGAGTGCATATGAGTGTGTGTTGGTGTGAGTGTGTTTCCAAGTTCTTTTGCATATATATGCATGTTTGCTAGTGTAGGAGTGTACATGTTTGTGTGTGTGTGTGCATATGTGTGTGCATATGAGCACTTGTGTGTGTGTGTGCTCACATTAGTGTGTGTGTGTGTGTGTGAGTGAGCTTCTATGCCCATGCATGTGTGCATCTATGTGTGTGTTTGTATGCTTTTGTGTACATGTATATAAGTGCATGTGGGTGCATGTTAATATGTGTTAGTGTGTGTGTTTGTGTATGGATGTGTGTGTGTGAATGTCTATCTATGTGTTTGTGTGTCTATGTTTTATGTGTGTATGTGTATATGTGTGTGTGTGTGTGAATGTGCATGTGTGTGTGGTTGTGTATTTGTGATAGATTATGTTTGTGTGTGTGTGTGTGCTTGCGAGTAGACATGCACATTTTGCGTGTGTGCTCATATGCATGTGTGGATGTATGTTTGTGAGAATTTGTGGATGTGTGTTTGAGTGTGTGTGTGTGTGTGTGCGTGCCTGTTTAGGTGTGATGTGTGCCCATGTGTATGCAAGTGTGTGGTTGTGTGTTCATTGGAGTGCATACATGTGCACATGCTTGTGTGTTTGTGTACTTGTATGCATGTGTTTCTGTTTGAATATGTGTATGTGTATGTGCATGTGCATGGGTATTCCTTTATGTGTGTGTATGTATTGTTTCATGTGTGTGTATGTGTGTGCATGTGTATGTGTGTTCATGTGCATCTGTGTATGTGATTATGCATGTACATGTGTATGTGTGTGTATGTCCATGCATGTACATATGTGCATGCATGTGCGTGTGTTCATGTGTGTCCATTTGCATGCGTGTGTTTGTGTATGTAAGTGTGCATCTGGGTGTGTGCATGAGTGTGTGGATTGGTGAGTGGGTGTCTGTGTTTGTATGTCAGTGTGCAAGGTGTGTGAGAACATGTGTGTGCATGTGCATTTGTGTCTGCATACGAGCACAACTTGTGTGTGGGTGCATGTGTGTTTGATTGTGCATGTGTGTGTGTGTGTAGGTATGTAGTTGTACATGTGTAAGCATATGTGTGTGCACAAGTGTATGCATACATATGTGTGTGCTTGTGTACATTGGTACACTTGTACATTCACTTCTATATGTGGGCATTCTTGCATGTGTGCATGTACGTGTTTGTGCATAGGTAGTCATGTGTGTGTGTGTAAGCATTTTTGGATGTGAATGTGTCTATGGGTATGTGTGTGTTAATGCTTATGTGTTTGTACTCATGTGTGGGTGTGCATATGTACATGTGTTTGTGTGCATCCATGTTTGTGTGTGTGTGCATGTGCATGTATGCATGCATTTGTGTGTGTGTGTTTTTTTATATGTGCATTTTTGTGTGTGTGCATGTTTGTATGCCATTGTGTGCATGAATATGCCTCTGTACATGATGGTGTATGATCATGTATGTGTCTATGTACTTTCAAGTACGTGCAAATCTATGTATGTGCATATATGTGTGTCTATGCATGCATGCATGTGTGTGAGTATCTATGTATGTGCATGGATATGTGCATGCATGTCTACATATATGGACGTGTGACAGTGTGTGTGTGTGTATGCATGGATGTGCATGTGGATGCATACATGTGTGTATATGTGTTTGTGTGAATGTGCATGTGTGTGTATGGGCATGTGTGTATGTGCACATATGTGTTTGTGTGTATGGGCATGTGTGTGTTTATGTGTGTTGGCATGATTGTGAGTGGATGCATGTGCATGTGTGTGTGGGTTTGCATATATGTATGGGTGTCTTTGCATGGGTATGTGTGTATTTGTACATGAGTGTGTGTATGTGTGTATATTTGTGTGTGCATAGTGTTTGTATGTGCATATATATACATGTTGGCATGCCTATGAGCGAGTCTCTATGTGACTGTAGGTGTTCATATGTGTGTGTTGGAATGTGTGTGTGTGTGTGATTGTGTGTATGTGCTTGTCTATGTGTGCTTATGCATGTGTGTGAATGTGGTGTTCTTTATATTTTCTTATGTGTGTTCCTTTACATGTGCATGTTTGTCTTTTTGTGAGTGCTTGTTTGTGTTTGTATTAGTGCATGTATGTGCATGTGCATGTGTTTATACGCATGGTTGTTCATGGGTCCACGTGCATGGGAATGTGTGCATGCATACATGTGCATGTTTGCATGTATGTATGTGTGTGAGTGCATGTGTATATATTCATATTTGTTGGTGTAGGAGTGTGAGTGTGCATGCATGCATGTGGGTTTGTGTGTGTATGTGTGTAGGAGTGTGTGCATGTGTGTAGGTGCTTGTATGCACTTGTGCATGTGTATATTCATGTGTTTGTGTTTGTGCATTTTTACATGTAAGTCTGTGTGCATGCCTGTGCAAATGTTCACATCCAAATATGTATGTGTGTGCATCCATGTACTTGTGCAAATTTGTGTGCATGCGTATATGTGAGTGCAAGTGCATGTGAGTATGCGCACATGTATGTGGGTGTTTGTGTGCATGTCTGTGTGAGTGTGCTTATGTGTGTTTGTGGGTGCATGCACGTGTGTTTGTATTTGTGTGTGTTTGTCCACACAAACATTTGTGTGTATATGTGTGTTTGTGTGTATATGTGCATATGTGTGCATGCGTGTGTGCATGTGTGCATACGTGTGTGTATGTGAGCCTGTTTCTACATGTGTGTGTGCGCATGCATATGAGTATGAATGTGTTTGTGCTTTGCATACATGTGTACATATGTGTGGGTGTGTTATTGTGTGAGTGTGTTAGCCTTCAAGTTTGTGCATGTGCATTTTTGTGTATGCTTATGTGTGTTTGTATGTCTGTATGCATGTTGCATGTTTATATGTTGTGTACATGCATTTAGGTGCACATGTGTGTGTATGTGTTTATATTTGTGTCTGTGTGCATATGTGTGAGCATATATGTTTGTGCCTTTGTGTGTGTGTGTTTTTTTTGCATATTTGTGTGCATGTGTATGAATGCGTGAGTGTCTCTATGTGTATGTATATGTGAATGCATGCATTTGTGTGTCGTATGTGCTTATTTGTGCATGTGTCTATGTGCATACTAATATGTGTGTACGTGTGTGTATACATAAATTTTTTTTTTAAATATGTGTGGATGTGCATATCTGTGCATGTGTGTGCACCTGTGTGTGTAATTGTGCATGTGTGTGTGTGCACATCTATGAACTCATATGTATGTGCTTTGTCGTGTGTGTCCATGTGTGCTTGTAGAAAAGCATGTGTTCTTTTGTGTGTGCGGGCATGCATTCATGCATGCTTATGTGCATGTGTGTGAGTGCATATATGTGTGTGTTTGTGTGTGCATGTGGGAGTATATATTTGTGTGTCTATGCATGCATGTGTGCATGTGTGTTTGTCTACAAGTGGGAATGTGCACTTACATATGTGCACATATGTGTGTGTGTGCATGCGTGTATGGGTGTGTGTGTATGCATGTGTACTTGTGTGTGTTTGTAAACATTTGTGCACATGTGTGCTTGTGTAGGTTTTCATATGTGTGTGTGTTTGTGTGTTTTTGTACATCTGGATATTCTTATCATGTGAATGTGCATGTATATGCATGTGTGTATTCTTGTGTGTGCATATGTGTGCATGCATGTGCGTTTGTATGTGTGTGTGTGTACATGTGTGCTTGTGTGTATATCTGCACTTATACTATGCACCTATGTGCAAATGTGTTATTATGCATGTGCATTTATGGGTGTGTGTATTCACATGTGTGTGCTTGTGTGCATATGAGTGTGTACACATGTGTGTGTGTGTGTATGTGCATCCACATTCACATGTGCATTTGTTTGTGCATGTGTGTAGGTGTGAGAGTGTGTATTTGTGTTTGTGCATGTGTGTATTTGTGAGAGTGTGCATTTGTTTTTGTGCATGTGTGTACATGTTTGTGCATGTTTTTATGCATTTGTTTGTGCTCATGTGTGTGTGTAAATTAGTTGATGTGCATGTGTATATGTGTGTGTGTGTTTTTTTATGTTATTAGTGGTGAGCATATGCATTCATGTTTTTCTACATATGTGCATATGTGTGTGTGTGCATGTGTGCATGTGTTTGAATGCATGGGTGTGTGAATGTGTGTCTTCATGTATGTGTGTGTGTTGATGTGTGTATCTGTGTTAGCTTTTGTGTGTCCATGTCTATGTGTGCATGAAGGTATGTATGTGTGTATGTCTATGTGTGCATCTATGGTTGTGTGGGTGTGTGTACAAGGATGTATGTGTGTATGATGTTTGTGTGTGTGTGTACAAGGACATGCATCTGTGTGCCTTTATGTGTGCATGTGTGTGTCTTTATATATATCTATGCATGTGTGAATGTGTATGTGTTTACGTGTGTGTGTGTGTATGCATATACCTTTTTAGTTTATGTATGTGTGTACTTATGTGTACATGTGGGCATGCATGTATATGTATGTGTATGTTTGTGCATGTTGTCTATGTGTGTATGCATGGATGTGTGCATGTGCCTATTTATGTGCATGTGTGTATGTGTTTATGCACAAGTGAGTGCGCATGTGCATGTGTTAGTGTCTATGAGTGCATGTGCTTTTGTGGGCACGAGTGTGTGTTTGTGCAATTGTGCATGTGTGCAAGTGGATGTGTGCATATGTGTGTGTGTGTGTGTGCATATGTGTGAGCTCACATGTGTACATGTATGTGTACCTATGTAGGTACTTGTGCATGCATGTCTGAGTCTTTGTTTGTGCATGTGTGTGCATTGGTGTGCATGTGTGTATATATATATGTGTATGTGTGTGTATATATATGCCTATGTGTGTGTGTGTGTTTGTATGAATGTATGTGTGTGTGTGCTTGTGTGTGCATGTATGTGTGTGCATTTGTGTGGGTATGTGTGTGTATCCATGTCTATAGAGATGGGTACATGTTTGTACAGGTAAGCATGTGTGTGTACATCTAAACATTTTTGTGTATGTGTATGTACACGTGTGTGTGTCCACTGTGCATGTTCATGCACATGCGTGTGCATGGGTGTTTGTGCATGTGCCGGCATGTTTGTGTGTGTGCATGTGTGTTTGCATGGGCATATGCATGTACTTTAGTGCATGTCCATATTTGTGTGCTTATGCACATGCATATGTCTTTGTATGTGTGGTGTGGGTGTCTATGTGTGTATGTGTATGTTTATATGCGTGTGTAGATGTGTGCATGTTGGTATGTGTGTATGTGCATGCATGCAAGTATGCATGTGTCTACATGTGTGGGTGAGTAAGGATGTGTGTGCATGTTTACAGGTGTGTGTGTTGGTGGGTGTGCACATACGCATGTGTGTGTGTTTACATAAATACATGTATCTATGTGTGTGTTCGATTGTATGCATGTGCATATTTATGTGTGTGTGCTCTTGGGTGTTTAAGTGTGTAGTTGCATTTGTGAGTGTGTGCTCGTGTTTATGTATACTATGTTTACATGTTATATGTGTGTGCGTGTGTGCACATGCATGCATGTGCATGAGTAAGCTTGTGGGTGCATGTGTGTGTGTGTATGTGCATGTGTATGTGTGGGCATGCATGCATTTTTATGTTTGTGTGTGTGTGCATGTGTGTATATGTGTAAGTGCATTAGCATGTGTGTTTGTGCGATAATGCATGTACGTGAGAGTGTCCATGTGTGAAGTGTCATGCATGTGTGTGTGCATGTATATGGTCGTGAGTGTGCATGTACACATGTGTTTGGGTATGTGTTTCTATATGTGCATGTGTCTGCACACATGAGTGTAGGTGTGTGTGTCATTGTGCATATGGGTGTTCATATGAGTGTGCATCTATGTGCAAGGGTTTATATGCCTATTTGCGCGTGTTTCTATGTGTGTGTGTGTATGTGCATGTGTGTGTTTATGTTTATGCCTATATGCATATGCTTTCACTTTTGTGTGCTTGGGTATGCACTTGTGTGTCGATGTGCATGTGCGAGTGTGTACATGGGCTCATGTGTGTGTAGGTGCATGTTTGTGTGTGTGGGCATGACTGTATGCATGCGGGTGTGTGTGCGCTTGCATGTGTTGTGTACGCATGTGTGTATATCTATACACATTTTGACATGTCTATGTGTGTATACATGCATGTGTGTGTACATCAGTGCATATGTGTTTATGGCTACATGTGCATGTGTGTGTGTGTGCATGTGTGAATGTGCATTTAGAATTATTTGCATGTGTACATTGTGTTTGATCCCATGTGGTTGTGCATGTATTTGTGTGTGTGCATATGTGCATTAATAGGAGTGGATGTTGGTTTCTGTGCATGTGTGTGTACATGTGCATGTGCATGAGCATTCATGTATGTGCATTTGTGAGTGCATGCATGTGAGTTTGGGGGTGCATGTGAGCACATGTGTTTGCATGTGAATGTTTACCTGTACATTTGTGAGAAAGTTCTTGTTTGTGCATGTGCATATGTGTGTATGCTTATGTGCTTTTTTGTGTATTTTTCCACGTGTGTGTGTGACTATGTGTGCTTGTTTGCGTATGTGTGTGCATGCACTTCATTTTGTGCATGTGTTTGTGTTGTACGTGCATCTATGCATGTGTGTGCATGCATGCATTTGTGTGTGTGTGTGCATGTGCCTACATGAGTGCATGACATTGTGTGTATGTTTGTTTGTTCATGTGTACGTTTGTGATTGTGTGTGTCTATGTGAGTTTGTGGCTGTGCAAATGTATCTCTACATGTGTGTGATCATTCATGTATGTGTGCGTGCATGTGGTCACGTGTGTGTGTGGGTGTATATGTGTGGCTATGTGCATTTTTGTGTATGTCTATCAGTGTGTCTACTTGTGTGTTCATTTGTATATTTGTGTAAGCATGTTTGTGCATGCATGTGTGTGTGTGTATGTTTGTGTAAGTGGTGTGTGTATGGGCATGTTTTTGTGAGTGCATGCATGTGTAGTCATGTGTGTACTTGTCTGTGTGTGCATATGCATGTGTGTGCAAGCACAAACATGTGTGTGTGAGTGCATGTGCACATGTGTGTGTTTGCTCATGTGTGTGGGAGTGTGTTGGTGTGTGTGTACGTGTGCTTAAGTGTATATGTGCATGCATGCATTTGTGAGTGCACACATGCATTTGTGTGTGTGGGGGGATGCATGTTGCATGTGTATGTTTCTCTTTTGATGTGTATACATGAGAGTGTGAATTTGTGCGTGTGTGCTTGCAAGTATGTGTGTACCTTTGTGTGCGTATGTGTTTGCACATGTGTATGCTTCTTCTTGTACTCTCATGTGTGTGTATTGATGTGCATGTATTTATGTGTGTGAGAATTTTGTGTTTTTATGCTTTTAGTGGTGTGCAAGTGCATGCTTTTTTTGCATGTGTGCATGTTTTTCCATGTGTGTTGGCACATGCATGTGGATGTATATGTGTGTGTGTATGTGTGAGTTGTTGTGTATATGACTTGTGTCTGCATTTATGTCAGGGTATGGGTTTGTGTGTGTGTCTGTGTGTGCTTATACATGTTTTGTATATGTGCATGTGTTTGTGTGCACATGTATGTGTGCATATCTGTATGCATGGGCACAAGTTTGAATATGTGTTTGTGTATGCACGTACAGGCATGTGCATATGTGTACATACATGTTTTCTTATGTGTGTGCTTGTGTGTTGGTGTGTACAAATATTATGCATGGGTGTGTGGATGTGTGTCACACATGTGAGTCCATGTGGCATGTGTGTGTGTGCATGAATCCATCCATATATGCATTAGTGCATATTTGTATGTGTGAGCATGTTTGTGTTTGTCTGTATTCTTCGGTGTGTGTATTTGTTCCTGTTTGCTTGAGTGTGTGTGTGTGTGTGTTTGTGTGCATGTGTGTGCTTATGTGCATGTGAGTTTGCATGCATGATGTTCATGTGTGTAGGTGTGCTGTACAAGCATGTGTGTATGCATGCCTATGTCTATATTTGTGTACGTGATTATATGTATTCACTTGTGTGAACATGTTGTGTGGATGTACATGTACATACACAATCACTTTAGGCATGTTTGTGTATGTGTGTGTGTGCATGTGATATGTGTTTGTGTGTGTATGTGTGTATGTTTGTGTTCATGTTCACACATGTGTATTCTTATAGTGTTTGTGTGCGCATGTATACATATGTGGGTGTGCATGTGTGTGTGCATGCATGTGTGTGCATGTGTGTGTCTGTATGGATATGTGTGTGTGCATGCATGTATTTATGTGTGTATGTGGGTGCATGTGTGTCCGATGCATGCACGCATGTGGGTGCATGGGTGTGTGTGTGCATATGTTTGTGTGTGCGAGTGTTTGTGTGTGTACAAGTCTCTGCTTGCATATGCATGTGAGTGTATGTAGTTGTGCAATTGATTTCCTATGTGTGTTTGTGTATTTACATATATAAGTATGTGTGTGTGCATGCAGGCATGCATGCATGTGTGTGTGTGTGCATGCCTATATATGTGTTCATGTTTGTATGTGAGTGTGTATATGTGTGCTCATTTGAGTGTGTACATTAGAGGATGTATGTGTGTGTGTTCATATGTATTCGTGCTTGTGCATCCATATGTGTATGTGTTGTGCACACATGTGTATATGTATATACATGAGTATGTGTGGTGTGTGTGCATATGCATGTATGTGTATGCTTGTGTCTTTAGATATGTCCATGTGTGCTTGTGTGTGTGTGCACAAGTGTGTACATGCACTTGTTTCTATAGGTGTATACATACATGCATGTTCCTAAGTGTATGTGGGTGTGAGTGCAAGTATGTGCTTGTGTGTTCACATGCGCATATGTGGTGGTCCATGTGTAAGCATGTACATATGTGTACGTATTTACATGCATGAGTATCTATGTGTTTGTGTGCATGTGTGTGTGCATGTGCACACTTGTGTTTGTGTGTTAGTCTGACGGTGTATGTGTGTATGTACATGGATGCATATGTACATATATGTACATGCACACACACACAAATGTGCATGCATGTGTGTTTGTGTGTACAAATATTATGCATGGGTGTGTGGATGTGTGTCACACATGTGAGTCCATGTGGCATGTGTGAGCGTGCATGAATCCATAAATATATGCATTAGTGCATATTTGTATGTGTGAGCATGTTTGTGTTTGTCTGTATTCTTGGGTGTGTGTATTTGTTCATGTTTGCTTGAGTGTGTGTGTGTGTGTGTGTGTATTTGTGTGCATGTGTGTGCTTATGTGCATGTGAGTTTGCATGCATGATGTTCATGTGTGTAGGTGTGTTGTGCAAGCATGTGTGTATGCATGCCTATGTCTATATTTGTGTACGTGATTATATGTATTCACTTGTGTGAACATGTTGTGTGTATGCTTATGTGTGAGTGCATTTTTGTGCTTGTGAATTTGCACACATGTTCATGTGAGTGTGTGTTCTTGTGTACATGCATGTCTTTGTGGGTGTGATTGTGTGCATTTGTGGTTGCATATGGGTACAAGTCTGTGTGAGTGGTTGTGTGCATGTGTGTATGTGCACATATGTATGTCTATGAACTTGTATGTGCATGTGTGCATATGTGTGCATATATATTCTTATGTGTTCATATGTTTATTCTTGTTCATGCATGCATGTATGTGCATATATGTGTGTGTGCTTGTGTGTGTATGCCTTTGTGTGTGAGGGTCTATGTATGTGTGCCTGATCTTTTGTATATGTGATCCTTTCTGTGTTCATGTGTGTATATGTGTGTGCATGTGCATGTGTGTGCATGAGTGTGCTTGTGAGTGCATACATGTGTGTGCATTATTATGCATCTACATGTTTTATGCATGTGGGAGTGCATTCGGCATGTATGTGCATGTGTTTGTGCATGTGTGTATGCATGTGTGTATGTTTGTTTGTATGTGCATGTTTGTTCCTATCCATATGTGTTTGTGTGCATGTGTTTTCTTATGTGGTGCATGTGTGTGTGTCTTTGTCTATGTGTGTGCATTCACAAGTCTGTGTGTGTTTATATGTGTGTGCAACTGTGTGTGGATGTGTGTCTTGGTATGTGTGGGTGTGTAGTCGCATTTGTGTGTGCATGTGCACATGCATGTGTGAGTGCATCTATGGGGACATGCATGTGTGAATGTATGTTTGTGCATTTGTACATGCATGTGCTCATGTGCACGTGTACTGTGTGTAAACTTGCATTTGTGCATCTGTGTGTGCACAAGTGAGCTTTTAAATGTGTGTGTGGACATGTGTGTGCATATGGATGGGTTTGTCAGTGTATGTGTGTGTGTGTGTGCAGATGTGTGAGTATGTACTTGTTTGTGTGTGCACTTGAGTAATAATGTGCATTTGTCTTAGTGTGCATGTGTGTGCATGCATGTATGTATGTGCACATGTATTTGAGCCTTTGTGTGGATGTGTGTACTTATGTTTGTGCATGTGTTTATGCATTTATAGGTGTGCACATGTGAGTATGTGCATTTGTGTGTGAGCTTGTATGAGATTATCTATGCATGTTGTATGTCAATGTGTGTGTGTGTTGTGTATATGTGTGTGCTTGTGTATGTGTGCATCTGTGTGTGTATGTGTGGGCATGTGTGTGCATGTGTTTGTGTGCGTATGCATGAGTATGCCTTTATGTGGGTGTGTTTGTATGTATATGTGCATGTGTATGCATATGTGTACATGTGCTTATGTGTACATCTGAATGTGTTTGTGCTTGTGCATGTGTGTATATGCAAGAGGATGTTTAGATGTGTGTGTTTGTAAGTGCGTTTTTACTTGCCCGTGTTAGTATGTTTGTGGGTGCATGATTATATGTGTCTTGCATGGGTATGTATGCATGTGTATGTGTGTGTATATGACTGCATATGCATGAGTATGTATGTCTATGTGTGTGTGTGTGGCATGTGTATTTATGAGTTTATGTGTGCATTCATTCATCTACATGTGCGTGTTCTTGCGTGTGTGGGTGTGCCTATGTGAGTGCATATTTTTGCATGCATATGAGTGTGTGTATAGGTGTGCATGCATGTGCATGTGTGTGTGTATATGTGTTTGTGCATGAGTGTGCATATGTGTGTGCATGTGTTCATATGTGTGTAAGAGAGTGTGTCTAGGTGTGCATGTGCATTCTTGTGTGAGTGCATGTGCATATGTGTGTGTGCATGTTTGTGCATATAGGTACATGTGTGTACACATGTTTGTGTGCACCTGTGTTTATTGGTATGCATATGTTCCTATGTGTGTGCATATGTACATGTGCATGTGTGTGCATGTGCACTTGTTTGCAAGCACGAATACGTGCATTTATATGGCTATACCTGTGCAAGCATGTCTATGTGTGAATATTTGTGCATGTGTGTCTATATATGTGAGTGTGCGTGCTTGCATACATGTGTGCCAGCATGTGCATTATGTATTAATGCATGTGCAAGCATGTATGTGGACGTGTGTGTTCATGGGTGTGCATAATTGTGTGCATGAGTATTCTTATGTTTGTATGCAAGTTTGTGTGCATGCATATGTGTCTGAATACATGTGTGCATGAATCTCTGTGTATGTGTGTTCATGTTTGTGCACGTAGGTGCACATGTTACATTTGCATGTATATGTGAGTGTTTTTTATACGTTTATGTGTGTATGTGTGTGCGTGTATTTACGTGTGTGTGTGTATAGGTTCTTGTGTGCATGTGTGCTACAATTTTACATGTGAATATGAGCATGTGTACATTCTTATGTTTGTGTGCTTGTAAACCTACATCTTTGTACTCTGGTGAGTGAGTATGTACGTGTGTGTGTGCGCACACACGTGTAAGTGTGTGCATGTGCATGCATGCATTTGTGTATATATGTGCTTGTGCATGTGTGCATCTGTGTGAGTGTTCGTGTATGTGCATGTGTGTGTATCATTGTATGCATGTGTCCTTGTATGCATTTGCATGTGTGTGTGTGTGTGTGTGTGTGCGTGTGTGGTCATGTTTGTGTGTCCATCTATGTGTATGGGTGTGAACTTGTTTTTGTGTGTTCATTTTGGTGTGTCTGCATATTTGCATGTGAGTGTGCATATGTGTGTGTAAGTTTGTGTGCATTTTTATGTGTGACTGTGTGCATGTATGCTATGCTAGTTTGTGTGCATGTGTATGTATGATCATGTGTGTGTTTGTGTGTTTTCGAGTCTATGTGAATGTGTGCATGTGCATATGCACATGCTTGTGTGTGAGCATGCACATGTATAGTGTTTATTCATGTGCATGGACATGTCCATGCATGTATAGATATATGCATGTGTGTTTGGTGGGGTATTTGTGTGTGTGCTCTTGTTTTTGTGTGAGCATGCATGTGCACGTAGATGCATACATATGTGTTTGTGTGTGTATGTGTGTTTACGTGTCTTAGATGTGGGCATGTGTGGATGTGTGTATTTTTTTTAGTCTATTTGTGTGTGCTCATGCATGTGTGTATGTACGTGTGCATGATTGTGTATGTGTGTGCATGTGTGTGTATGCATGTGTAAGTGTGATGTGCATTCTTACATGAGTGAATGTGTGTGTGTTTGCATGTGTGTGGGTGTGTGAGTGTAAATATGTATAGTGCATGTGAGCATGTGTGTGTGCCTGCATATGTGCACATTTGTACGTGAGTGTGTGCACCTGTGTTTGTATTTGTGTATATATAATGTCTTTGTGTGAATGCTTACATGTTGGCATACCTGTGTGTGAGTGTTTGTCTATGTGTGTTTGTGCGTGTGACTATATGTGTGCACATGTGTATGTTGAGTACTTGTGCATGTGTGTGTACAAGTTCATGTGCAAGCATATGTATGTGCTTGTGCTTGTGTATGTGTATGTGTATGTGCACTTGTGTGTGTACGTGTTTGTGTACATGTGTGTGAGAGTGTGAATGCATGCATGCGTGTCTGCATGTGCTCATTCATGTGTGTGCATGTGCATGCATTTGTGTGAATGTTTGTTCATGTGGGTGTGTGTGTTTGTATGAGTGTGTGTTTGTGTTTGTGTAAGTACATGTGCATGTGCATGTGCATGCATTATATGCATGTGTGTTCATGGGAGCTTATGTGTGTATGAGTGATATTTGCAGATGCACTCACATGCACACACATAATCACATACACACACACACACACGTAACTACACAGAAATGTTCGAACATGCTAACAGACACGCACACACAATTGCATGCACGTGTAGATGCATAGGGACACACACATTTGCACACACATATGCATCACAAACACACACAAGCACTTGAGCACACATAGATAGACACACCTGCACATGCACGCACACACATATACACACATGTATGCAAACAAAGGCACTCATGCATACACATACAAGCATGCATACACAAACTCATACACATGCACACACAAAAATGCTTACAAATAGGCACATACTTGCACACGTGTAGACACATGCACTTGCACATGTCCAAATTTTCTCACATGCACATGCACACATGCACAAGCAAGGCACACATATGAGAAAAAACACAACAACACACCCACAAAAGCTTACACACATACACAAATGCACAAACATGCATATGAATAGACACTTGTACAAACACACGTGCACATGCATGCACACCTACACACATGCTCATATAGACACACACACACACATACACACTAACTCATGCACAAATACATAGTCACAAACATGCACATACACACACACACAAACAAACAAACATGCACACATACACAGGTGAACACACTCACAAATATGCCCATATGCGTGCACATGAACACATACATAGAAATGCATGCATATACACACAACACATGCAAACACTCATGCATGCACACATGAACACATACACACAGGTGTGCAAGGAAGTAGGCATGAACACACACACAGACTAACATGCATGCACACATACACATGCATTGAATGCACATAAACACACACACGCACATGCACACTCATGTACAGAAATGTGCATAAGCATGCACATGCAAATGTACACATATATAAACACATACACAAGTGCATGTGCACAAATGTACATACTTGCTTATATATACACAAAAATGCCCCTACACATGCACTTGCTCACATATGCCAAAAAACATTCACAAACATACACACGCACAAGCACACAAACACACACACACAACCACACAAAGCACACATCTATATTAACACATGCACACACACACACATATAAATACATACACATGCATGCAAGCACACATAATCATGCAAAAAAAAACTACATACACTCACATACAAAGATACATGCATACACATTCACACAAGCAGATGCATCTGCAAAGGTAAACACACATTCATGCACACAAAGGCTTTTACACATGTGCACACACATGATCACACGCATAAGCACAAGCACACACATGCACACATAGACACACCCATGTCCGCACATGCATGCACACACCTGTGAGTGCACGCACATTCAAAAGGGTACGCACATGCACAAACACACACACACATGCCCACTTGCATGCACATGAATACATGTAAAGATGCACAAATATGCACACAAGCATGCATAAACAAAAAAACACTCATGCATTAGTGCTCACACGCACACACACATGCCCACACATCAATGCACAAAATGCATGCTCACACACACATACACATATGCATGAATACACACACATAATCACAGAAATTTGCAAAAGCACAAACACATGTAAACACATGCAATCAAACATTAACACAAGGGTATGTGGAAAACCTACACAAATATGCATACACTAACTCAAGCATAAACACAAGCACATATACATGCACATTTACAAAAACATGCACCTCCATACACACATATATTCACTCATACACACACACACACATTCACATAAGCACACCTACATATGCACACACCCACATATGAAGACACACGAACATATAAAGACAAACACATATGCACACATAGGCATTCACTTATACACACAAAACCACATGCATGCACTCACACATAACTACACATGCATAAACACACACACAAATACACATACGCACACACTCATAGAGATGCACATACATATGTACTCACACAAATATGTACACACATACATTAAAATACACATTAATACAAATATACATGCCCACACACACACACCCTCTCCTACACAAGTTGATAAACACATGCACTTATGCACATGCACTCATGCAAGCATTCATGCACAAATGCACACTTGCACATGCACACAGACACATACACACATACACACACCCATAAGTGTGCACACATACACAGACACATGCATGCATAAAAAGGTACACACAGAAACATTCACACACATAGCCACTCACACAAGTACACACACATGCATATGCTTATGCATTAAACACACTCATACACATGCATGCACACACACATGAAGAAACACTTGCATGGACATACACACACATGTGTGTACCTAGGTGCACACACACTTGTGCTTGCACACATACACAGACATGCATGCACACAAAATATATACCCACACACACTCCCACAAACAGACAAACACGAACACATCCACATGCACATATGTGCATACAGGCACACATGCACACACCTACACATGAAGGCACAAACACCCATGCTAGTTCCATAAAGACATACACACACATGCCCTCTAACACACACACACACATATACTCACACGCAAACTTGAACACACAAGCAGCCATATAGACACAAACAAAAATGCATATGTCAGTCAAACATAGACCCTCAGACAAACACACACACGTGTCCACAAACACACATGCATTCATGCCCATATGGGCACACTAACTCAAACGTGAACCCACTCTCACAAGTGACATTCACATAAGCATAGATGCATGCATGCACATGCATATAAATGCATGAAAATAATTGTGTGCACACACATAAGTGCACACGTAAATACTCACAAACACATGCACATATGTACGCACACATACACAGATGTAAGCAAAACAAACACACATGCAAAGCCACATATGTACTAGAATGCACATGCACAAAGTGCTCACATGCACTTGCATGCACAAAACAAATACACACATATGCATATGCATGCACACACACACCAACACCATAAACACAATCTTTGTGACCCATTGCACATGCATACAAACATGAACACACACACACACACTCGTACAAACATGCATAAGCACAAGTAAAAACACATGTACATGCATGGATGCATGCAAATACACATACGCAAACATGCACACATTAATCTCTCTAAAACAACACAAATGCATACACATGTGAGCACAACCACACATGCACAAACACACACACACATGCATACAAACACAACCACAATACACACTAGTGGCACATATACAAACACACACACACACATTATCACACAAACACATATACAAATAGATGCACATGCTCTCACACACAAAGACACATGTGTGCAATCACACATGCACACATATGCTTTTTTGTAGGTACTTGCACATATGCACACACTCACATAAATTTGTATGCACACATACATTAATGCACACACACACACATGGCCATAAGCACTCACATGTGCCCAAACATTCATTCACAAATACATGCACACACACACACACACACATGTTTGCTAATCCACACATATGCACATACCCAAGCACTCATGCAAGTATATATGAACTTGCACACACACGTACATGTGCAAACACATGCAAACACACACTTGTACACACTCATGCATGCACACATGAGAGCACATATGCACACCCACACATATACACACACACATATGCACATACACTCACAAACACACACATACACATACCCAAGAATGCACACCCAAATGAACACACCCATGCACACAATCTTGTATGCACAAACAAATGCAAACACACACATATCCACACACATGTATGAATACACATGCACAATGATACGTGCATGTGTGCTCGAAAACACGCAATATAAAGTATACACACATGCAAGCACACAAAGATGCACATGCACATGCACGTAAACTCTTACATAATCAAAAGAATACACCCAAATGCACCCATAGAGACATGTACAAAAACACATATGCCAACT
>JAIUJO010000047.1:1100766-1193266 GCA_023846275.1 Vanilla planifolia
GAATGCACAGGCATATTTGCACACACATACAAATAAGCACGTACACACACACGCAGATGCACATACAAAATCACAAACACACATGTACACAAATAAAAGCTTATTCATATGCTCACAAAGACACAAATATACAAATACAAACACACACATGTTAATATGCACAAATACACACACATGTACACACATGCACAATCACATGTACATGCAAACACATGCACCCATGCACACACAGACATGCACATAAGAATACACACATGAATACCCATGCATATAATGGAAAATGGATATGTACAAGCTAAAGCACATACACATATGCACATACACATACTCACATGCACAAACACACATAAACTCATGCATACACTGACACCGACACACAAATAAGCACATACACACACATATACCCATTAACACAGATGCTGACAAGCTCGTACACATGAACAAATACGAAAACACACACATACTTACACACATGCATGCACACACACTTGCACACACCCGTGCATACACACATATACACAAATGTAAAGACACACACACACATGCACTAATGCACACATGTACATACACCCACACATGCATACACTTTTGTACATTCACAACCATGCACAAAAATACACAAAAAGAGAAACATGCACACACACAAAAGCATAGAAACACACACATAAAAATAGTTGCACCCACACACACATATGTATTTAGATGTGAACACACTCACACACCTACGCACACACAAACCTAGAAGGTACAACACACATGCACCCATCCAAACACACACACATGGGCACACACACACATGCCTAATACACACATACACACACAACCACACATGCACACACTTGCATGCATAAATACACACATTTACAAACATACCCATACACACATATGTATGCATGCACATATGCATAAACATTGATGCACACATGCATAAGCAATCACTCACATGTGCTTACACACACACACATGTACATATACTCAAACACAAGCAAACACACACATGCACATGTACTCAAACATAAGTGCACACACACACACACACATGCATAAGCACACATACATGCTCCCACACTTGCACAAAAGTACACACACATGCACGCACTCACATTTTCACAAACTTTATCACACATACACACATATAAATAGATGTGAATGCATAAATTCACGAACACGTAGACACACATATACTACACCCACACACATATACACACATGCACGCACAACACTCAAACGTGTGCTCCTAGCTGCACATGCATGCATAGATAGACACATGCACACACACATACACACAAGCTAAAAAATGCACACGTGAATGCATACATGCAAACACTCATACACACACATGCACATGCACATGTAAACAAGCTCATGGAAACATGCACACAACAATGCACAAATACACGCATGCATGCTTCCATAGATACATACACAAACACACATACATGCATAAATGCACAGATACACATGCACACACACCCACACACACCACCATAGACACACAAACATGCACGCATACACACTCACACATGTGAACACAAGGACACATGCAAATACACAGACATAAACATAAGCATGCATAAATACACCAAGAAACATGCACGCACAAGTAGATGTGCAAGTACACTAACTTTGACTCAAACGCACACATATGTACATAAGTGCATGCACACACACACATGCACATAGCACACAAAAACACAGATGCACATACTCAAATATACACGCATATGAGACCTCAAACGAATGCAAGCTGTCATGCATAGGTGTGCATGCATGCCCACTTACATGCACACACACGTACATAAGCACACACACATGTATATGCACACACACAAGCCTACACACAAACTTAAACATACAAGCAAATACATACACACACAGGTGAATGCACGCATGCATGCACACACACACACATGCAAACTGGCACCCATAGACACGCATACATGCAAAAACAATGCACCCACTTGCATATACCCACATGCTTGCTCCACACACATACAAACACAAACATTTGCACACACACACACATGTGCACACATGCTCACAAATATACACACAAACATGTGCACCCATGCACACAAACACACTGACACATATATATACATATGCACACTAACACACACTTGCACACATGCAAATGCATACTTTCACACAAGCACAACATGCATCCACCAACACACATGTGCACATATGTACACATAAGCACACATGCAAACCCATGCACAAACACCCACATCCATGCACATTGATGTAGAGACACACATACATGCATGCACACACATACACTAATGCATGCGCACACATTAAGACACACACACATTGATGCACACATGCACACATACATAAAGGGGCAAATGCAAATACACATGCACATACACCGACATACACAGGTAGACATACACATACAAACACACACAAGCACACATGCACACTCACACACAAACACACACACACATACACATGGCTCACACAAACACACACACATGCACAAGCGCATACAGTCGCACACTAACATGCATAGACACACACGTATTGTCACACACCCACACCAAACCAGATAGGCACAAACACATACTAGCACACACATGTAATTACAAACACATATCCACTAATGCACACACATAGATGCACACACTCACATACACATGTAACATACATGAGTTAACATGCATATGCATGCACACACATGCACATTCATATGCATAAGCTCAAAAATACACACACACGCAAGCTCAAAACATGTATATACACATGCCTTACACATGTGTAAACAAATATCCATATACATGCACAGATAAACACACACAAACATGCTGATGCATTCATGCACACATAGTCACACATGTACATGCACTCTCACAAACACATATGCACACACTCATGCACATAAACATATGAACACACACATGTCACATACACATACACACACCAAAACACACACATACATAATCAAGCATGCACAGACAAATATACATAATCATGCATGCACAGACACACACACACCTACACATATGTATGCACAATCACATGCACACACACACACACATGTATGAAGACATGCTTGCACATGCACACATATGCATACATACAAAAAACACACATACACACTCACACAAGTACACTGACACACATACCGACATGCACACATGCCCATAGACACACACACGCACGTGTGCATGCACACTTTCAAGCACACACCCACATACATGCACACACTTGCACATTTGTAAATACACACACATGCACAAACAAACACAGAAAGAAATGCAAACATGAACACGCACAACCATGCACACTAAACACATCCATATACACAATACAGTGCACATATGCATGCACAGAGACACACACACATACTCACATGTGCACATAATTGCATACACACACATAGCCATATAAATAGATGACCACAAATATACACTCACACACATACAAACACACACACATGCAAAACATGCATAAACATGAAGACACAACCACACACACCCATGCTCACACACACTTGTGCACAAACATGTATGCTCATGTACATACACATGCATAAACACACATCTATAGACACACACACATATACACATATAAACACGTGCATAATAGCATACACACACCTGTGCACATGCATAGGTGCACAGATCTGCCCACACACAAACACACAGATGCACTTACAGACA
Source organism: Vanilla planifolia (assembly GCA_023846275.1). NCBI lineage: Eukaryota > Viridiplantae > Streptophyta > Magnoliopsida > Asparagales > Orchidaceae > Vanilla > Vanilla planifolia. Next base: position 1,104,435 of record JAIUJO010000047.1, read on the forward strand.
CATGCACATGCATACACACATGCTTGCAACAATAATTTCATATACCCACGAACATGTACACAAAAATTGCACACATAGGCACCAAAAAACATGCACATAAAGGAAAGCTTAGATACTCTCATCCATGTCAACACATAGATGCACCCATAGAAACACATTAATGCTCACACACATTGATACACATAAGCACATGAACACATACACACAAAGAAATGAACACACATAGAAACACAAACATGTGCACACACGAAAACATACACACCCACATCCACTTGGATAAATAGACATGCCCACACTCAATCACACACACACACGCACACGTGCACACAAATGCCAAGGCACCCACATGCACATGCACACATGCACACACAAAAAGACACATGTACAGCCACATGCACACACACAAACACACTCACATACATGCAAGCATAGTAGACAGATGTGTACACACACATAGATGACCATGCATAGAAATGTACATACACACATATGCCTGCAAGCACGCACATGTAGACATGCAAACATACATACACAAGCACATTGCTACCCGCACATGACCATGCACAGACATGCACATGCACACACAAACTGACACACACATCCATGTAAACATGCACATATACACATGCACACACACACATGCACACAAACACATGCCCAAAGGCACTAACACACAAACACGCACATGCATACACACATACACACACATGTACCTATGTACACACATAGACACGCAGACACACATGTACTCATGAACACACCTACATATACATACACGCACACACACACACACATGCATTCAAGCACGCACAAATGCTTGTACATGCACACATGCATTAGTACCCATCCACACACAAGCATATTCATGCACATAGATAAGAAAATAAACTTATACACTTGCACACAAATGCATGTATGTCCATACACAAACACATATACACGCACAAGAAAGCACACACCCACACAAACATGTGCACACACACACACACATATTAAAGCACAAAAGCACCAAAATGTGCACATTCTCGAACACATGCATTAAAACACAAAGACTCACACAAATGCACACACACACATATATGCACATACACATGAAGACACACACATATACCCTAAGATGTATGCACAAATACACATACAAACACCTAGGTGATGCATGCACAAACACATGCATACATGCACATACACACACATGCACATATATGCTCTTACACATTCACTCACAACCACACATACACACACACAGACTTGACCACATGCTTAAATGCACATAAAATTGCACACACACACATGTGCCCATGTGCACACACACATACACACATACACACACATGAATACCCATGCATGCATATGAACACACACAAACGCACACACATGAACACCACACACACACATATACACATGTGCTCTTGTGTACACACACATGTATGTGCTCAAACACACAAACACCCACACAAGCTAATACTATGACCACAAACACACTGACAAATTAACACACACACACACATATTTGTGTACATATATAAGCACACCTAAACTTACCCATACACACACAAGCACACACAAACACACACACATGCACATGTAAGCACACACTCACTTACACATGCTCATGCATGTAGACACAAACAAATAGAGGTAAACACATGCATGTACACACTAACACAGACACACTTATACACACACATAAAAACATTAGCACAAATAAATGCATACACACACACACACATAAGAACACACATTCAAACATAGAAAAGCACACCTAAGCATATGCACAAACACATGTAGGCACATGCACACATGCACGCCCTCATCCACTTGAACACACATAGAAGCAAGAAAAAATAGACAAACACGTGTACACATGAACATGCATTCACAAATGTGTGCATACACACATATACACACACACACACTTGCACATTCAAACAACCACATGCACACACACACATGCACACACATGCATCAAAAAACTCGCATAAACACAACCACACAACATAGATAAATGCACTCACATGAACTCAAACTCTCACATGCATGCACATATACACACATGCATGCATATAGAAGCACAAAAAAACATATGCCCATAAACACATAGATGCACACTTACACACACATATGTGCACATATGCACTAACATACTTTCACACACATACACCCAGACACACACATGCACACAAAAACACATGCAAATGCAAACACAATCACACATATGCACATGTACACATGCACACATAGATGAACAGACAACCCATACAATACACATGTTATAACATATACACATACACCCAGACACGCACATGCACACAAAGACACATGCAAATGCAAACACAATCACACATATGCACATGTACACATGCACACATAGATGAATAGACAACCCATACAATACACATGTTATAGCATGTAGACATTCACACACATATTCTCTTAAACACACACACATGCATGCATACATTCACACAAAAACCTACACATACCTATGCACACGAATGCACACACATGCAAACATACACTTGCGTGTGTATGCATAAGAAAACCAACACACACACACATATGTAGCATACATCCAAATGCACACATATGCATAGATGCACATCCTTACACACAGACTCTCACACACAAATAAATGCATGCACACATAAACCCACATACAAGAACACACACACGCACACGTATGCATATACCCACCCATGCACATGCTTGTAGATACACACACAAGTACACACATGCACAAATATATACACACAGGAACCTACATTCATAGGATCAAGCACATAATTGCAAAAACACAGTCAAACACATATGCAAGCAAACACTCACGCATAGGCACACACAACACACACAACAACTATACAATCGTACCCACAAGAACATGCACGCATAGCAAACACATGCACACATGCACGTGAGTGTATACACACATGCACACATGTACACACACACACAGAGTTGCACACATGAATAGATGTGCACACAAACTTACAGACACACATGCATGTATCTATATATGCACTTACCCAAAACATACACACACACACAACATGCATGTACAAACATGCATCCATATACAAACATGTATATGCACAGACATGGATCCACACTGGCAAGTACACATGGACATATAAAAACACACACATAGGTGCTAATACATGCACACACAAATGATCACACATGCATGCACACATCCACACACATGCATATACATAAGCACACTCACGCACAAAAACAAATGCATACAAGTACACATACACACACACAAGCATGAAGACATGCACACATATATAATTGCACCCACACACAACCCCTACCCATGAGAATAAGCACAAGTACACAAACAAACATAAGCATGCACACACACATCCAAGGGTGCTCAAACATGTACACACACAAATGCATACACATGGACACATACGCTCACTCAAAAATCCTTAGATACTGAAGCACGCACACATGCATGCACAAGCACAGACTTGTCCACACACATGCTTAGATGCACACAACACACACGCACACAAACACATAAGCACACACACTCATATGAACACACACATGCCCTCACACATGAACACACATAGACACACATGCACTCACACACATACACATGCACAAAAACATGGATACACACACACAAACACATGCATGCACACACAAGCACACATACACATAAACAACAAAACCCATACTAACACACACACAACTACACATGCACACACATACACACATGTGAACACAAAAATGCACACATACACACACATGTACTCACAACATACAAACACACTCACACTTGCACAAGCACAAAAACACACACACCCACACACATATAGATATATGTACACACATGTACAAACACACACATGCCCACACATATATCCACAGACACATAAAGATACTCACTCATATAAATGCACACACACATGAAAATGTACACATAATCACATAAACATGAATGTACATAGAAAAACACACGTGCACACACATACACATAAGCACACACTCATAGACATGCACGCACACACACACAACTATACACAAATATGCATGCACACACAGACATACTATAGGCACACATGTACACACACATATGTATGCAAATACACCTACACCTATATGCACACACATATAAATGCATTGTCACACAAGGACACAGGCACACATATCCACACACACACATGCATAGATATGCATGCATGCATATGCACACAAAGACACATGCATCACCCTGAGACCTATGAACACATACACATATAAATGCACACACATGCATGTACCCAAACATACACACATACACTATAATGCACACACACACATATACATACATGCACATACACATGCATGCACGCACATGGACATACACATGCCATCAAATGCTCACATACAAACACATAGATTTGCACACACACCCTCACACACATATAAACATGCACACATTCATACAAGCACATCTACACATGCACTCAAAAACACTCACATGTGACCATGTGGACACACACACACACACAAGCACATGGACACAAAAATGCACACATATGCATACATGAACACAAACCTGCACATACACACATGTTCCCATGTGTACACATGCAAGAACACCTATGCACAAAGAGACACACACACATGTGCACACACTAAGACACATACTCATGTGTGTACACACACATGCACACAAACAAACACCCACAAAAGCAATGCACACACACACACACATTTGTTTGCATATGCAAGCACACCCATACACATATGCACACAGAAACATACATATATGCACATGCACATGCATATACAAAACCTTATACAATTGTATATAGACACACATTCACACTTACTTCCACATGCAAATTCATGCATAGACACACAAACAGAGGTGCACACATGCAAGCACATAGCAACATGCATAAATAGACATACATAAGTGCATATGCATACATGTAGGAACACACATGCACATGCACAAGCACACATATTCAAAGACACATAAGTACATATGAATACATGCTCACACATAGGCACATGCCTAAAACACACCCTCATCCACATGCATGCACTTAAATGCATGCAAAAATGGACACACATGTGCACACACATTCACATACTTGCACATGCAGACATACACATGCACATAAACACTTGTATACACACACATACACAAGCATCAACCCACAAACACATGCACTCACATAAATATAAACTCTCATATGCATAGATAAAAATACACACACATGCCTACACAAACACATAAACACACATACACACAAGTATGCACACCCACAAATGCACATACACACATGTGCATGTTGTTTAAAAGAAACACATGCACACATGCATGTGCACACACACACGCATGCACATCTGCACACACAGGCACACACACAAGGAAACATATGCACAAATGTACCAACACACTTATGCACATACAAAATAGACCGCATTCATAATCATACATATGCACATGTACACATGCACACACAAACGAATAGACAACCTACACACAAGCATGTGCAAACATGTGTATTTGCATATGCACGCACACACGCACACACACTCATGCATGCACATGAAAACACACACGCATGCATGCATGCACACAAACATAGACACAAACTCATGCACAAAAAACACACACATGTACACATGTGCACATGAACACCAACACACACATATGTAGGCACATACATAAATGCACACATATGTATACACACACCCTACACCCACATGCACACACATGAACATACATAGGCACACATATTCAAATGTAAGCTTAAATATAAACAAATACATACACACCCATACAAATGTAGGTAGACTCACATGCACTAGCACAGCAACATACACACATGTACAGACATGTATAAACTTATACACAAATTATAACACACATGCACATGCTTAAGCACACAAAAACCCACACTCAAGCACATACCCATGCATGCACAAAAACATACGCACATGCAAATACACACAACCACACTGACATACATGCATGTACAAACACATACATAGGCTATCAAAGTACACACACACACACACACCTAGTCACATGCACATAATAGCACAAACACATATACACTTATCCACACATGCACACACTTACAAAAACATGCACACTTACAAATAAATTCACATACACAAGCACACACGTACACATCCACACACCCACATGCACACAAGAAGACATACATGCACGTAAGCACAAACACACACACATAACCACATAAGTAGACAACAATGCACATACACACACCCATGCACAAAAATATAATGGCACATTCACACACATTTACACACAGATGAATACACATGCACACACATGCATATGCACAAGCACATGAACACACATAAATAAGAACACATGCATACACTAACACACTGACACATACAAACACTTAGGCTCACACATATACACACTAACATATACACGCACAAGCATGAAGACATGCATGCACATGCACATGTAGACACCCACACACATTGACACACACATAAGACACGCACATGAAATAAACACAATAATGCATCTGTATGCACAAGCACACTCAAACATGCAAATACACATAAATGAATACATAGGGATACACAAGCACACTTACATTCACCCACACACACTAAAGAACACATTCATGTGCATGAATACACATGCATACATGGACATAGACATGCATACACACATGCTCACACACTTATATAAATACACAAGCACAAACACACACATACACAACTCATACAGGTACACACGCACACACACTGTCGCACACATGCATGCACACTCACACACATATGCATAGTTATGCCTATCTGCACAGACAAACACACAGTCGCACCCATACACACACACATTCATATACATGTGCACCCATATGCACACACACATACACCTAGTCATAGAGGTACATACACAAGCACACAATCACACAAATGCAAAAATGCAAATGAATGCACACATATACACACATATGCACACATAATGAGATGGAAGCACACAAACAAGCACAAATATGCTAATGCACACATATACACACACATAAATGCACACATATACACACACATAAATGCACACACATGTGTACACATGTACATAGTCATACATGCACACACATACACATAAATATCCATGTACACACATATACACAGAAATACACATGCACATACACACACGACTGCTCACACACACCCTTACGTACACATGAATGTACACACAAACACATGCACATAAACACACACCCACATACACCTATACACATAATCTCATAAACACATAAACACATGCACAACCACAAAGTCATACAAAAACACACACACATGCACACACACATATTGAGACACATATGCATGTACACACATATTGACATGCACATAAACACAAGCACTCAAACATAAATGTATGCACAAGCACACACACAAATCCATACATTCATAGAACCACATATGTACATACACACGCACACACACACATATACTCAAATGCATAAAAACTCACAAACACACACACATACACACACGTGTAAGTGCACAAAAATATGTACAAAAACAGATACACATGCACATAGACACACAAACACACACATATTAGCACACAAAAATGTAGCACACATGCTTGTGTAGAAACCATGCATACACACATCGACACACAAGCACAATCACACACATGCACACTTGGAAAAACACGCACATGTACACACACAAATACCCATGCACATCCACACACACACATATATGCATGTGTGCACATGAAAACACACACACACACATGCATGCACACTTATACACCAAACACACACACATACACACATACAAACACATATACACTCACATGCACACATGCTAGTGCACAGCAACACACACATGCACAAACACAAACACAGACACAAACACAAACACACACCCCTACCAAAGAATACAGAAGGATAGGCATAACACAAACACATGCACACACACATGCATAAAGATAATCATAATCTTGCAAATACACAAAAGAACACACATGGATAGGAACAAATGCATGCATGCAAACACACATACACATGCACACTTTTGTATAGAAATGCATACACACATGCAAGTGCTCACACATGCATGTCCACATGCACATGCACCTATACACAAGCACATGCATAAATGCATAGAACACACAAACACACACAAAAACACATGCATGCACACACTTGCATGACATGTACACACCAATACACCCACACACATACTCACTGACAAAACACACACACAAACATGAACATACATATACATGCATAGACACATACACACATACACTCACACAGATGGACATCCACAAATACGCTTACACACACAAGCAGAAGCACACCCACAAATGCTCACTTGCACCCATATGCACACACATGCATGCACACATACAACCACGCACATGCACACACTGACAAATTCGCACTTGCACTCACACACAAATGAACAAACACAAGCATGCACAGGCACAAGCACACACATACTCGTGCGTGCATGTGGATAGACACATAGTGCATGCACAAGTGTTTGCACACACATATGCACACCGACACTCATGCACATAAGCAAGCACACTCATCTACATAACCACACATGTAAACACGGCATAAACATGTGTAAACATGTGTGAACACATACAGACACACATAAACATACACATTCACACACACATGTGTGCTCCACACAAACATACAAACTAATATGACTCATACACATGCATGCACACAAGCACAAGTAAACATGCACACTCACACGTAGGCACCTATGAATGCTTACACACTTACATGACATGCACACAGACACACGAGTACATAGGAAAAAGCACACACACATGAACATGTACACTCACACAAAAACAAACATGCATGAACACATATATGCAAACACAAAGCTTTGCACACACATGCACATACTTATGCATGCACTAGAAGACAGACTTATATACACATAGGCACACACACATGCACAATGACACACACACATGCGCACACACATGTATGCACACACATGCACATTTAAGTACGATCAAGCACAAAAGTAAATGAAAACACACACAAGTTGGCACAGGTATATGTAGGAGCATGCACACATGCCTAGATACATAAATATTCACACACACACATATGCACAATGATACACATGCAAATAAGGACACACTTGCACCCAAAATTGTATGCAAACACACACACACACACATACTCATGCACACTCATGCATACAAAAACACATATATGCCCACCTAAACACACTCATACATGCACACACCCACACATAACTACACACAAACACAAACATGGACACGAACATGTATGAATACGCATGCACATGCATTGACATCGATACAGGTGTACAAACATGTGTGCACACTTGCACCCATAGATACACACATTCACATAAGAACTTACACACACATGCAAACAAATAGACATAGATACACACACAAACACAAGCATGCACACACACAAAGATGCATGCACATGCCCATAAAGAAGCATGAACACAAGCACACACACAAGCACACATATACAAATATACAAAAATGCACATGCACACACAGATGCACACACCCTTGCATATATCCACACACACACCCACACAAGCACACACATATACATGCATATGTAAACACATGAACAAACACACCTACATGTACACAAATGTACACACACATATAAACACATATGCACAGGCAAACACACACTCATACACACACTTGCACATGCATACTTGCATAGGAACACAAACATACATATAGAAATGTGTGCACCTATACACACACACCAGTACATACACTCATATATATAAGCACTTACTCCAACATAGCCATGTTTCCACACACACACACACACACTGAACACACACAACACAAGCATAAACATACACACTCACACATGCATGTACTTGTGCACATATATACACACCCACAAACGAAAACATGCACACAAATATGCACAACTACACACAAGTGGGCACATACATGTGCACATGGAATCACACACACAGTCACTTTTGCTCACTATCTTACTTGCAAACATGCAGATACAAGACTGTACACACACTTGCACACAAATAGACAAACACATGCATACATGTACACTGGCACATGCTCATGTACATATGTATACACTTGCTTGCATGGAATCACACACCTACACACTGCACTCACAAATAGGTATATAGACACACATGCATACAAATAGATATACACATACATGCAGACATGCACACATGTATGCAAGCACATACATACACAAATGTGGACTCACGCACCTACACACTCACAAAGACATGCCATAGCTTGAGGGAGATCCTTGATTCTCAAATATTGTACAAATTGAAATAGTTCATAAAATGGGTAAAAGTAGCACATAATAAAAAATTTAGAAAGTTGATGATCAACATTTAATTTGATAAAGCACAACAACATAAGTATAGAAACATTTATTTCTTTTTGATCTAACATAAATTTTGATTATTATAATTTTTAAAAATAAATAAGAAAAATAAAATCTTATTAATTTTTTATTAAGTAAAGATATAATTAAAATGAAGAGAGATAAATTAAAGAAATGTATAATAATTAAAGAAAAATATTTGAACAAATGAGATAAGTTGTGTAAGAAGTTGCACTATAGGTATAATAAAGTCACAGTGATGTAATGTCTACATAACTAAATATTTTATGTTAATGAGAAAGTGGTTTTCCATGACACTAAAGAGATCATGTAATATTCTCAATTATTACAAAAGGTATAAAACATACCTATAAGGTATGCCTAAATTATAAAAATGACATATTTAAAAATATATAGTTAATTGAATAGAGTTAATCAAAATGACTCCGACAACTTTTGCTTTGTCTTTATCTCTTCTTATGTAGAATTACTTGAAATTGGCAAATAAATAAGAATAAAAGAAATCAATTATTACTTTAATATTAAGAAACTATATATATAAATAATAAAATGTGATTAATTTAGGCAACAAAATATAACAAAATTTAGGTGAAGAATAGGTTGCATGAGGTAAGAATTACCATTTCATAGTTATATAACCAAACCAAATTGAAGACTTTGACAAATAAGATACATTATATGGGAATGTTGCATTCTAAGATAGTAAGGTGATCAAGCACAAAATTCTAAATTGAAAAGATCAATACATATCATAATGTCATGTAAAGTGTGGCAAAGCTCAAGAAAATAAGTTTTTTAAAAATATAGAAATAAATATTTAGTTTGATAGAGCTTATTGAGCCATGTCCATAAAGATTTGTTAAATCTTGATTGGATGAATTGGGAATTACTAAGAAATTCTAATGACATATTTTTCATCTAGATTAAATATCATTTTAAATTACTATGAATTAACAATGAAATTAAGCATAAATGATAATAAAATATTATTTAATATTATGTTAATGTAAATTAAAGCTGAATTGAGACATATTAAAGCAATATAATATATCAAAACAAAAAAAATGTAAAGGTCATACAATGGACCATGTTGATAGGAGTCTAATGAATTTCCAAAGCAATATGTGTTAATAAATTGTTATTTTAGTATAAATTAAATATATATTAATGATAAAATGAGAAAAATGTTATTAATGTAATATAGCCAAATCATTGTAATAATGTCAAGGTACATATCGGGATATCCACATCCAAATAACTAATTATCTTAATCAAAAAAGAAAAACTTAATGGTAAATTATACAAGAAAGTTACATTCCAAGATATTAAATGGTTTAAGTGAACATCCTTCATCATCAAACTAGGTACAAACTATATTGCCTAATAAATCATGCAAAACATCATAAAATAACATATTTAAAAACATAAAATTTAACCTTTATTTAGAACACTCCATTAAATCAATGTTAAGATAAGATAAGTGTAGATTTAGATTTCATTGTAACATAAAAAAATCAAAACAAATAGTCAATGAAATAAGTTAAATTATATAGGAAAATTATATTCCAAGATACTATGAAGGTCATGTGTAATATCTTTGTTCATGAAAATAGTAATAAATCAAAATGCTTTAAAACACATGCTTGGAAAATAAATTGTTTAGAAATATAAATTAAATATTTAATTAGAAAATGCTCATTGATATGAGTAGATAATGTTTTACCTCAATCAGGCCTTATTTTGAATTTTGATGAATTTCCAAAGAAATTAAATATAAATAAAAAAATATAATTTTAATATTATGTAAATATATACTATTGTTAAAATAAGACAAATTGAATTAATACATTAACAACAAATCATTCCAATAAAAAGATTAATCTAGAGGAGAGTTAAAGTTTCATAGTAATGCACCCTAATTACAGAAAAATATTTTATGAAATGAGATCAACTACATAAGTTACATTGTTGACATTGAACAAATTAATTGTATTGTACTCAATCATTAAATCATTTATGACTAAAAATGTCTCATAAAACATGTGAATACCCATGAAAAGAAAACATCTTAAATTAAAAAGTTAATATTAAATTAGATAAAGCTTATTGTGATGAGTCCAATTTCTTTTATTTCTTAGAAATGGACCTTTGTTAAAACACCACAAATTTTAAAAGCAATTGAACACAAAAAAAAATAATAATTCTTTTAATATTTGGTACATATACATTAAAGCTAAATTGAGATGAATTGAAACCATTTTATATAACCAAATCAAATCAATGCAAATGTCACATGATAGATGTAGAGTGATCAAGTAATAGAACATCATCAACACACTTAATTTTAACAAATATTATAAATTATATATGAATGCTGCATTCCATGACATAAAGATGATCGAGTAAAACCTCTTCAATCTTAAAAACTTCAATGAAAAAAATGTCTTGTAAAGGCTACGAAAACTTTAGATAATAAAATACTTAAAAAAATTCGAAGTGGAATATATCAATGGATAGACCACATCTAAGGTAGTCTAATAAGCTTTGTTACATCTAGATCAAAACTTTGTTGAATTATATGATTTACAAAAGTAAGTAAGCATGATCAGTAATGAATTATAGTTTTAATATTAAGTATATATCCAAATTAAAAATGGAATCAAATAAATTGATGCAAAGTAATATAACTTGATCAAAGCAATATGAAGGTGGTATGATAAAACCTTTAGAGTTATGAGGTAAAATAAGTACATCACTATAAAATATTTGCATAAATGAGATAAATTGAGCAACAAAGCTATGTTCCAAGATTCTTAAATATATCAAATTTAACATCTTCAATCATCAAATTTGGTATTCCTCCAAATTTTTATTGGATCATGAAAACTGCAATAGAATATATATTTGAAAATATAGAAATCAATATTTTCTTTTATAGAGCATGTCGATACAAGTTTTCATTATTTGTTTCATCTCAACTAGACCACATATCGAGTTACTAGGAATAATCAAAGTAAATAACCATAAATAACAAAGAATTATTATTTTAATGTGAAGGAAATACAAATTAATGTGAAAATGATATTAATTTAAATAATGCAATATAAAGAAATCAAAGTTGTGTGAAAGTCACGCAATAGGGGATTTTTTATGAAAGAAATTTTTGAAAAAAGTGAGATAAATCTCTAGAAATTCTATTCCAAGACACAAGGAGATTGAGTTTAACATATTTGAGCATGACCCAAGTATGAATGAAAATTACTCACAAAGTGTGCAAAAACACTAGAAAATAAATTATATAAAAATATTGAATATAACATTAACTGTGTAAAGGTAGTCTTGGTGAGTGCAACAATTTTTATTTTTAGTAGACCTAACGTCACTTTCAGTTACAAAAAATTACACAAGTAAACAAGCATAAATAATAATAAATTAGCAGTTTAATTTTATGTAAATATATATTTAATACTAAAATGAGATAAATAGAGAAATATAATATAACCAAATAAAATCGTTATAAAGGTCACATAAGAAATGATTTAGAATTACATGGTAAAATAACCTAATAAAAGTAAAATAATTTAAAGAAATAAGATAAATTATATGGAATGGTTGCATTCAAAGTTACTAAAGAGATCAAGTGTATAACTTTCAATTCTTATTTTTGGTACAGAAAAAAGGTATACAATAAACATACAAAATGTTTAATATATAAAATATTTTAAAATATATAAGAATAAGTAGATAATTGGATAGAGCTCATCGAGATGAGTATTAAAGCAATTTTTTTTCTCGAGTAAACCTCGTTTAGAATTACTATGAATTATTAAGTTAAATAACCTTAAATTCTAATATAATATTGCTTTATTGTTAGAATATTTGTAATATACCTAAATTGGGATAAGTTGGAGTAATATAATATAATTCAATTAACGGCATGTAAGGATTTCACAAGACTACAATTTGTGTTTCATAATTATATATCCAAAATAGGCCAACCAATGGAGAAATTAGATAAATTATATGAAAAAAATTACATTCCAACATACTAATATCATTAAGTATAATATACATTATTTTTAAATTAGGATCAATTGAAATCTCAAAAAAAAAACATGCTAAAATTGTTTTAAAAAAATATTATGAAATATTAAAATAGTAATATAAATCATTATACCACTTTGAGACAAATCAAATAGCATTTGGTTCAAGTCAAATTTCAAAATTAATTAAACATAAAAAAGTTTTTTATAATTTTAATATTAAGTTTATTTTAAAGGAAAAATTAAACAAAATTGAAGCAATATAATATAAATAAATAAAGAGATTTAGATATCATACGAGAGGGGAATTAGAGGTACATAATAAGATAACCAAATTAAAATAAAAAATATGAAGAAATTAGATAGCTTGTATAGGAAAAAGTATTTTTAGATACTAAGGAGATCAAGTGTGACGTTGTCAATTATAAAGTTTAGTAATAAATTAATTGCTTGATAAAGTGTGAGAAAATATTTCAAAATAAAATTTTTTAAAAAATTAAAAAAAAATAATTTGATAGGGTTCTTTGAGAAATGCCATTCAAGTTTGTTTCATCTTAATTACATCTCATTTGTTATTACAACAAACTTGCAAAGCAAATAAGAATAAATAATAATAAAATATTTTTTTAATATTAAGTAAATATATATTAAAACTAAATTTATGAAATGTAAGAAAATAAAATCAAAGAGATTTAAATTTCGCATAAATGAAGATTTAGAGTAATGTAATAATACAACAAAATCAAAGCATAAAAAATTCAAATAATAAGATAAATTGTAATGTACATGTATTCTATGACATCTTAGTTTAACTATGTTGAATTTATGTTTCAAACAAGAGCTCCATAGCATATTTTAAACACATGCCTATAATTTTTAAACTTTTTAACAAATAAATAAAATTATTTTTTTAAAAATTTAACCTTAGCTTAGCCACGGATTTTAGAATGACTTATGTAAAGTTTGTCAAATCTAAGAAATTCTCATAACCAAGTATGTTCTTAACTCTTATGATGTTGAAGCACGACAAGTGGTTTGGTTACGCCATTTGAGACATGGGTTTATGCCTTTAAGTCAAAATGTATGTCTTCTAATTTTAATATGACAAAAAATATCTAAATAGAATGGCATGGAAAAGCTCAATTTTAGTCCTTAAAAGAAGTTTAAGTTGGTTTAGAAACTTGTTGACTAGCAAAGCAAACTATGTTATTACTAAAAAATCTACAGCTAAGGATAGACTTTGAATAATAAACATTTTCAAAATTTTATTACTGATTTTTTTGCGTAATAGATCGACTTGAGGTTGTTAGGCAAACTTAAGTAATGTTAAATTTTATTTCTAAGCCTAAGTTAGCATAAAAAATGGCAAATCGTGCTAGTTAAGAGTTTAAATAAATAAATGTAAGGTATGCCTAGCTCTAAGTTATGCTTTAGAACTTTGTTTGTGCCTCAAAAATTTCTAGTAGGTCTTATGAATAGTTTGAGTTCGATACCATTTGGTGAGCCTTTATGCATGTTATGGGTGGTGTCCTATTATTTTGTAGAACCATTGGTACAAGGAAAGAGGGCTCAAATTTATTTTTAGGGATATATAATGCTTTGATGAGGGGTTCATTATTTTTGGAATGTTGGATAAACCTTTAGTGCGACATGGTTTATTAGATTATAGCACAAGTGATTCGGATTAGGCTCTTAGGCCACTACATGATATAGTAGATAGTAATCTAACTGATGTGTGTGGCTTAAGAAAGGCCTTTAGGAAAAGTTTAATCATTATGGTTTAGTTGTTAGGCATTAGAGATCCAAACTATTTTGTTATTATAATAAATTTAATACAATAGCTAATGGTAGAAGCTAACATTATTGTTTCAAAAAAACTTAAATGATGACCTAAGTAGGTAATGAAATCCTAGAAAGGCTCTTAAATGAAACCAAGTCAAAGTCTAACTATAGAAATGATAAATATGTGGGCCTTTGAAGATTTATTTAGAATTCAGAGGAAACGTTAAGGTACATTGGTAATGGATGCATTTGCATTATCCTTTATATTATCAAAAATCTTAAAAGCATGATATTGGATATTGTAAAGGTTAGTCCATAGACATCACACATAGTTAAAAGACTTTTCGGTTTTCAAAATGTTGCCATGTACAAAAAAGATAATAGTACAAGTATAATCCCTTAAAAACTCATCTATGTATAAGTTGTTTAAGGATCATGCACATGTAAAAAGGGGATCATCTATGTAGGATGAAATTTTGCACATACTTTTAACTCTATTAGGCTTTTTTTGCAATTTTTATTGCTATTATAGTTTGATTATGCGAATACAATGGTATGTTCTTTTTAGCTTTGAATTATTTGCTGTAGGATCAATTTTTCACTTGTGTATGATTTGTAAATAATTATCATTAAAAGTTATCATTATTTTATCATTTTGCTAGGCTTGTCTCAATCTTGCATATGTGATATTGGATCATTTATGTATAATTATACTATAACTTATTTTTAACTTATCTTTATCCTAGAACTTTTGAAGTCTTCTTTACAAGAATGTGCATCATATGCATTTATACTATATGATCCGCGAAATGGTAGAATACACAAACTAATGAGTTGTCCCTTCTATATCTAATGCCAAATATTGTTATGTATGATACAGTTATAATTGATTTGTTTGAGTGAGCATTGTGGTAATACTAGCATCATTAGGCGACAGAACTTTTATGACTAATAATATTAACTATACATCACTATAGGCATAGAGAAAAAAAGTGGACCAAACTACTACAATGAGGGATAACATTTCATAAAATTATAGGGTAGGTAGCAATTAAAGCTTTTCATCTAGTTTACTTCTTGGCACCCATGTTTAGTTTGAGTCTTAAGACTTGTTAAATTGTATAGAAATCAAATGTACATTGTTATTTATGTTTATTAAATACTTTGACCCATAGAGGGAAGATTAATAAGTTGTTATGATTAAGTTGGAAGAATATGATCCTCTATTCTATAAAGTAATGAGTAAAGTTTTAACATTTTAAACAATTTGAGTTGTAGATGATGTGCTTTGTATGGCAAACCATGCCATCAAGAGTTGAAGCTATTCCTTCCATGCATTGAAAGCTGTGTCATGTTCCTAAACAATGCCACCAATAACTTACTTTCATTGCATGTTTACTTTTTTATTTCCATTCGCTAAGTATTTACTCTATGTTAACTACATCTTTCACAAATGATTAGTTGATAATTTTCTTATTTGCGATCTAATCAAACCACATAAGGCATGGGGTCATTAATCTCCCCTAGGTGATGATTGAAGAAACTTTACTTAAATTAAAAATATGCCAACGTTCTACACATAAACATATGCAAATAATTGAAAAGATCTAAAACACAAATAAAACAAAATTTAGTATTAACACATAGCAAAAATACTTCTCTTAAAAGAGAGCTCAACTTGTTTCTCATGTAGTATACTATAGGAATAAAATTTTCATTCTAGTATGATATTTAAAAGCTTTCTTCAAAGCCTAAGCATGGGATTTCTTTAGATTTTTTACAATCCTACACACAATTCCAAGCTAAACATAAATCCATAGCTATTCGATTTAAGATAAAGTAATTAACCAATAATCTCTTTATACATCTTAGCATCAATGACCTACTCAACCTCCTTTATTTTCTATATCATGTCCATCTATTACTTTTCCTTCAATTTGGGTGCGTAATGGTTCATCATGAACACTTAGGTCTTTAAACTTCTTAGTTTTATAAAGGAGCATTTGACTACTATATTAAAAACGAAAAAAATAATAAAAAATCACATAAAAATTAAAATAACACAAAACCTAGAGCAGATAATAGCCTAATGGTATGAAGATTGTATTTAAAACCTTCCACTAATAATAAGTTTTCTATACATGTGTCTGAGTTACAACTTGTTTTGGTTCAAATGACCACCGCCATGGAGTTCTTTCCAAGTGTAATGTCAGCACCATGATACTAATTAAAGTGGATCAATAGATAAGTTTCACTACTCATGATCCTCGATCAATAACTATCAGAATTCAATACAACCACCATACTCTTGGATGAAGGGAATGCTTGCAAAGGTCAACCACTTAGAGCGAACACTTTTTAGATTGAGTTGTCATTAAAAAAATAGTACTTAAATAATCTCTTTTCACCCAAATATATCTTAGAGCAAATACTATTTTTAATCTTACAATGAGATGCATTATGTCCATGTTTCAAATTGTACATATATTTGGCTAAGACACCATATAAAATAGTACATGAATTGATGACAAGAACATTTGAATGAATTGTGGCAATGTTAATGATTTCTTTTAAACTAAATTAATTAATGTGACAACATATTTTTTAAATATCACAGTAGCTAACTCCACTGTAGTAGTTTTACTTCAATTAAATAATTAGCATTGTTATGATTTAAAAGGTGACATAAGCCAACCTAGTTTGCATGCTCTTCTTTCAACTTGACAAAGAGAAAATTTTTTTATATTTAAGAAAATGTTCTATGTATTGCTTCTCGTAACAAATATTAATGGAATAGTATGCAACCATTAGAAGCATAGATAATGTCTCCATGTGCTGCCATAAGGCAAATATGACTTCCTTCATTTCTTCCCTTAAGTACAATTCATTCTAGTTTAACTAACTAATCTTCATATGCTTCTTTCTCTTCTAATTTTTTAAATTTTCAATTCTTGCTTTGTAGATTGGGTGACAAAGATGAATGTGTATAGTCATTTCGCATTCTTAGAACTCTATTTCATTGCTTTATGTCATCTTCCACTTTAGTTTCCTATTTATATAAAATCTGTCAGAGGTAACAAAATTTTGAAACAATCAAGATAATCTTTTATAAATTAAGCCCACCATATATGTGGAGGAGGAACCTAAATTTTTTTGAACTTTCTTCATTTCTTTTTTTCCTCCTTTATAAAAAATCTTTCAATATTCTTCTTTGATGAACCATTTCATTTGGAAGGAGCAAACCAATATGATCATCAAGTCAAATGGTAGATACATCCATGGGAGGTTAATAGTAGTGATCCAAATATAATATTGCTTTTGGAGCAAATATTATGCACACATGTTGCATATTACAAAGCTCTTTACTCATCCTTAACAAGAGATTAATAATGTTAATAAACCCTTTTAACAAAAATTTGTTATATTCATCAAATGTCATAAGAAATAGCTCATAGTCATGGGTCCACAAATTGACTTATCTTGTACTTAGAAGGTAGCTCAATAGGTGTCTTTCCAATTTATTCTATGTTTCATAAGGTAGTTTAGGGCTCATTACAATATTATTTTTAAGGTAGAAAGACCAATAAATCATATATTGATTTTTATCAACGACCCTTAAATCTAAATACTTCTAATGTTTGTCTTCCAAAATAACTTTACTAATTTATTTTCTTTTGCATTCACCATTATTAAGTTTGCTTGCAAATGTAAATGTTTTGTTAAGTTTGTCACAACCGTTTTAATCCACTAATATAAACCTTGTAGCTATGCATGATATAATGTGTATAGACATTCTAATGCATTACCACAAGGTCCATAGATTCATTGAAAATTATTTTCAACATATGATTAACAACTTTATGAAACTACCATCATAAGTTTCTTAATGCATAATGACAAAGACTAAGAAATTGGATGATGCCATAATTATATTCACTATTCACACCTTGCTCTCTTTGTGTTGAGATGACAATTCTTTCAGATGTATCAAAAGGAAATATCAAAATTTCAAATTGCCTTGTCACCTAACAATATGAATGTAGACTTCATAACTATGTATGAGATGGAAAATTCCAAATTAGAAAGAGTTTACATTATCATACTATTATCTTGGTGAGGGAATGCTTGTAATTTTTTCTATAGGTGTGTATAGAAAAATTAATCATTAGATTTAAGCATGAAATTTTTCATTCAAAATGTCATCCATGCTTTCCACATCAAATAACAAATAATGATGGTGTGACTCAATGCTAACAAACTTATCTGGGAAGGATTTTTCAAACACCACAATGACAAAATTTACTATATTATGTTTGAATGTTATTTGCAGACACTCCCAACGTCTATAAAAGCATTTCTAAACATCATAATTACAAAGGAAAATGGTGGAATTAGATTAAATATGTTTTATAAAAGAGTAGAAATTTTGATTCAAATTCACTTGTTCAAGTAATTGGAAGAATTTAAATCTATTGTTTTATTTTCACATAAGTTATCATAAGCCTCAGTTGAGATGAAATTTCTCACATATTGGAGGGAACAAATGTATTGTTGCATATTACTATCACCCAACAATTCTACTTTATGTGTGAAGGTATATAGCTTAATCATTGCACATAATGTAAGGGAATTATATGCCATTTGATATTGCTTGCAAATTTTAGGTTATTCTAAAATGTGGCTTTCAAGAAATTTTCTTGCGTTGAGGTTGAATTAAATAACAACTATCATAGTTTGCATGTAAGCACAATGATTCTTGTTGCATTGTTCTTTGTAGCTAAACAATTTTCCTTAACAAGTTTGCTTATTATCTTCCTAGAAGTTCAGTTAAAGCAAAATAAGTTGTTAGCACTTTTTTGAGATGTTTTTCAATGGAAATTTCAAACTATTTTTAAGGACAATGGGGACGTTTCTAGAGGAATTTTTTTAGCCATTCCTAAAAAATTTATGGTTTGTTTATGTAGATCTAACACCATGAAGAAGTGAGTTGTTATGGAAATTAGTGCACTCTTAATGAGTATTAGCTTGCCACCTTTTGTTAGCCACTAATTATTCCAACCATTTAATTTTTTGGTAATCATCAAAAAACACTTTGGAGGGTAATGATACTGCACTCCATTTCTTGAGGATCAGCAAATTAAAATTTTCCTTATAATTTATTACTTTTCCTTAAATATTTCAGTTTTATTTTCTTATGTTATTATTTTACACTGAATTTCTTTTGTGTGACCTCTACATTTGTTTCACTTGGCTAGAGTATTGTGAAAAAATTTAACTTTCTTTAAATTTAATATATATTTATTCAAAATTGAAACAATAATTTCTTTAATTTTTTATCATTTAATTTGGTAGTTCATAATAGTTGTAATCGATGATTTATTTAGATGTTACAAACAACATTGGGCTCATCCTAATAAGCTGTATATAATTAAAATTTCTTTTTTGTATTTTTTTCTTAAATATTTAATTTTTTCAGATTTTTTTCAAGCTAATCAAGACATTTTTATTTGTGCCTATTTTTTTGTGTGAGGATATTTCACTCAATCATCTTAATATCATATAATACAAAATACATCTTTTGCTTCGGTTATATTACTAAGTAAATTTACTGTTTTTCTATATAATTCATTAATTGTAAAATTATCTATGAATTGAAAAGCCTCATACAACTTGTCCAAACTTTAAAAAGGTTATCCTTAAATAAAAATTTATTTAAATAGAGAGGGCATGTTTAAATGAGTCTAACAATATTTGTTTTATCTCAATGAAACCATGTTCAGAATTTATGCAAATTATCATATGACCAAGTGTAATAAAAAACAATTTCTTATTTTAATATTATGTAAATATAGAATCAATCTAGAATGGGTTAATTTGAAAAATTGTTATAAATCAAAATAAAAAATAATCAAAATATCACGTTAGACATTTGGATTTTTAACAGATTGGTGATCGATCATGTTACACTTGACCTCTTTATTATCTTGAAATGCAACTTTCTCATGTAATTTATCTTATTTCTTAAAATTTTTTCTTTGTTCTCAATTAACATCTAGTCATAACAACTCTTAATGACATCTAATCAAAACAAAACAAATATAGTTGGATTGATCTTGATTAGCCTTATGCAATTAAATTAGAATTTTTACCCTTCTAAATTTTTTACATTTGTGGATTTTGTCTGAGTTTATTAAAGATATCAATTCTTCTTCAATTTGATGATTAACGTTGTGACACTCAATCTCAATAGCATCCTAGAAAGCCACTTTAAAGCACAAGTTTTTTTATTTCTTCAAATTATTTGCTTTAATTTTGTATTATTACGATGAATATCTAATTCTCCTCTTGTGTTATAGGTACATCACTTTGATTTACTAATATACCATTATTTTAATTATTCCAATTCCTAGTTTAACATATATATATTTATTATTAAAATTTTTTATTATTTATGTTTCTTTAATTTTGAAATTTTTTTTAAATCAACATGAGGCTTGGTCAAGGCTAGGCAAACATTATAAGACTTGTCTTAGTGAGTTTTGTTCAATTAAATACTCATTTTTTATATTTTAAAATATTTAGTTTTTTAAAGTTAGTACACTCTTTTGCTTTATATTTTAATTCATGCTTAATTTGATCTTTAAGGATATTACATAGTATCAATTATTCCAGCATTATAATTTTGCATCATAATTTATCTTAAAAATTTAAATTTTTTTCTTTGATTTAGTTATGATATTATTTAAGTACAGATCATCTCTCATATGACCTCTACATCATTTTTAATTTATTATTTTGTATTGCTTAAGTTTACCTCTTTTCTACTTTAATATATTTTACATAATATTTTAATAATATTTATTATTATTCATACCTATTGATAAACATCTTTTCACACATCTAAACTACCTATATCAAGTTAAATATTCATTTTTAATATTTTTTAAATTTTATTTTTTATAATTCTAGCACTTTGTAGAAGATAATTTGATTTATACTAGATTTGATGACTTAGAAAGTCACACATGATGTCTTTAGTATCTTGAAGTCCAACTTTCATTTGTAATTTATCTCATTTCTATACATTTTTTCTTTTATTTGGATATATTACTAAATAACTCTAAATGTCTTTGTGTGACCTTCACATTACCTTGATTTAGTTATGTTGTATTCTACAATATAATTTACTTTAGCTTATTTCTATATTTGCATAAAATTAAAAAATAATTTATTATATTTCTTTAAATGAAACTTTACCTTTACAGTCAACATACCAAGCATCTTAAAATTCAACTTTCTCATAAAAGTTAGTCTCATTTAGTAAAATGTTTTGTAGTAATTAGGTTTTATTACTATATAACTCTAAGTTTTGAGCTATGTGAAATTCACATCACTTTTATTTTGTTATACTACTAAACTTTAACTTTACACATTTTAGCTTTTCAAATATATATATATATATATATATATATATATATATATATATATATATATATACTTAATGTTTAAATAATAATTCATCAATTATTATTCTTATTTTCTACAATAATTTTTATTGATTGCAAATGAGGTTTGATGAAGATAAACGTCTTGGTGACCTCTATTCTATTAAATATTCAATTTTATATTTTGTAAATTTTATTTTTTGATGGTTTTGGCATGTTTTGCAACACAATTCTATTACTAGTTGATTTTAGAATCTAAGATGCTACACTTGGTTAACTTACTATCTTGGAATAAAATTTTCACATGCAATTTTTCTCATTTTTTATATTTTTTGACTTCTTTTGGGAATATTACTTTGCAAATGAGAACACTTACGTCACAATTTTTATTTTTTTTATTACATTTATTCTACTTATCTCTTTTTAAGTTAAATATATATTTTCTTGACAATGAAATTAAACTTTATTTTTATTTACACTTATATAATTTTTTATTTTGTTGTGATTTCAATCACGGTCTAATTTAGAGGAAACAAACATAATTGGACTTCTCTAGAGGAGCTTTATATAATTAAATAAACATATGGATAATTTTAAAAATTTTTTACAATACTTTTTGCATGATTTACTATACATTTTTAATTTATTACTTATTTAACATTCGAAGATATAACACTCGATCTCTTCAAGATCTTAGCATATAGGTTTCTCTTACAATTTTTCTTATTTATTTAAAAAGTTTTTTATTTTTCTTTGTTATATTACTATGTAACTTTAAAAAACCTCTCATTTAATTTTGGCATCAATCAGAGTTGGTTTTTATTACATTTCATTAATTTAACTCATTTCATGTTGAACATCTTTTAACATAATATTACGATAACAATTTTTTATTATTCGTGCTTCTTTACATTTGTAATTTATTATGATTCCAAAAATAAGGTTGTCAAAACAAGGAAAATATCATTTGCTTTCGCTAAATATGCTCTATCCAACTAAATAATAATTTTTAAATTATTAAATATCTTATTTTAGTTTTTGACATTTTAAAATAGTCATTTTGATTCATATATTATTTGATGGACTAGGATGCTACACATGATCTCCTTTCCATCTTTTAAAGTAAGTTACCCTTATAATTTATCTTATTTGTTCATATTTTTCAAATTTGTTTTGTTTATATTACTATGAACATAAAAATCTTGTATGATTTTAAATCACATCAAATAAGATATATCATATTACTTCATGTAATCCAACTTTTGACCAAATTTTTTACTTATTATTAAAATAATAATTTATTATTATTTATGCATATTTACTCTAATAGTTCTTACTATTAAAAAATTGGTTACATATAGGTCAAACAAATGTTACCAATCTCATCTTGATGACCTATTACTAATTAAATTCTTATTTATGTGTTGTTATTTATGTTTTCCTTTATTTTGATAGGCTTTGTCAAAAAGTTTTATATATATCTGATTTGATGAATGAGGATGTTACACTAAATTTCTTAATATATCAGTATGCAAGTTTCCTATATATTTTATGTTATTTCTTCAAATTTTTTTCATTCATTTTTTGAAATTATCAAGTAACTTTAAGTCTTTCTTATGCAACCTTTATATTATATTGATTTTGTTATATTAAACTATTTAAATTTATCTTATCAAAAATTGAAGGTATATAACCTTAAAATTTAAAGTAATTTATCTTCTTATTTTCTTATTTATTTAGGTAAATTTAAAAAATTTCAAACGAAATTAGATCGAGATAAAACAAATATCATTTAACAACTCTAACCATGCTCTATATAATGAAGTATTTAATTCTTTATTTTTCATATTTTTGGTTTTTTGTGTGCTAAAATTTTCTTAGAAATTTCTATTCATATTAGACCTCATGGTCGATGATGTTACATATAGACTCCTAGGTATCCTTGGTACCATTTTTCTGAGTTACATTTTCTCATTTATTTCCATATTTTTTTCTTTGATTTTGTTATGTTAGTATGTAAATCTTTATGTCCCCTAATTTGACCATTGCATTTCTTTAACAAGGTTATATTACATCACTTTAATTTATAATATTTTAAATTCAACAAATCTTTCATTATTTTAAAATAATAATACATAATTATCTTAACTTATTTAATTTGTTAATTTCAATAATTCTATTAAATATTAATTTATATAATTATCAAATTTTCATTTTCTAGGGTCCTTATAAGCTTTATGAGAAATTTTTATTTGTACCTAATTTATAAAACTATGAGGTTACACTTGATCTCTTTAGTGTCTTGGAATGCAGGTTTTTTTCTTCAATTTACCTTCTTTGTTTAAAATTTTTTATTTTAATATACTGTTTTGTTAACTCTAAACCCTTGGTCATGTGACCCTTACATTGCGTTTATTTAGTTATACTATATTTGATTTATTTAATGATATTTAATTTTAATGTCGACTTAGTTAATATTTAAATAATACATTATAATTAATTATGTTTATTTACTTCAATAATTCATAGTAATTCCTAATCAGGATTGAAAAAGATTAAATAACTATTGTTTGAGACATTATGAAGTGCTTTATGTGATTAAATGTTGATTTCTAAATATTTCAACATTTATTTTTCCTAGGTTTTGATATGCTTTGTGAAAGATTTAGATTTGTTCTTGATTTGTTCATTGTAGCTATTGTAATAGGTCTTCTTTTATTCTTGGATTGCAACATTCTCATATAATTAATTTCATTTTTGAAAACTTTATGAATTATTTTTTTACTATCTTGCTTCAATTTATCTTATTAGTCTTTTAATAAATATTTTTTTAATATTGAGATAATAATTTGATATTACATATACTTATTTATTTTTGTGTATTAAAGTAATTCAAAATGAGTTCTTATTGAGATAAAACAAACATTATTGACTTTCCTCAGTGAGCATTACTCAATAACATATTAATTTCTATTTTTATAATTTTTATTTTCTAAGCATCAACCTTATGTTACAAGAACTTTTTAATCATAACATATTTTACAATTGATGGTACCAAGCAAGATTTCTTAAGCATGTTGTAATGAAAGATTTTAACTTAGTTTATCTCATTTCTTTAACTTTTTTTTATTTCAATTGGTTATTTTATTTTGTAACTCTACATTTCCTCCCATGTTACCTTACATTACCTTAATTTGGTTATTTTATGTTTCATTCGTTTGTCCTATTTAAGCATTAACATATATTTACTTAATATTAAAATTATAAATTATTATTATTTATCTTTATTGAATTTAGTAATTTGTAATAATTGAAAATTATGTTTGAACAATAAGAACTATATCACATTGGACTCATCTTGATGTGCTCTATACAATTAAATATTTATTTCAATATTTTTAAATATTTTATTATTAAGTATTCTATGGTGCATATTATAAGATGTTTCCTTGATACATGATTTGATGTTTGAGGACCTTAAAAAAATTCTCCCTAATATAATATAAAGTAAATTTCTTATATAATTTTCTTTTTTTAAAAAAATTTGCTTTCTTTGTTTTCTTATTATATTACTCTGAATCTCTTCCTATGCGATAATTATTTTTCTTTGATCTATTTATCTTACTTTTGTTAAATTTAATACTTTTTGTTTAACTAATTTTTTCAAAATATTAAATTATAATAGTGTTATAATTTATCCAAATGAACTTTTGCATTTCATAGTAATTTCAAATGAGGTCTAGCAAAGACAAAACAATTAATAATGGAATTGACATAACGAATGTTATCTAAGTTTATATTTTAAATATTTATTTTCTTATGGTTAGGCAAGATTTATCAGATTTTTTATTCATACTTGATTTCATGACTAAGGATGTTCCACTCAATGTCGAGAGTATCTTTTAATATAGCTTTCTCAAATAATATATGCCATTTTAAAATTTTTTTATTTCATTTGGTAATTTTACTATATAAGTATACATTTTTTATCATGCAATCTTCATATGGTAATTATTTTATCTTACTAATATTGCTTCAATTTACATTATTCTCCTTTTTTATATATTTATGTAATATTTAAAAAACAACTTGTTATTTTAATAATAAGAAAAGTCTTGATAGTCATATAAATAGGCTTTATCTAATTAATTATTTGTTTGTTAACATCATAAATATTTTATATTATAGGGTATTTCACTCTTTATGAGTTTCTATAAAATTTAACTATCATGGAAGTTGCATTTGATCTCATTAACACATTTGAAAACAATTTTTGTATCTAATTTATTTTATTTCTTAAATTTTTTGCTTTGATTTTGATATATTTCTTTATATGTCTAAATCTCTTTCCTAATGACCTTCCCATCATTTCGATATTATCATATTATATTGACTCAATTTATCTAAATTTAATATAGATGTGCATTTATGAAATATTTAAGTAATTTTTTATTATTAATTATTCCTATTTACTTTTTTAAGTTAATAATAATTTTGAACGAGGTCCAATCATTTAAAAAGAAATATGGTTGTACTCATTTCAGCTAGTACATCCATTTTAATTTTTATTTTAAAAATTTTCAAATTTTTTCTTTATAAGTTTTAGTACGTTTACATTTTTTCATTAGGATATTTGAATTCAACTTTTCTAAACACTTCATCTCATTTCATGAAAATTTTTTGCTTTAATTTAGTTATATTATGAGGAAACTATAAATATATTCTCATATGACTCTTAAATCTACTTTATCTAGTTATATAAAATACCATCTATTTATGTTGTTTCAATTTTAATATATATTTTCTTAATATTAAAATATAAGTTTTTATCTTTTCTGGTTAGTTACTTTGGTAATTCATATTATTACATATGAGGTTTGTTCTTGTCGAAACAAACCTCATTTCAATTATCTTGGTGACCATTATGTAATTAAATACTTATTTTTGTTGTTTTATTATTTTTATTTTTTATGGTTTTTAATGCTTTTATTGCTACCTATTTTGACAATCGATGATGTTACACTCTATATCTTTAGTATCAATGAATACAACTTTCTTAAACAATTTATTTTACGGTTTCTAATTTTTTATTTTGACTTAGTTATACTATTTTGTAACCCTAAATTACGTCTTATATAATTTCTAAATAGTTTCTATTTAGTTGTATTTCATTGCTTTAATTTATGTCATTAAATTTTAATATATATTTAATAAATGCAAAAAATATATATTATTAATTGCACTTATTTACATTAGAAAATAATTGTAACTCAAAATAACTGCTAATTGAGGTGAAATAAACATCTTTAGGCCAGTATCTATGAGCTGTATCAAATTTAAAATTTAGATTCTATAACTTTGGATGTTTTACATTTTATAATTTTTGCATGTCTTTTAGATTATTGTTTTGTATGTGATATCATGATTGAGAATGCTACACTTTATTCCCATAGTATCTGGGAATATACTTTTTAGTGTAAGTTCTTTCATTTGTTTAACTATTTCACTTAGATTTTTTTATATCACTATTAAACTCATTTATTCCCAATTACTATGCTTATATCACTTTTATTTTATTTTATTACAATGTTTTAATTAACATTATTTTTTCTTTAAAATATATTTACTTAACATTAACACAATACAATATTTTTATGTATGACTTTTTATTTTAGTAATTTGTTGTAGTTCCAAAGAATGTCTAAATGAGACAAAATAATCTTCATTGGACTAATTTTTTTTCTCCATTCAATTAAAAAATTTTTTAATATTTTATAACATTTATTTTCAAAGATAATTTCTTTTTTTATGAAATATTTTGATTCATACATTATTTTAAAATTAACAATGTCACATAAGATCTTCTTATTTTATTGTAATTCAACTTTGAAATATAATTTGTCACTTTTCATCAAACCATTCTACTGAATTTGCCTGAATCGCTATTTTAATCCAAATCTTTTCAAGTGATACCTTTGAATTGTCTTTTTTTCGTTATTTTGTATAGCTCCACTTTAAGTCATTGTAGTATTAATATATATTTACTAAATATGAAGACATAATTTTTTAATATTTATGCTTATTTAGTTTTATAATTTCCAATAATCTCATATGAGGTCCAATCAGTGCAAAAAAATATCAGTAGACTTTTCTTAATGAACTATGTCATGTTTAATAACCATTTCCATATATTTAAATATCTCAAGTAATAAGATTTGATATGCATTATAAGAAATTTTAATTTGTTTTCACTACTATGTAACTCTAAATCTTCACTCATATGATGTTTACAATATTTTTTATGTTGCACTATGGTATATTTCAAGAGACTTTTCTATTCATACCTATTTTGATGGCCAAGAATATTATATTTGACCACCTAAGTATCTTGAAATTGAACTTTTGTGTTTCATATTACTTCTAACTTTTCACTTTGATTTAGTTACATTACTATGTAATACTAATTTTTTGCCTCTTGTTACCTATACAACTTTCTTATTTAGTTATACTACATTACTTTTCATATTTTATTTCAACTTTAATATATATTTGGTTAATAAGAAAATAATGATTTATTATTATTTATGCTTACTTAATTTGTTAATACACTATTATTATAAATAAGGACCAGGCGAGCTGAAACGTACATCAATAGAGCTAATAAAGCTAAATAAAATAAGTCTCATTTTTAATCTTTAAATTTTTATAATATGGTTTTGTAATCCTTGTGAGACATTCCAATTTTTTTCTCATATTACAATTAAGTTACATTTAATCTGCCTAACATTCTGTAATGTAAAATTTTGAGCATAATTTATCTCAATTTTTAAACTTTTCAAGTTTTATTTGGTTATATTATTAGGAAACTCAAATTTTACTCCCATGTAACCTTAACATCCACTTAATTTTGATATGCCACTTTGCCTTAGTTATTCACATTTTAATGACCATGGGACCCTTCTTAAGGAGAAATGTGCAATTAAATATTCACTCTTTTGTTTCTTTTATTTTTTTTGTTTTCTATGGATTTGGAACATTTTATGAGGCATTTTAATTCATACCTAATTTGATAATTGAAGGCGTTACATTGATCTCCTTAGCATTGATGCCATAAATTCTAAATCCGAGAAATTATGGTAATACAATAGGGCAAAATCAAAGAGAGTTAAAGGGGAAACATTAAGAGATGTAGAGTTATTATAAATTTAACAAAATTAAATTAAAAAATTTCAAAAAATGAGATAAATTGTAAAGGAAAGCCAATTTTTGAGATACTATTAAAACTTAGTGTAAAGTTCTGGATCATCAGAATTTGGCTTAAAACTAACTTCCTTAAAGTACAAAAAATTACAAGAATATAAAAAGTTAAAAAATATAAAAAAACATTCACAAGATGGTGCTTATTTATACGAGTCAACCGATGCATGTGTCATCTTCATCAGTCATTATTTGGAATAACTAAGAATTATTAAATTAATTAAAAAGTAGAAAGATATATAATTTTTTCAATATTAAGTTAATATTTTTAAACAAGAAATCAAATAAAGGGAGACCGTTTCATATAACCAAATCAATGTGATGTGATGCAAAGGACAAATGAATGGAGAATTATAGTTTCGTTAAAATGTATACAAATCAAAGCTTAACATTTGAGTCAATGTTATAAATTTTATTGGATTATTGCATTCCAAGTTACAAAAAATGTTGAGTGTAACCTCTTTAATCTCTAAATATTATGCAAATCAAAATATGTCAAAAAATCATCCAAAACTCAAATAAAAAAATAGTTACAATTATAAAAACATTAATATTTTATCAGAAACAACAAACTGAGAAATGTTTAATGACATTTATTTTATCACAAATAGAACTTGTTTCGAATTACTATTAACTACAAATGTAAAAAAAATAATAGTAAATTATTATTTAAATATTAAGGAAATATATTTCAAAAACCTTTTAAAAGTGATGTAATGATCACATGAGAAGAGGATTATATCTTCAATGTGTTATAACCCAATATAAGAAAAACCTTTCAAAAAAATGAGATTAATTGTACATGAAATTTAATTCCAAAATGCTAAGAAGATCTTTTGTAGCATCCTTGATCCTCAAATCAAGTACAAAATGAAACATTTTTTAAAGCATACAAATGTCAAAGAAACATAAA
Source organism: Vanilla planifolia (assembly GCA_023846275.1). Lineage (NCBI taxonomy): Eukaryota > Viridiplantae > Streptophyta > Magnoliopsida > Asparagales > Orchidaceae > Vanilla > Vanilla planifolia. Next base: position 1,136,269 of record JAIUJO010000047.1, read on the forward strand.
ATGTTTAAAAATATTAAAATGATTATTTAATTTCATAATTCTCATCAAGTCAAGTGAAACTATGTTTTCTGTCTATATTTTGACTCCTTGCATTTTTTGAGAAATACCAATTTAATTAGATAAAATAAATGTCTGTAATTATTTTAATCTTAATTTAACATATGTTAAAGCTAAAATGAGATAAATTGAAGCATTCTAATATACAAAAATCAAGGAGTGGTTAAGGTAACATGAGAGAAGATTTGGAGTTACATTGCAATAAAGAAAATAAAAGGATAAAATTGAAGCGATTACAAAAATACTATGTGAAATCTTTTTGCCAAGATCTTAAGGAGATCATGCATAACATGCTTGATCATCAAATCTCTTTCCATTGAAATGTCTCATAAGCTTTCCAATACCCAAGAAAAAATATTTAAAAATATACAAATAAATATTTAATTAGATGTAACATGTCAAGGTGAATCCAACAACGTTTGTTTCATATCCATTATACCCTTGTTTGAACCTACCACCAATTCCCAAATAAATTAAACATAAAAACATAAATTACTAATTTTACACTAAGTTAACACTATTTAAAGCCTAATTGAGATGAGTTGAAGCAATGTAATATAACAAAATTAAAGTAGTGTGAATGTCATATGAGAGGACAATTACAATTTCATAATAGCCTATGGAAATAAAAGTAAAGAAATTGAGGGTAGACAAAGTGTATTTAAAACTTGTTTTCCATGAAATTAAGGAAATTAAATATAACATTACATATCATAAAAAACTTATGAATCATAATGCCTAATAAATGGACCTATAAATCTATAAAATAAAATATTTAAAAATATAAAAATGAACAAAGAACACATTAGAGGTCATTAAGAAGTGTTATACAATGTTCACCTCATCTACATCAAACATCAATTTAAATTAGTATCAATTACACACGTAAATAAGTATAAATATCAAAAAAATTGTTATTCTAATATAAAGTTAAGAAATATTGAAGCTAAAATGATAATCTAAAAAATGTAATAAAATAAATTAAAAGTGAAAATTTTAAAGAAATGTGATGAGTTATGTGTGAAAGTTGTATTCAAAGAAACATGGAAGAACAAGTGTAACATCATTCATTATCAAATCTGGTATGAACGAAAATGTCTCATTAATGATCCCAAATCGTCAAGAAAATTTTAATGAATATAAAAACGAACATTTTATTTATTGGAGCTCACTAGGATGAGTCCTTCTATGTTTGTTTCATCTATATCAAACATTTAGAAAAACTACAAATTATCTAAATAAGCAAAAATAACAATAAATAATTATTTTAAAATAAATAGATTAAATTATAGATGAAATGAGGTAAATTGAAGCAATGTTATACAACAAAATGAAAGTGATGTAGAGATGCAATGATAGGAGAATTAGTTTTTTAAAGAAATTTATTCGAATCAAAGCTAAATAATTTGATGAAATGTGACAAATTGTATATGAAACATGCATTTCAACATAATAAGAAGATTGAATGTAACATGTACCATCATCAAATCAAGATTAATCAAAATATCCTGTAAAGCAAATAGAATACAAGAAAAAAGATATTGAAAAAATAAAGATTAATATGTAATTGTTTAAAGCCAAAAGATTGGTGCAAATACGTTTTTTATCTCGATCAAACTTTCTTTACAATATTTTGAATTACCATAGTAAATAAAATAAATAATTATAAAGTATTATTTCTTTTGAAAGTAAACATGTATTAAACGATTAATGAGATTAATCAAAACAACAAAATAGAAAAAACTAGGCCTTATATGGGTCAAATGACATGTAAATTAAGGTTTCCCAAAAATAAGACCAAATGAAAACAATAAGTTAAAAAATGAGTTAAATTGTATTAGATATTTGTATTTTTTATTACTAAAGAAACTAAGCATAATACATTTATCATCAAATCAGGTGGGAAATTAATTTTCTTATAAATGATATTAAAATAAGAAAACATAATATTTAAAAATATGAAAATAAAACTTAATCTAAATAAAGCTCAAAGAGAAAAGTCAAATGATGTTTATTATAACTTTTGACATATTTTGAAATTACTACAAATTTTAAAAATGAATAAATAATAAAAAATATTATTTTAATACTTAAAAGTTGTTATTGAAGAAGAAATGCGATAATTATAGGCAATGTAATGAAACTAAATAAGAGTTATGTAAAGGGCAACAGAGAGGAGAATTAGAGTTTTATAATAATATAACTAAACAAAGATAAAAAAATTAGAAAAATTTGATACGATGCATAATAATAACACAAACAAAGATAATAAGAAGATCAAGACCAACCTCCTCGATCATGAAATTGGGTAATAAACAAAGTATCTCAAAAACCAAGCAAAATTCTTCCAAAATAAAATATTTAAAAATAAAAAAAATATCTGACATGATAGAGCTTGTTAAGATGAGACCAACATGTATTATTATGTGTCGATAAGACCATTGGAATTACTATGGCTTTCCTATGTAAAAAAATTAATTATTGTTTTATATTGAATAAATTAATATAACCAAACAAAAGTTAAAAATTCAAATAATGTAACATTCTTTATCATCAAATAAAGTAAGAAAATACCTCCCAAAGCACACTAAATCCCTACAAAAAAATATAGAAATAAATATTTATTTGAATGAGCCTATGAAGATAAGCCCAAAGACCTTTGGTTATAATTAGGTAGAGCTCATTAAAATGAGTCCAATGGCATTTTCCTTTTTCATTTTGAACTTTGTTTGGAACTATCACAAATCACATAAGTAAAAAAACATAAAAGTTAAAAAATTATTATTTAAATATTAAGTAAATAAAGTTTAAAGCTAAAATAAGGCAAATTGAAGTAATATAATATATCCAAATAAAAGAAATTTTTTTAATAATGTGATAAATAGTGTAAAAATCTTAAAAAATAAAATATTGCAAAGAACATATAAAACTTAATCTATGATTTAATAAAGATCATTTATACAAGTATATCAATGCCTCTTTCATCTCAATCAATCTTCATTTGTAAAAACTCTTAATTGCTACAGAAAATAACCATAAATTTTTATAAATTGCTATTTTAATATCGAACAACTAATTGTTAAAGCTAAAATAAGTTTACACAAAGCAAAGTTATGTAAGAAATCAAAAGCAATGTAAGGTCACACAAAAGAAGAATTAAGAAGTTATGGCAATATATATGCAAATCAATGCAAAACATTTTAAGAAAAGAAAAAAACTATATAGGAAAATTGCATTACAAGATCTTTAGTAGATCAAGTGGAACATCTTTGATTAACAAATATGCTATGCATAAAAACATCTCATAAACCACGCAAGAATCTTAGAGAACAAAATGTCTAAAAATATATGATATGATTATTTAATTAGATAAACAATGTAGAGACATGTGCAACGATGCATTTTTATATTTAATCTCACCTTAGATTCAAAAATTCAAAATTATAAAAGTAAAAAAATATAAATAATAATATATTTAAAAATTTTAAGTTAGTATTCATTAAAGTAAAAATGAAATAAATTTAACCAATACAATATAACCAAATAAAGGTGACGTAAAGGTCACAAAAGAGGAGATTTAGAGTTGTATAAAAATGAAAAAAAATTAAAGAAAGAAATATTTTATAATGCTAAACTAATTAATTAATTGGATAGAGCTTGTCTAATTGAGTCCAACATTGCTTGTTAGTTCTCAATATGACCTCATCAGAAATAAGTATGATTTTAGGTAAATAACTATATATAAATAAAATTATTATTTTAATATTAATTAAATATAATTTTAATCTATAAATAAATAAATTTAACATTGTAATATTACTAAATTAAAAAATAAGAAAGGTCCCCTGGGAAAATATTTAGAGTAATTGAACAAATTGCATGGGAAATTTATACTACAAGTTAGTTAAGTTATTGAGAGCAACATCAATCATCAAATATGTAGTGAGTTGAAATTTCTTGTGAAACTCTCAAAAAACTAAAAAAATATAACAAAAATATTTAATTAGATAGTGTTTACAAGAAAAATTTTAGTAATCCTTGTTTTCTCATTTTCATACATCATTTTGAACTTCTATTAATTACCAAATGAACGAAATATTAAAAAATTATTTTTTTAATATTAAGTTAATATATATTAAAGAAAAAAATGAGTTCAATTGAATTGCTATATTTCAAGTAAATCAAAGCAATGTAAAGGACATATGAGAGGATAATTAATGTTTCATGATAATATGATGAAAATAAAGTAATGAATTTGAATGAAAAGAATAATTGTAAGAGGAAGTGGTACTACGAGATTCTTAGAAGTTTGAGTGTAACATTCCTTATTTTCAAACATGGTATAAATAAAAATATGAATAAATGATTAAAAATTATTCGAAAATAAAATAATTGAATAAAAAATGAAAATATAATTAAAGAGAACTCATCAAGACGAGCCTAAGAAGGTTTACTTTATTCCTAATTGTGCTCATATGTGCTTATTATGGAAGACTAAATTAAATAAGTATAATTAAAAATTAACTATTATTGAAATATTAAGGATATATCTTTCAAATTAGAAATTAGATAAAGAAAATCATTAAATTGTGTCTAATAATAGTGACAAACATTAAAAATCCTAATTAATTGTGTGAGAAAGTTGGAATCAAATGACTATAATACTTGTTCCATCTAGATTATAGCTCATCTAAAATTATTAGAAATTATTAATGTAAATAAACAAAAATAATAATAATATAATAATTTAATATTAAGTAAACATATAAGAAATGTAAAAATATGTTAAATTGAAACAGTGTAATAAAAATAAATTATGTGAAGAATGGGACCATGATATGAGAGTTAGAAATCACAGTAATAAAATTAAACCAAAACAAAAATATGAAGAAATGAGATAAAAGGAGTAGGATAGTTGCATTCCAAGATACAAAGTGGATCGAGTAAAAAATACAAAGTCATCAAGTCATATATGAATTAAAATATTTCAAAAAATGTACCAAAACATAAGTAAATAAAAAGTTTTAAAAAATTAAAATTTAATTTTTAAGGAATAGAGCTAATTTAAATGAGTCCAAGGACATTGGTTTTGTCTCGATGAGAACACGTTTGAAAAACTATGAATTATTAAGGAAACAAGCATAAATAAAAATAAATTATTTTATTATTAAGTAAATTTATATTAAAACTTAAAAGAGATAAATTCAAACAATGTAATATAAGTAAATAAAACCTATTTAAAATTTAAATGATAAAAAATTTAGTGTTTCTTAGTAATGCAACAAAATCAAAGTAAAAACTCTAAAGAAATGGGATAAATTGTATGAGAAAATTTTTTTATAAGAAGCTAAAGAGATGATGTGAAGCATTCTTCTTGTACAGATTACATATTAATCAAAGTATTTAGTAAAACATTCCAAGATGTTAGTAAAAAAATATTTAAAAATCTGAAATCAATTTTTAATTAGATAGATCCCATCGAGATTACTCCAATAATGTCAATTTCATTTTGATCGAGCTCACCTTGAATTATTATCTATCACCAAAATAAATAATAACAAAAATAAAAGCAATATTAAAGTCACACAAGACAAGATTTTTAGTACACCGTAATTTAACAAAATCGAAACAAAACTTTTCAAAATACTGTGTGGAAAAGTTGTATTCGTATATGCCAAGGAAATCGAGTGTAACATTCATTATCATAAAATTAGGTAAAATTTGAATCTTATAAAACATAATAAAATAGAGAAAATAATTTTTAAAAATATGAAAATTAATGCTTCATTGCATAGAACACATTAACACAAATCATATAGTGATTATTTCATTTTCATCAAACCTTATTGGGAATTACTATTAATTACTAATGTAAATAAAAATATATAGTAACAATTAATTATTTTAATATCAAGTTAATATATAAAATAACAATAACAAGATAAATTAAAAATCTAATATGGCAAAATGAAAGTAATGTAAGGGTCACAATAGTGTAGAACTGGAACTTTATAGGAATATAACAAATCAAAGTAAAAAATTTGCAAAAATTTGACAAAATGTATGTGAAAGTTGTATTCCAAAAAACTATGGAGATCAATCATAACATTCTCAATTACCAAATAAGGCAGAAATTAAATGTCTTGTAATACAAGCCAAAATGCTAAAAATCATATATTTAAAAGTATGAAAAAAAATAATTTCTCAATGAGATAAATTTCGCAATAAAAGTTTCATCCTTAGATACTAAGGAGATCGAGTGAAACATGCATGATCATTAATCTAAAAAAAATTCAAGATTCCTTTTAAAAATTTAAAAACTAATCCTTTGTTTGATAGTGTATGTTGGGATGAGTCCAAAGGCATTTATTTTATTATGATTAGACACTTTTTGTAATTACTACTAAATATCAAATTAGATAAGAATAAATATTTATTAATAACTATTTTTGTATTATTTAAATAAATAACATAGTTATAATAATATAAATTGAAGATAGATAATATATTAGAAGTAAAAGTGATGTACACATGAGAAGCGAATTTGAGTTTTATTGAGTAAAACCATACCATAATGAAAAATTTGGAGAAATATGATAAATTGTAAGGAAAATTTGTATTCTAAAGCACCACAGAGGTCAAATGCAATATTATCATTCATCACATCAAGCAAATATTGAACTGAGTTTTAGAGCAAGAAAAAACATAGAAAATAACATATTTCAAGATATAAAAAATAAAGTGAAAAATTTTAAGGAATGAGACAATTTAAATTAATTTTAGAAGTGGTTTAATAGAGATGAAAAAAACATGTTGGACTTGTCTTAATGAGTAATATCTAATTTAATAGTCCTTTTTTAAATATTTTTTTACCATAATTCTTGCATATTTTAATAAAGATTTTCATTCATAGTGCATGAAGATCAAGGATGTTTTACTTGATCTACATAGCATATTGACATGCAACTACCTAGTACAATTTATCTTTTTTATTCAAATTAATAGTTTTGCTTTGTTTTACTATTATGTAACTCAAGATCTTTTTCTTTTGATCTTTACATAACTTTGATGAGGTTATATTACGTAGCTTTTATTTATAACATTTTACTTTACTAGGTATTTACTTAATGTTTAAATAAACATTTATTATTATTTATGCTTTTTTTTTTGTAATTCATAGTAATCCCAAACAAGGTCTGATCTACATTAAAAATGGTTGCTAAACATCTCTCAATAAGCTCCATCTAATTAAATATTTAATTTTATATTTTGTGATAATTTGATTCATGCCTTATTAGATAATCAAGGATATTATACTTGATCACCATAGTATTTTTGAATTTAGCTTTACCATAAAATTTATCTAATGTCATAAATTTTTTTTTATTGAGTTTTCTATGTTACAATGTAAATTTAAATCTCTTTATAAGTAGTCTTTACATTGCTTCGACTTAGCTAAATAACATTACTTCAATTTATCTTATTTTAACATGTTATTATAATAATGAAATAATAATTTATAGTTGCTTATACTTATTTACTTTTGTGATTGGTAGAAGTTCTAAGCAAGGTCAGATCATGACAAAATCAATGTTATTGGACTCATCTAGATGAGCTTTGTCTAACAAGTATAGTTTCTTATTCAAATTTTTAAATATTTTGTTTTTTAGGGTTTTAACATTTTGTATTTGATATTTCTATTTCTATCATGCCTAATGTTGTAGGATGTTAAGCTCGACACCCTTAATATCTTGGAATGCATTTTTTGTGCATAATTTGTCTCATTTTTTGAACTTTTTGCTATTATTTTGTTATATTACATTGAAAATCTAATTCCTGTGTAGAGTGTCTTTTACATGACTTTAATTTTATTATTTTATATTAGCTAAATTTATCTTATTTTTGGCTTATTATATATTTGCATAATCATTAAATGATAATTTATTAATTTTTATTCTTATTTATTTCAGTAATTTATCAAAAGTTTAAGAATGATTAGATTAACATTAAATAAACTTTATTATACTCATCTTAAAAAGCTATATACAATTATGTACTCTTTTTTATATTTTTATATATATTATTTTCTATCATTTTTATATTCTTTACAATGTATTTTTATTTCTACCAAGTTTGATAGTTGAGGATATTATTCAAAATCTCAATATTATTTTGGAATATAACTTTCTAACATAATTTATCTCATTTCTTAAAATTTTTCTCTACTATTTTGTTATATTCATATAAAACATAAATTCTTTTCTTATGTATCCTTTTATATCACATCTATTTTGTTATATTGCATTTATTTAATTTTATATTTTAGCTTTAATATTTAAGTTCTAAATATTAAAATAACAATTTGATATTATTTACTTTTATTTATTTTGGTAATTCTTGATAATTCTAAATGAGGTCAAGTTGAGTAATCACAAATATCATTAGACTAATCTCAATGAGTTTTATCCAATGTAGTATTATTTTTTAATTTTTTTTTCAATCTCCATACTACTAAGGATGCAACTTGCTTAAAAAAATTTGTCATTTCTTAAATGTTTTCCATTGATTTTGTTATATTATTATATAACTCTAAACTTCTCTCTATATCACTTTTTATTAGTTATATTACATTTATTCAATTTAACGTATTTCGAATTTATATATATTTATATCATATTAAAAAATAAATTGTTTAATTATTTACATTTATTTAACTTTTGATTTTTTTAGTAATTCCAAATGAAGTTCAATCTAGGCAAAACAAACATGATTGGTGTCTTGATGATGTGCTATTTCAAATGAAATAGATAATTTTTTATTCTTAAATAATTTAATTCTTATGCTTTTAGCAAACTTTGTCATCATTTTATTCATAGTTGATTTTATGATTAAACATGAGACTACTAATCTCCATAGTACCATCGAGTCAAACCTTCTAAAAAACTTTATTTCATTTTTTAAAATTTTTCACTATGATATGGATTTTTTCTGTTCCTCTAAATCTATCCTTATGTGGTCATTATATATCTTTAATTTTGTTTTATTACTTTCTCTAATTTATCTCATTTCAATTTTAGTATATATAAACTTAACATTTTAAAAATTAATCATTATTTAATTAATTTTTTTATTTACTCATAATAATTCCAAAAGATGCATGTTGATATAAAACAAATCATTAAACTCTATCCAATTAACTATTCATTTTTAAAATTTTTAATAATTTAAAATTTTAGAACATTCTTGGGTTTATAAGGCATTTTGATTTTTATCTAATTTGATAAACGAGGATATTACACTTCATCCCCTTTGTATGTTCTAAAAGAAGTTTTTTATACAAATTCTCAAAAAGTTTTAGTTTGATTTTATTATATCACTATCAAACTTTAAGTCCTAGCTCATGTGAATAAATTTCTTTGATTTTGATATAATACATTTCTTCAACTTATCTTATTTAAGTTTTATTAGTTATTTACTAAAAACTAAAGTATTAATCGATTATTATTTATGCTTATATATTTTCATAATTTGTATTGATTCCAAATGGGGTTTGATCGAGATAGAGCGAATACCGTTAAACTCATCTTGAGTAGCTCGATCTAATTAAATATTAATTTAACATTTTTTAAAATATTTTAGTTTCTAATAACTTAGAATGTTTTCCAAGTTATATTCATTCATAACTATTTTGACAACATAGAATGTTACACTTGCTCTTCTTAGAATCTCATTATGTTTCTATTAAGTCCTAAATCTCTTAATATTTAACATTTAAATTTCTTTGATTTAGTTATTTATAATGCTTTAATTTACTTTTTTCTTTGTTTAATATATATTTAATTAATATTAAAATAATAATTTATTTTATTTTGTGATTATTTAATCTTTCAATTTTTTTCGTAATTCAAAAATGAGGTTTAATAAATACTAGAGAATTGTCATTTGACCCATCTCATTTAAATCTATCTAATTGAAAATGTACTTTTTTATATGTTTTAATATTTTGGTTTTGTTCAATTAAACAAACTTAACAATGTTTTTTTATTCGCACTTTATTTAATAAAAACGGATGTAACACTCAATTTTATTTTTATCTTTGAATGCATGTTTGCCGTATAATTTTTCTCATTATTTAAAAATATTTTTCTTTGAATGGGGTTATATTACTAAAAAATTTTATGTTCCCCACATTTGGCCATTATGTCACTTCGATTTAGCTTTATTACATTCTTCAATTTTTCTTATTTGAACTTCAATATATATTTACTTTATTAAGAAATATTTATTGTTACTTGTGTTTAATAAATTTTATAAATGATAATAATTCCAAATGAGGTCTCACAAACTTAAAAAAAACATTATTGGACCTATACTAATGACATATTCTAATTAAATATTCCTTTTTCGTTTTTCAAAATATTTTATTTTATGGGATTTTTGTATATTTTAATGGACATTTTGATTCAAACATTATCTAATGATTGAATATGTTATGCATGATCTCATTGGCATGTTAGAATGCAACATTCCACTATAATTTACTTTTCCTTTTCTTTGAAATTTTTTTCTTTGATTGGTTTTATTGCAATGTAACTCTAGGTATCCTCTATTATGACCCTTACATTACTTTGATTTTGTTTTATTATGTTTGTTTAATTAAACTTATATTACTTATAATAATTACTTACTTAATGTTTAGAAAAATTTATTTTTATTTATACTTATTTACTTTTGCAATTCATAGTTATTACAAATGGTGTCTTATTGAGACAAAATTCTAACACCAAACTTATCTCAACAAGCCCTATCAAATTAAATTTTTCCTTTTTATATCTTCAAATTTTTTGTTTTCATTGGTTTTTGTTTGCATTACAAAACATATCTATTCATACATGATTTTATGATTAACGATATTGCACTCGATGCCCTTAGTGTCATAGAATTTAGATATATCTTAAAATTTGTCTCATTCTATAAATTTTTTTATGTAATTTTGTTATGTTACTATATAACTCAAAATTTTCTCATGCATTATTTTTATGTTACTTTTATGTAGTTACATTACAACATTACATTTATCTTATTTTGGCTTCAATATATTACTACTGTTGTTTTTTAATTTTTGAAATTTAGAGTAATTAAAAGAGTGGAAGGATAAAGATGAAATCATTGTCATTTGAATCATCACAAAGAGCTCTATCCAATTATTTATATATTTTTTATCATTAAAAAATTAATTTTTAGAGGATATTAAACTAAATCTCTTAAGTATCTTTAAATATAGGCTTTGAGAATAATTTATCTTATTTTTTCTCATTTTTAGCCTTTATTCTATTATATTATTGTAATACAATAATTCTTTTATTATGGTTTTTACATCACCTTAAATTAGTTATATTATATTTCCTCAAATTATCTTCCTTTCCATTTTTTATATAGTTACTTCATATTTAAATGATAATTTTCTACTTGTTATGCTTATTTTGATTGGTAAATTCATAGTGATTAAAATTGAGGTTAGATCGAGAGGGAATGAGTTTTACTGTACTCATATCAATGTGCTCTATACAATAAAAATATTTTTTTATATTTTTAAATATTTTATTTTTTATCACTTTGGCTTATTTTAGAGGATATTTTGATTAATACCAAATTTAATGATCAAGAATATTATGCTTAATCTCTACACTAATGTGACCTTCACATTACTTTTGTTTTCTTATATTATATTTTCTTCAATTTATGTCAATATAGTAATATTATATATTTACTTAATATTAAAATTATAATTTACTATTATTTATTTTTTTTGCTTTACAAATAATAATAATTAAAAAAAAGAGTCAATTAAGACAACAAAAATGCATTTTACTAGTTAAGATAATCACTCTGTAGAGTATTAATTTTTTTTCAAATATTTTTTCAAAAGTTCTTGTATGTTTTAAAAGAAATTTTGAATTTTACCAAATTCAATTATCAGGGATATTACACTCAACTCCATAATATCAAAGAATGCAACCTTTTCGTACAATTTATCTCATTCATGAAAATTTTACACATCATTTTTAATATTATTAAATATTTTATTTTATATGTGTTCACTTGTGCTAAAAGTCATTTCAATGTGTGCATGATGTGACAATCATGAATATTGCATTCGATCTCTATGGTGCCTTAGAACAAAACTTTCCCACACAATTTATTGTATTTCTTCAAATTTTTTATTTTTGTTTGGTTATACTCATATAAAACTCAAGTTCTCTTCTCATGTGACCTTTACATCACTTTTATTTTTAATATATTATCTTTCTTCAATTTAAATTATTTAAGTAAAATCATGTATTAAAATAATATTAAAATAATAATTTATAATATTTCTTCTTATTTATTTTGTAAATTAATTATAACTAAAAATACAATTCAATCACCGTAAAATAAATACCTTTGGACTAATCTCATCATGCATCTATCCAAAAAGGTTTAATTTTTATTTTTTTAAAAGGCATTTTGAATTTTTCTATATTAAGGATCATGGATGCTGCACTCGATCTCCAAAGTATCTAGGAGTGAAACTTTTTTGCGGAATTTATCTCATTTAAACTTTATTTTTTTTTATACTTTTAAATATATGATTTTTAGTGTATTGGCTTGGATTACATGACATTCAATTTGTGCCGAATCTTGGATTACATTTTATATATATATTTAATTTAGTTTATAAAAAATTAATATATTATGGTTTTTTTCTTTGGTAATTAATACTAATTCCAAATGAGGTTTGATCAAGATTAAATAAGGGTCATTTTTCTTGTATTATTGAGCATTAACAAATTAAATATTCCTTTATATATTTTATAATATTTTATTTTCTAGATTTTATCACACTTTATGAGATCTTTCAATTCATGCTTGATTTGATATCAAAATTAGTAACTCAATCTTCTAAGTATCCTCAAATGTTATAGTCCTACAAATTCATATTATTTCTCCTAATTTTTTTCTTAAATTTGGTTACATAATATTGCTTTAGTTTCTCACTTTTTCAATAATATATGATTTCTTAATATTAAATTAAAAATTTATTTTTTATTTTTATAATTTTAAGTAATTGTAACTCAAAACTAATTAAGACAGAAAAAACATGATTCTATACATATTTATGAGTTCTATTCAATTAAATTTTATTTTTTCAATTTTTAAATATTTTATTTTTGAGTGTTGCTTAAATATTTTATGAGATATTCTATAAACATTGTTGGAAATTTTCATTTATAATAGATTTGTCTATTGAGGGAATAACATTCAGTCTACTTAGCAACTTGGATTTCAATTTTCTCATACAATCAATCCCATTTCTTCACAATTTTTATTTTGTTTAGTTTTATCACAACAAAACTCTTATTATCCTCTCATGTGACCTCTGCAATACTTTGATTTAGTTGTACTACATTACATCAAATTTTGTAATTCTAATGCAAAAATATTAACACAAATTTAAAAAATAATGAATACTTTATGTGCATTTATTCATATTGATAGTTTGTGGTAATTCTAAATAATGTCTAATCCAAATGAAATGAATGTCGTTGGACTCTTCTCATAATGTTCTAACATACTGAAGATTTTTTTATATTTTGATATTATATTTTCTATATTTTTGGTATCTTTTATATGAGATTTATAATCATAATTGATTTGGCAATTAAAGATGTTACACTCAATCTTCTTAAAGTCTTTGATTGCAAATTTCTTGCATAGATTACATCATTTTTTAAAAAAATATTTGCTTGAATTTTTTTATATTACTATGTAACTCTAAATATTTTCCTTAGTGACTTTTATATTCTTTGATATTATTATATATGTTGCTTAGATTTGTTTTATTTCATATTTAACATATATTTACTTAATATTAAAATATAATTTTTTAACTTTTTTAATGCTTATTTACTCTGGCAAACTCAAAGTAACTTATTTTTTTAATGCATAATATATTAAAATATTCAAAAAGCCGTAAGCCATACCAAAGGGATTTCGCATATGAAATGCTCACTGAGGATCGAACATGAAATTTAACAACACAAGCTTAATGTGTAGCTGGAGAAGGGGTTCCCATCATTACTAGACGAACTCATTACAGCATGCAACATGTGCCACCCAATCAGCAGGCGCATTCCATTCTCTATAGATGTGGGAAACTCTTATTGTCTCCTGACATCTTGCGTACTTGATAGTGTTAGTAAAATGGCCTACTACAAGGGGGTGGGATATCAACGTACGGACCTCCTAAAGGGTCATCATCAAGTCATTCTGAATTTCAACGACACTATATTGGGGAAGGGGACCCCTTAGCATGTTGAGGGCCTCAAGCATAGCCTAGATCTCCATCACATCACCAGCCTGAGAGAAAACCCTCTTACAAGCAACCAGGAGCAGCCTCCCCTTTTAGTCTCTGACCACAAGGCCAAGGCCAGCAACGTTGACCCCTACCATAGCGTCACAGTTCACTTTTATCCATCATGTTGTCGGGAGAACACAACAATGGGTTACAAGCAGGTCCGAGGAGCTGCTATGGTTCCCATTGGAAAGGGATGAATAAACATTGTATTGCCTTGTTGTAGTAATTACCTCGATCTTGATCTTTCATATCAACGTGTATGGCTTGGCCATCGGATTTTTTTGTCTCATCGCATTCCTTCTTTGCCAGATATAATACATGTTGGTGGCCAACTTGGCAGCATGCCCAGCACCTGCCCAATGTTGTGTCGTCGGTGAGCCAACAAACCTCATGAGCCGATCAAGAAAGGTCAACCAGACACCTGCACCCCAAGGCCAACCCAGTGTCGCCACTTCCTCGCGATCCTGGCTATCATCCCAGAGTTCCTGAGCACGTGGGCAATCCCAAAAAACATGCTGCGTAGACTCTTTCACCGCGCAACCCCACTAACAACTTCTGCTTTCAAGCATTCCCCAGTGAGCCAGCCTTGTTGCTGTAGTGAGGTAGTCACCGATGACTCGTCACATGAACATCCACACCCTCAGGACCCTGGTAGTCTCAATAGCTCTGCACAACTTGTGAATAAAAATTCTCCCACTATCGACCCTCTCCATCTCCGTGTGGGCCTGAAGGAGTGTGTCCTGAGCGGACGTTTAAGCTCGGAAGACGCTGAATTCTGTCAATCAGCTCCTCTCCTACCCATGCACGAATATTGTTCACATCCCAGACACTTTCTGTAGTGATGCATTCAGCAACGTTCGCTGGCCATCTGATGTTCATGTTGATGAAAGTCGTCAGCAGCATAATGGGAGGATGCCCAACAAATTGTCCCCCGTGAATCTCATTGCCCTCCCATCGTCGATTCTCCATACGAAGATCGACACTGCTTTTGGCATTGCCTCCAGCATCAGCCTACATGCATGGGATGCATTCTGGGAACATTCATAACAGGGTCCATTATCTTGTACTTCTGCCTCATAGTTCCACCCAAAGGCTCGCCTCCGACTTAGGATACGCTTGCAGTTTTTCATTTGCAGCATGCACTACCATGCACGGTACTCTAGAAGCCCAAGCCCGCCAGCGGTCTTCGATAGAGTAACGCAGTCCCAGGGATCATAATGCATCATATTCGCTCCACTTGCCCCACGCCATATAAAACTTCTAATTCTCCTTTCTATCTCATCAATTAGTCCCGCTGGCACAACACAGTGATGCAAAATGTGACTTGGGATGGCGGTGAGAATAAAGGAGGCTAAGGAAGCTTTGTCGGCGAGCAATAGCCGGTGAATCCACAAATTGGCCACCGCGGCTTTAATCCTCTGAAGCAGGAAGTTGAGTTATGCTCTTAACAGGCACATCGCAGTAATAGGGACCCTGAGGTATGTGAGCATCCAGCCCTACTCCATGTGAAGTTTCACCGACACCATCCTCGCTTTCATCTTGCTGATCTTCTTGCTAAAATATACTTCGGATTTCAAAAGGTTATGCATGTGGTGGGAGCAAACAATAGAGCATTGTCCACATAGAGGAGGTGCAAAATCAACGGCGCATGTTGTCCAGCTCTGAATCCAGGCAATTGTTTGGTCTCATAATCCCTCACTAGCACAGATAAGTTTTCTGTAACCATAACGTACAGGTAGGGCGAGAGCGGACATCCCTACCAAAGCCCCCACTGTTAAACCACCCAAGGAAGCTTAGAACCATTAAAAAGAACACCGAACCACAAAGATATGATGCATGCAGGGATCCATTCACACCAAGTAGGAGGAAGTCGCCTAGTCTTCATCATCTCAAACAGGAAATCCCATCGCACACTGTTGTAAGCATGCTCCATATCAATCTTGACTGTCATAATGCCCGAGATTGCGATGCAGGCATGCATTTTCGATGCCATCTCCTACGCGATGTATACATTATCTGAGATACGATGCTCGGGCTGCTTGTTCGTCAGAGATGAAGCATGGTATCATCAATTTCAATCTCTCCACCAATACATGTGCCACCACTTTATATATGGTGTTGTAGAGGCTACTTGGCCAAAAATGCTCTGGCCTGCATGCCCCCTACCTATTTAGGATAAGGAGAATTAGCATGTCCTTCCATTCCTTTGGCAACCTCCTCAAAGAAAGCCTGCACCACGCAAATGATGTCCCTACGTGTGATTCCCCAATAGCCAAGCAGAAATTCCGTCGTGATCCTGTCGAAATGTGGGGCTTTGTTCCTTTTGATTCGTTGCATGGCAGCAGTTACCTCACTGTCGGTGACACTATAGTCAAGCTTAGAAGCCATTTCCCCACAAACAATGTCGGACGGCACAGAATTCAGCGATATGGACGCCTGCCCCATGCATCACTACTTCTCTTCAAAGTAAGCCAAAAGGATGGTCTTGATGCTTTGAGGTGTATCCACCATGTTGTCCTCCACGTCCCTTAGCTGAATGATTTTGTTTCCCAGTGCACGAGATGTCACAGCAGCATGGAAAAACCGAGTGTTACTGTCCGCAAGTTGCGCCCAATGCACTTTTGCATACTGCCACCACTATTGCTCCTCATGTGCGTAGACACAGTAGAAGGCCATGATCATGTGGCCAAGATGCATGCTCTCTTCCTCTACAAGTCCCTCCCAAGATTCCTTTAACTGTTGTTCATTGATGCTTCTCTCCAGCTTCGCATTATTGTTGACAATGTTCCCTACCTCCTCTTGGCTCCACCTCCGCAGTGCCACCAGCGAATGTTTGAATTTGATCATTAGTACCTCCATGCAATTCCCTCCCCCCCACACGTCTGTGCCATGCTAGGTGCACCATCCCGATCGACTGCGGAAGTCCAATCATGCACTTTCGAATTGCATCCTTCCATTGTTTCGCCTCAAATTTCTGCACCCTAGATCAACCAGTAGCAGGCAATGATCAGACGCAAGACGGCTTAGTTGCGGCACAAAGCATTCGCGGAAAGCTTGCATCCCTGCAAAGTTCATAAGGACTCGATCGAGTTGTTCTAGGATGTGTGCGCCGCCCTGTTTCCCGTTGCACCAAGTAAAGCAATAGTCGGTGAAACCCATGTCCACCAGCTATAGCTCTTTCATAAGGTTAGCAAGCTCTTGCTGTACCTTACCATAGATAAACTTCTTCTTGCTCCATTTCTCTTCTTGTGCCATCACAAGGTTAAGATCCCCCACCACAATGAGGGGTTCATTCCCGCTGCATGCATGCATGATGACATCCCAAACTTCCCGACGCTTGTGGTGATCTTTGGGGCCATAGACAACGAACCAAATTAGCTTGCTTGCACCACGTAGCCTCACCTCGCACGCCACAACATGCGTTAAGGCTATCGTGATCGTGATATCGACCAAGCTCTTCCACACCAGAATAATATCTGCCAACTGATGGTTGAGCGACGAAATTCCATTCCTTCCCAAGGAGCCAATCCGCATCCTTCCTTAGGAAGCATTGTGCGCTCGTCTCCATGAGGGCCACGATAGAAAAATTCCCCTCGCATACAAACCTTCGTAGGTAGCTTCTAGACTTCCTGTCCCTAACTCCTATGATATTCCAAACTGTGAAACACATCATCCCCTGCATTTGGTAAGTGGTGCCCCCATGCGCCCACAAAATTGTCTTGCCACTTCAATGTGATCCTCCCTAGATGATGCATTATCCATCTTTCTCTTTGATATCCCCTATGCCCCACAAAGTGCAGCCCAGGAGAAGTTCTCCTACATCATTTTGGTGCAGTAACCATTAGATCTTTTTGTTTTGTCCACCACATAATCCTCCTACAACAATGGTAGTTTCCTCTTATTCCTTCCTACCTACGCATTCTGGCCCGTTGCCACTTCCTTCGTTGAAGCTTCTTTCCATGGAGTCATCTGCGTGTCTTCCCTAGCCCTTGGGGACAAGGCCCGCCTCGCCACCTCTCTTCCTCAAGCCTTAGATAGGGTCCTCTTCCTGTGATGCATACTTATGGTAGCCTAAGCAGAAGTCCCTCAACTAAATGTCTTCTGTGAATTCTGGCTCGCCATGCTAGCTGAACCTCTGTGTTCGATCATGCCCTGTCTCCTACGCCTTGGTTGGACAAGCATCCACGGGCCCATCATTTCACCCTTCTTCTCCAAGTCATACGTATTCCATACCCACATTCGAGGAGCTTTGGAGGACTCCGTTTCAATAGCCTTCCCACCCAGTTGTGCGTATCCTCCACCCCCAACGATTCGGCTCCAAGCTCATTGTCTCCTGAGGTTGCAATAAAAATTTTCTCTCCACACTTCCCTGCTATCTCCCTATTATTAGTCATTGCCATTGTAAATTTATGCACAACCTCCAAGTGGAATGCATGCTGCACTGCCCCGCAAGGTGACCAACGTGCCCGTTGGAAAAGCAAACCCGTGGCAATCCCTCATACTCGAATGCCTGGTACATTCATCCAAATTCCCCATTTAGCCATATGCCTAAAATTAAAGGCTTTGAGAGGTCCATCTGGAAGCACACCCGAGGAAAGGAAGATCGACCCATATTGGCAGTCCATCCATCAAGTAAGAAAAGCTTCGCAATTTCCTTAGCAATTCTCAGGATGTTCTCCACTTCCCATTGTATTAATGGGAGGCACAGAAGGTGCACCCACACTGGTGTACACATCGCCATTGCGGCATTCGGCCCGAATTCATGTGTCTAAATGTCAAGTCCATTGGCCTGACCTGCGACTTGACACGGGCCATTTAACACGACTTCATTCATATCACGAATGGAGCTTTATGTAAGTAGAAGCATCTAGATGATAGGTCGAGGATCTCGAAATTCTTGTAATAGCCTCATCTCTTCAATAAAACCCATGCGATGGCGGAGAATGGGAGGGTGTTCCCATATACTCGCCCAACCAGATTGAACTTGTGGAACTCGATACGCTTATATCATTCTTTTGATGACATAAAGACATCTCCACCCTCGACATGGTCAGGCATGTTCGTAACACGATCTTTTACATCAATGTTGGCTGGACGTACAAAGGAAGTTACTCGACTACTTGGGGCGTTGCTTTTTGCTATTAGAGCTTCCCTGAAGCTAATCTTATTTGGATAGGTCTCTAGACTCATAGCAGCCCCATGTTCTGGGCTAAGGTTTCCCTCCTGTCACTCGCACCCAACAAGTTCCTTAGCCTTGTGCACTATATTCCCCTGCTCCTTCAGGTTAGTAATAACGGTATGGCCGACATTTTGCCCGCCGCATCCATCACCCTGGCTCTGACGTTCAGGTACCACAACTAGCGCATCCATAGATTCCACCTCCTTCACTGGGCGACATAGTGAGTCAGTAGTTCCAATAGTTTCAATTAATACCTCCATCACTTCAACTAAAATTTAAGGAGCAAGGAGATTCTTCTCTGAGACCGTCATTTTCCCCTCAAAGGTGGAGGAGAGGCTTTCTCTCTCCGATGATTTGCTCTTAGAAGTCCTCATCTTTCTGTTGCTCTTCCTCACCTTGTTACCCTCCATCTTTCTTCTCATTAGGCCTGCAGGGGTCCCAGAACCATGCAAGAACACGAACCGGTCTGCACCACAACATGTCCTTACAATTAATCATGTCCCCATGCCCCCACTCGGAGGGAATTTCCAAGGATTCCAAATTCAAAATTCCCAGATCCAAGTGGCCAGGCAGTGTTACACAACTGTCTTAGCTTCTCACATGCCCTATGCACCTACAGGCACGTCAGACTAGTCGTTACTAGCTTCCCATCATATACGCACCTTCCTTTCCATCCTACCCTGAGTTCTGTTGTTCTAGTCTCCTGCACCATCACAATACCTCACCCTCTACTTTCGCCTCCACCACCAGCTTCAGAATTCAGCTTCTCCTCACTAACCTTTTGACAGTCAAGTACTATCATCAGCAGTTTGTGAGCCGCACCCCGTCACAGCACTCCACCACCAGCTTCTTGTCACGGCCTCCTTCCCATCTCTAGCTCCCCATCACCGGTCAACCCTTCGTAGCACCCTGTCACCCACCTTCCATTAGCAACATCCCGTCACGATCTTCTTATTTCTTCTTGGTCTTGGCAACCTCGCAGTAGTGAAACGAAGTCTTCTCTTCTCCTTCCCTCTGTTGGTCTGCACTCTCTCCATGACCAGCTTCCCTTCACGAGCTCCTTTCTGTCTCTAGCTCCCCGTCATCAGCTTTCTGACATGTGAACCAACTTAGATAAAAGTTAAATGTTCATGTGAAACATCCTTTTTTTATATCCATGTGCTTTATAGAATTATGTGTTTATTTTCATTTTTTTATTACATTTTCTTCTTAGGTTTTGGTAGGCTTTAAAAGGAAATTCCTTTCACATCTCATTTGATGGTTAAGAATAAGGCACTCAATCCCTTTAATATATTTGGACACAACTTTCTTATACAATTTATCTCACTTTTTTTTAATATTTTGCTATTATTTGGTCCTACGGCTCTATATCTAAAAAATCTATTCTTGTTTAACATTTTTCATCTGCTTGATTTGAGTATGTTATATTATTAAAAGTTTTTTTAGTGTAACTTTAACAAATATTTTCTCAACATTAAAGTAATAATATATTTTTAGTTACACTTATTAACTTTGGGCATTGATAATAATTCTGAACGTGACCCCATTGTAATGAAATAGGCATCATTGGATTCCATCTAATGTGCTCAAAGAAATTAAATATTCTTTTTTATGATTTTAAAAATTTATTTTTCAGGGTTTCCCATGCCATGTAAGGTATTTTGGTTAGTACCAAAATTCACTATTAACGATCTTACACTCAATTTCTTAAATATCTTGGGATGTAATTTTGCAACAATTTTTATCACTATTTTAATTTTTTTACTTTGATTTGGTATAATTAGTATGAAATACTAATTCTCTTATTGTGTTTTAATAATGTCACTTTGATTTGGATATATTGCATTTCTTCAGTTTTATCTCATCACTGAGGCTAATTGTTTAAATAATAGAAAACAACTTCATAATAGCAAATTATGATAAATCCTACAAATATTACAGTCTTTGTGGATGAATTTATGTGTAGAAAAATCATTTTGGATGATTAACATAGCATGGAATGTTGAAGTATGGCAACAATAGTTAATCTCATGGCAAAAAGGGATCCTATATGTAAAGCTCTTAAGTCTTAATCATTATAGAACTTTAATACGGGATCAAATTAAAGCACCATCAGACTAGGCAATAAGGACTCTCCTAATAAACTTCAAAGAATTAAATTAAAAGACATCTAACCATAGAAAAGATTAAGTTAGACCATCAATGATTACATAATATTTATGAATTGTTAAAGGAAAAAGGTCAAGTTTCCATAATGGTTGGTTTAGAAGCTTTACACAACAAAGTCATACAACAATTGAATTTCAATTGCTTAAGAATTTAGGCAAGAAGGTAGAGGATTGAGCTACAAATTTGGTGAGAATTCAATATGATGAGGAAGAGTTCACCCATGTGACATCAAAATGTTCAAAGAGGAAACAAAGGAAAGGTTAAGAAAAACCAAACACCCTGAAAGGTACTCATAGAAGTAACCTAGCGACGTAAATTGCCTATCAAATAACTTATGTTGAATGGCATCCTCATTTCTAATACATGGCATCAAATAAATTCCAAGTAATCAATTAAAATTGCCTAGTTAAACAGTATTGGGAAATTAATGCAAAATGCATAGGAAATAAAAACACTTGCTTTAAAGTAAAAACATTGAAGGATTATCACAAAAAATGGAATAAAGAAAATTGTGGCAATATTTCTAACATAATCAAACTAGCCAAGGAGGTAGTAAAAATTTAAAAAAAGCTATTTCAAACTTGCTAATATAATGAGATATTGTAGCTACTAAACAATTATGACGATTCCTTTTAGAAGGAAATTTTTTGAGAAATATATTGGCAACGAAATGAAGGAATTAAATTGCTCAAAGAAGGTATAAAATCCTTCTATCCAATAGCAAAAGATAGAAGAGAAAAATGACAAAAAATTAAATAAAGGATAGCATGGTAATTTCACAAACCAATATGAAAAAATGCATGATGCTCTTGTTCACAACTTCCAATATTTTTTAACATGTATCAACAATAAAAAAATTGAGAAGCTACAAAATTGTTGTCGCCATCTAGTCATAGAGGAATAGAACTTGTGGTTTATGAAGGAGATCACAATACAAGAAATTAAAGAGGTTACATTGTGAAAGACAACCAAAGTGCTCAATGATATGAAGGTTTAAATGGACAATTATTCACTGTCTATTAGGAAATCACAACACATATGTATTCGATGTTGCTAGGGATTTCTTAAAAGGAACCCATATTCCTATTTGCATTCCAAGTACAAACCTAATCATATTCCCATAAAATAGTATCCTAACAAATTTAATGACTTTAGGTTGATTTAATTATGTTTGCAATGAAATTATTCCCTAAATTGTTGATAGCATGCACTACTTTTTCTCCCAATGCATATCTCTATAGGACAAACTAGGCTTTTTTAAAGGAGGAGAAATAATAAACAATAATCTATTATCTTATTAATTGAATCTTTTGATAACAAAAAAGTTATGTTGCCAAGTTGGAGTTTAAAAATGCAATTGATTGGCTTTTATTAGATTTCTTATATAATTCTCTTATAAGATTTAACTTTATGGAGGCAATTCAATAAGTTATTGAAGACATACATGCCAACACATGGATTTTTTATAATAAAAATGGTAAGGCAAATGGTTTCTTCAAAGTATTAATGGTCTCAAATAAGAAAATGTAATCACTGATCTATTATACATTCTAATAATGTATATCATAAATTAGGCATTAAACAAGCTCATAATGTGGGAAAGTAGTGCATTATGTTTATTGCAAATGATGCACTATAGCTACACATCTAAGATATGTAGATGGAATCAAAAACGTTTATTAAGGTCACCTAAAGACAAAGACTAATATAAATGGACAACATAACACATTTTAAGAAATATCAGGTGCCAAAATTAATGATAACAAACACAATTTTTCTCATATGAAAAATGGAAATTACAATGAGGAAAAATTAAGGCGACAACATAGGTTTCAAAGTATTAATTTTACCATTAAACATGATTGGTTGCTTGCTTTCAACTGATAAGAAAAAATAAGCTTACCTTTACCAAATAATAGAAAAAATTAAGAAATTAGCTAGTTGGAAGAAAATGCTCCTTACAAAGATGAGAAGATTAACACTATTGAAGTATGTTTTGGCAATAATCCCAATGTATTCGTTAAAGATAATTAATCCTTGTATCCATAAATTGTAGTGTAAAAGATGTTGATTGGCTTCATAGGTGGTGACAATAAAGAAGTGCATAATTTATACTAGACTAAAAGAGAAATGATTAGCCATCAAATGAATAAAAAGGGATTGGGCCACAACCCACAACACAAGTAACAAATATGTTTGCTCTAAAAGAAAAGGAAATAAGTTAGATATTTAGAAGAAAATAGAAAGTATAAGGAATGATTTTTACAACATACTTAACTATGCAACACATTAAATGTGTACCATTGCATTCAAATTGTGGTTGGAATGTTTAGTTTGTAATTTGTCCAAAGAGCAATCTATAACAAAATGTTATTCACAAATCAAGGGAAATGATATAGAAGTATAAATGTTTAGTGCAAATCTCCTTTTTATTGTCGCTAATACAAAATTTTGCCTTCCATTTCTACAGAAATTATGGAATTTAAAGTTTTAGCAAATCTAAAAATATCTTAATTACCCTAAAAAGGATTAATTTCATCATCTTGTTATAAATTAAAAGAACTAAAATATAAGGATAAACCAGATACCTACTTTAGGAAGATGCACTCCTAGTTTTGCTAAGATTAGTAAAACTATAATCTTAATGAAGCACAACAGCGACAAAGTGATAAACCAAATCCCTTCACAAGCATAGTAAATTCAGGTAAGTATAAATGGTTATATGAATCATGAAATGTAATATGCTAGTTACAGGGACATTTTTTCAAAAACATAACAAAAAAAACTTGAATCTTTCAATTATGTAACTAAAAAAGAATCACAACTACAATTTATTGGAATGTGCTTTATTTTTGGATTGAAAACGTGTAACTTTAGCATAGTTCATTTGATCATGGTTTTATTGAATTGAAATGTGATGCTCAGAATCATACGAAATTTTTCGAAGATAACAGGTAATATTTCCAATATTTTATAGAAAATTAAGAATGAAATTAAGTCTCTTATAATTCATTAGAGTATTATTTACAAAGATGGCGACAAAGTGGTTAAGCATCTCACAAAAATGATAGCATAGTCTACTAAATTTGTAATCTAAGATTCATAGAACATGCCTAAGTTATGCCAGGGTCCTATTAAGGTGGATGAGGGTCAAATTCCAAAGATTTCTTTTTACTACATTTCCTCCATTGTAAAAGCATCTTATCAATAAGTTAGATGATCTGACATTAAGCAACAAATAGATCCATATCATAACAATTGCATCGATTTACCTCGTTTTAATTTTTTTATATATTAACTTAATATTAAAATAAAAACCTATTATTACTCAAGACTTTTTAATTAAGTAATTTATAAGTATTCTCAATGAGGTCAAATCAAGCTATATCCAATTAAATGTTCATTTTTTAATATTTTTCAATATATTATTTTTAAGGTATTTGGCATGATCTACAAGATATTTTGATTTATAGCAAATTTGAAAATCATGAGATTTATACTTAATCTCCTTAGTATCTTTAAAAACAACTTTCCTATATAGTATATCTTACTTCTTAAACTTTTTTACAATTAATTGGTTATATTATTATGTAACACTATATTTCATATCATGTCACCTTTACAACACCTTAATTGGTTTATCTTACTATGTAACAATAAATCTCTTTTAAACTTTAATATATTATTGAAATAACATTCCATTATTATTTTTACATATTTACTTTCTTAATCATCAATAATTTAAAATCAATTGAAATGATATTGAAGGATAAATGTCTAGTGCAAATCTCATTTTTATTGTAGATTATTCTAGACATTGTAGAGAAATTATGGAATTTTAAGTTTTACCCAATCTAAAAAATCTCCTTTTTACCCTAATAAGAATTAATTTCATCATCTTGCTATAATTTGAAAGAAGGAAAAATAGTGTATCTTACACTTAATATTGATACAAAAATTTAGTAAATGAATGCAAGTAATAAAATTATGATGTTGCATAGTTAGTGGAAACAAAGAGACAAAAACTTCACTAAAAGAGAAGTTACTACAATTCTATCACATAACATATTTTGGAACAAAAGGAAAGCGTAGACTTTGAAAATGAGTGAGGAAGTTAGTTAAAAGGTAATCATAAATATAAAATTATCATAATTAACATGTCATCTTTATTTTTTTTAAACTCATATAACTTTAGGAGGAGCCACTCTTGGTTTTGCTCAGATTAGTACCACTCTATTCCTAATAAAGTATAATAGCTACAACGTCATAAACTAGATCCCATCACCAATAGAATAAATAAAGGTAAATATGTGCTGCTATGTGAATCATGAAAAGTAATATGATAGTTATGGGGACATTATCCAAAACTGTAACAAAAAAATATTTTAATCTTTTAGTTATTTAATTGACAAAGAATCACAACTACAATTGATTGCAATATGCTTGATTTTTTTTATGACAAAGTTGTAAGTTCAGCAAAGTTCACTTGATCATGGTTTTGTTGGATTTAATATATTTTTGAGACAATTATTCATTATTAATTTTATATATTTTTTTTCTGAATCATTTGTAATTTAAAATGATGTCTTGCGGACATGAAACAAATGTCATTTGACTAATCTTAAGAAGCCCTATCTATTTAAATATTCATTTTTTATTTTAAAATATTTTATTTTCTAAGATTTTTTAATGCTTTGTCAAATGTTTTGATTTATGTTTGCTTTACACATTTTCATTGTTACACTCAATCCCTTTTTAATAATGGAATGAAATTATACTGTATAATTTATCTCATTGTTTTCAAATTATTTGCTTTGATTTGGTCATCTTACTCTGATGTACTAAATATCCTCTTGAGTGCTTCTCACACTTATTTGATTTGTTATGTTATTCACTTGAATTTATCTTATTTCAAGTTTAATATATGTTCACAAAATATTTAAATAATAAATAATCATTATTTATGATTGTTTAATTTGGTAATTTATTGTAATACTAAATTAGATCCAATTCAGATGAAATAAATATAATTGGACAAATCTAAAGAGTTATATCCACTTAATTATTTAGTTCTACAATTTTGGTATTTGATTTTGTAATGTTTTGGCACTCTTCTATACTCATTTTGATTCGTACTTTATTCGATGAAAGAAGATGTTACACTTGATTTGCTTAATATCTTGTTATGTAATTTTTACATATAATTTATCTCACTTCTCCAAAGTTTTTTGCTTTGATGTGGCTATATTAATGTTAAACACCAATTACTTACATTTGTGACCATTATGTGTGTTTCATTAAGTTATATTACATTGATTAAATTTATGTTGTTTTTACTTGATATGCATAATTAATGTTAAAATAATAATTAATTTTATGTATTTCTACTTTAGTAATACATATTAATTTGAAATGAAATCTACTTAAGACAAAACAATAAGAGTTCAACTTATTTGTTGAAGTTTATCTGGTAAAATATTTCTTTTCTTATAATTTTTTAATATTATAGTTTTTATAATTTGGTTTCATTTTATAAGATATTTTGATCAATAGCTTATTTGGAAATTACAAATTTTATATCTTTTCACCTTAGTATCTCGCAATGCGTCTTTCAAATATGATTGATCTTATTTAATGAAATGTTTTGATTTGATTTTTTTATATTATTGCAAATGTCTAAATCTCATATCAGGTGATAATTATATCAATTTAGTTTGTTATATTTTATTAATTTAAAATATCCCTTTTTTTTTATCTGCTTCCTTAGTGTTAAAATAAAATTTTATTATTATTTATGCTAATTAATATTTTAATTGTTAGAAATTCAAACCAATGACCAAACGAAATGAGACAAACATTGTTCGACTCTTCTTAACAATCACTATCAATTAAAAATTTATTGCCAAATTTTTTAAATTTTTTATAAGACTTTAGCATGTATTCCAATATTTTTATATCATAAATAATTTGATTATCAAGAGTGTTGCGCTTAATCTTCTTATTATCTTAGACTATAACATTCTCATAAAGGTTGTTTCACTATATGAAGTGCTTCACTTATATTTGGTTATATTATATTATTTCAATTTATCTTATTTCAACTTTATTATATCTTTTCATAATATTTAAATAAAAATATAATATATTCATGCTTATAAAACTATTAATTTTTAATAATTTCAAATATCGCATTAATTATTAATTTTTATATTTTAAATATTAATTATTTATATGAAATTTAATGTTATAATTCATTTGGCAAATGAAAATGTAACACTCCGCCCACATAATATCTTCATATCTAAGTGTCTTAATGAATTTAAATATTTTCTTAAAAGTTTTCACTTTTTTTGGTGTACCATTATGAAACTGTAATTCTCTTTAGCATAGCATTAATATTTATTTACTTAATAGTTAAGTGCTAATTTATTATTATTTAGGTTTATTTATTAATGTTATTTAAAAAACCTCCAAATGAGGTTTGATTGAGAACAAACAAATAATATTCGTCACATCTCATTAAGCTCTATCTAATTAAATATTTTATTATATATATATCTAAATATCTTATTTAAGGGTTTTGGTGTGTAACATTAAATAATTTGATTTGTACCAAATTTGACGGTCAAGGATATTATACTTTACCTTCTTAGTATTTTGAGGAATTCTTTCTTAAAATATACTATCATTTCTCAAAATTTTTTGTTTTCATTTGGCTATATTACTATATAACTCCAATTCTTCTCACATGAGATATTTACAAAGCTTAGATATATATATATATTATACAGCTTCAATTTATCTTATTTACACTTTAATAAATATTTAATTATTATTAATAACTAATTTAATGTTATTTATGCATATTTAATTTTTAAATTAAAAGTAATTCCAAATAATCTCCTATTTAGATGAAATAATCATCACTTGATTTATGAGGCCTTCCAATTCATAAATAATATATTGATCAAGAATTTTATGCATGATCTCTAAACTTTCATGTAATGTAAACTTCCCTAATAATGTCACTTGTTTTTGAAGTTTTTTGCTGTGATTTTGTTATATTGCTATGTAACTCTAAAGCTCCATTAGTGTGACCTTTATTATATTTATTTGCTTCAAAATTATGTTATTGTATCTCTAATATATTTCGTTAATATTGAAATAACAATTTATTTTTTTTTAGGCTTACCTTCTATGACAACTTGAAGTTGCTCTAAGCAATGTCTAATTAAGACAAAAAAAGTTTTAGACTTTTGTTGAGTAGCTATATCTAATTAAATTTTCATTTCTATATGTTTAAATGATTTATTTTTTATTTTTTACAAGGTTTTCAAGAAATTTATATTCATTTCTAATGTGACAATTGATGTTATTATAGATGAACTTCGTAATTTCTTGTACTGTCACTTTCTTGAATATTTTTCTCATTACTTCAAATTTTTAGTTTTATTTTTGTTATTACTATTGAACCCTTGCTTTCTTCTAGCATGACTTCATAATGCCTTGAATTGTTATATAACATTATTTCAATTTTACTTAATTTACCTTATATTTAAAATTTTTTTATTATTTAAGCTTTTAAATTTTGTAGATATAGAAATTCTAAATGATGTTTGATCAAGATGAAGGAAACATCATTACACTCAACTCAATATGGACAATAAAAAAATATAAGCATTTTATAGTTTTGTAACATTATATATTAAAATATTGGAACTCTTTACAATGCATTTTAATTTTTACTTGATTTGATGACTATGAATGTCATCAACGATCTTCTTTTTATCATGGACTGCAACTTTCTGGCACAATTTATCTCATTTAAATAAATTTTTTTCCCTAGTTTTTGTTTTTTAATATGTAACTTTAAATCTTGTCTTGGAACGTTTACAATTATTTATTTGGTTATTTTAGATTGCTTCAATTCACATAAACAAATCTTTAAAATATGTTTACTTTAATGACTTATAGTTACTCCATGACACTTATTAGGGATGAAGTAGATATTATTGAATTTGTCTTCATGAGCTGTATCTAATTAATTAATTTATTTTGTATCTTTAGATATTTCTTTTGTAGTTTTGTCTTTGTTTACAAGAAATTTTTCATTCGTGTAAATTTGACAATCGAGAATTTTATGCTCAATCTCTTTAGTTCATTGCATTTCAACTATCTTCACAAGCTTACCTCATTTATTTAAATTATAATCTTTAATTTCATCAAATTACTATATAATCATAAATCGTCTCTTACATGACCTTCACAAGTGATAAATTTTGTTATATATGATTCTTCAATTTATCTCATCTCAACTTTAAAATATATTCACTAAATTTTAAAAAAATATTATTTTTTAAAACATAATTATTCTATTATCTCCTAGTAATTTTGAAAGAGATCTAATTGAGATGAAATAAAAATCAATGAAGCCCACCTTTTTTAGCCCTATGTAATTTATGAAATTTTAGCTTTAATAAATTTATCTATTTAATAGTACAAACTAATTTATAATTATTTAAGGTTATGTATTTTGTTATTTGATAATAACTTAAGATGTGGTTTGATCAATAGGGAAAAAAATACTATTAGACTTATCTCAACAAGTTTTATCTAAATAAATATTCATTAAAATATTTTTAAGTATTTTATTTTCATATATTTAATGAGATTTAAGATACATTTTGATTCATACCTCAATTAATCATCAATAATGCTACACTCCATCAACTTTGTATTTTGGAGAGCTATTTTTTTCCAAATTTTTAAATTTTTTATTAATTTGGTTTTATCAATATGAAACTTCTATTTTATTCTCAAATGACATGTTATTTTTATTTCAATATATTACATTACTTAAAAATACCTTTTTTAAACTTTACTATATATTTACATAGTACTAAAAAATGTATTACAATTTATTTTCAATTTCTTTAATAGTTCCCAGTAATTATAAATGTGGTACGATCGAGATGAAATAAGTGCTTTAGACTAATATTAATGAGCTCAATCTAATTAAGTAATCATTCTTTTATTTTTAAATATTTAATTACACTATTGGCACATTTTACTAGAGTTTTTATTCATTTCTAATTTGTTGAATGATGATCTTACCCTTGATCTAGTTTCAATCTTCGAATTCAACTTCCTCAAACAATTTATCTTATTTCCTCACAGTTTTTGCATTCATTTGGTTATTACTAGCTCTAAATCTTTTTTCATGTGACCTTTACATTTGCTTTGATTTTCTTATGTAACACTGCTTTAAATCACATCATTTTAGCTTTAATAAATAATTATCTAATAATAAAATAATATTTCATTACTTAATAGTAAAATAATAATAATCATTGAATCCCTCTTGACCACCTTTATACAATTAAATGTCTAGTTTTACATTTTTAAAGAAATTTATTGTCTAAGATTTTAACGCATTTTCTGTGACACTACAATGCATACAAGATGTGATAATCAAGGATATTGCACTCGATCTCTTTAATTTCTTGGAATATATCTTTCATATATGATGTAACATATTTTCTCAACTTTTTTAGTTTTATTTTGTTATGTTTCTATGTAGATCTAGATTTCTTTTTTTATCATTCTTACTTTGCTTTGTTTTGGTGATGTTATATTTCTTTAATTTATTTAATTTTAGCTATAATGAATATGTATTAACTATTAGAAAAATAATTTATTAGTATTAATGTGTATTTTTTTGTCATTTATAGTAAATCAAATTGAGGTTTGATCAATAAAAAACAAATATGATTGCCCCATCTCACTATGACTTATCCTATTGAATTTTTTTTCTAATTTTAAAAATACATTATTTATAGTTATGGAATGTTTTATAAGTTAATTTTATTCATACCTAATTTGATAGTTGATGATGTTATATTAAATCACATTTGTATCATAAAATATAGCTTTTCCATAGAATTTATTTTATTTTTCAAGATGCTTTGCTTCAATTTAGTTATATTACTACATAACTCAACACCTTTATATTGCTTTGATCTTTTTATATTATATTTCTTTATTATATCTAATTTTAGCTTTAATATATATATTTATTTAATATTAAAGTAGTAATTTAAAGTTATTCATGCTGATTTTCTTTAAAGATTTGCACTGATTCTAATCGAGATCTAATTTAGCCAAAATAAACAACTCATCTTTATGAGTTTCATGTAATCTACTAGTCATTATCATATTTTTTGAATATTTTTTTATAATTTTTGATGATCGAAATGTTACAACTGACTATGTTAGAATCTTGGAATGTAACTTTCATGTAAAATTTATCTCACCTCTTAAATAATTATTTTAAGGATTGGTGATGTTACCACCTCGAGCTATATCCAATTAAATCTTTTTATATTTTTAAATATTTTACTTATTTGGATTTGGGCACCTTTTATGATAAATTTTTATTGATGTCTAATCATATGATTGAGGGTGTAAAACCTGATTTCTAATGTATTTTAGATCATAATATTCTTAAAAAATTTGTTTTATTTTTTAAAATTTTCGCTTTGATTTTGTTATATTATTATGTAATTCTAAATCCTCTTTCATTTGACCACAACATCACTTTGATTTTTTCAAACTATAATTTTTCAATTTATCTAATTTTTAATCGTTAATATATTTTTACTTAATGTTACAAAAATAATTTGTTATTCTTTATGATTTTTTAACTTGCTAATTTATAATAAAACCCAAATGATGTCCAATTAGGTAGAAAAAACTCATTAGACACTTCGTGCGATTTATTCAATTTAATAATTATTTTTTTATTGTCAAAAATTTTCAATTCTCTATGATTATTTTAATTTCAACTCCAAAGTTAAGCTTGCCTTGCATATCATTATTTAAGCATTTGTAGTCTCCTTTTAATCCTTGGAATGAAACATAAGACCTTAAAGTTTGTTCTTAGTCTTCCCAATGCTTATTGTACCTTATCTCTTTTTTACTAATTGTCTTTCTACATAACTTCTTCTATGACCCCAAATTAAGCCCTTTCATGCTTTCCAACTAGAAACTATTGGTGATATGAAACTTCGAAGTCAAATAGATCATAGTTTACCATTTTCACTAGTTTTTTTATTGTCATCCTTGTGCGATGATGCTATCATCCTTCTATGATAAGTATCATTTTGATATGGTACATTGTTCCTTAGCATATGCATGATCATATTGAACAATTACAAGCCATAGTAGGTGAATCATAACATAATACTTGAGACAATTTAGTGTTTAAACTTTAACTATATTTTACTTTATGATGAAACCAAACCTTTATAGCCTATTCACACTTGTGTACTAGTTCTTATTCATGTCCAATTGTACCATATAAATACAAAATATTGTGGTGCACAATATTCATATCTCAGCATTCTTTAATCCTCCCATTCATCGTATTGTACAATCTATAACCATTTTACTATATAGCTTTCATCTAATGCTTAACGAGCATGAACAAAACTTAATTGCAAGAAACTTGCTAGCATTTATTCAACAAAATAGTACACCGATATTAGAAAGCCTAATGGATGGAGTAAAATAACCTTACAATATTGGGCTTTCACCATCAAAATCTTAACATCTAACATAGGCATAAGTGATGGGCCATACATTACATTTCCAGGGAACAACTTTTTTGTCCTTACATTTTCAAAGGACTTAAACCATAGTAAATTTTAATCTCTGAGCTATCTAATATAGCACTACAAAAAATTCACTTTGTCATCCCAATAAGTCATCGTAAGCTAAATTGAAGATCTTCTAGCTCATACTAGTGAACATGCAAGCTTTTTTATATGCATTTTCTTTATTAGATGCATAAAATTCTCTTTCTACAAAACTAGTGCTTCAAAAAACTGATGTCTATATGTTAGTATATCCATCTTCTCTACTATTTAGCTAGGACCATTTTACTAAGGCAACAATTTGAAAGCCCTTATTAATGTGAATAGCCCTTGTATTTGTTTAACCATGATGAATGCCCTATCTTAAACCTAAAAATAAGCCAACATTTTTTAATGGCATGATACTTCTTTTTGATGGTCTTTCATTGCCTATACTTTAGTAATTAATCTATATATCTCTTTAAGTACTTGCCCTATGAATTGATGACTAAAAGCCTAATCTATACTATCCCTTAACCCAACATATTGGAGACTTGTAGTGCTAACTATCGAAAACTTCAAATTTTGACATGTTAGTTCCTAACTATTGCATATTATTATACTGAAATTCTATTAATTGTAGATGCTTCAACCAACATGAAGAGTAAGAGGACGCACAACTTCTAAAAATATCTTCCATATTCTTAGTCATCATTTTGATTACTAATCAATCTAAATATAGTAAGTTGTACAAAACTTTAGATTAGTATTGATTACTTGATGTACCTAATTCTTTAGCTAAAATATAAAATTTACATAATAGACTTAAAATAATCACTCAGAGTAGCCCATCTAAGTTATCTTAACTCATCCAATCATTTAATAGAGATACTAGCTTTGTGTAGTAAAGTAACCATGGGTTGTATTGCAAACTAATTTGAGATTGCACTTGTGTGCAATAACTTACACCACATTATATTATGTATGCGTAGCACACAAGCTCAAAATCAATCTTGGGCTTTCAAAATTCCTTCATAAATAATAACAAGAAGAGTTCAATACCACTCCCGTTTTGATTTATGTTATCTGTTATCCTAAGATAACATAAATATGATAATAACATCACATATGTATGAGTATGATAATGATATCATGTTAATGTGAAGCTTTTGAGGTTTACTTAGTATTATAAATTTGTGATTACCTTTCACATATGTGATAGATATATTGTAATTTTACAAATTTTTGCTTGCATTCCTACATAATATGCTTATGTCAATTCTACCAATATGACATATGAAGATATTTGTAATTATTTACAATTTTACTTTTCACAATAGTCTTGCTAACTATTTCCAAATGAGGACTGATGAAGTTGTAGTAATTTTCATTGCACTCATCTCAATTAGTCTTATTTAATCAAATATGTATTTTTAATTTTTTTTAAATATTTTTTTATTTTTTTAGCAGTTCCATAATTTACAAGTCATTCTGAATCATAACAAATTTTATTACTAATGGAGTTAGACTTGATCCCCTCAATATCATGGTATGCAACCATCAAATACAATGTTTCTTTTCTATTAAAATGTTTAGCTTCGATTTGGTTAAAAAAATATGAAATTCTAATTTTCTTATAAAGTTACCTTTAAATCATGTTGATTTTATTATATTATTTTGTACTCAAAATCTTTTATTATGTGACCAAAGTATCACTTTAATATGGTTATATTACATCACTTAAATTTATTTTATTTTACCTTTTATGTAAACTTACATAATAATAATATAATTTTTTGTATCTATTTAATTTATCAATTTGTATTAATTCCAAATAAGGACCGATAGATAAGAAATAAACATTATTGAACTCATCTTAGAGATTTCTATGCAATTGAATATTAATTTTGTGATTTTAAATATCTTTTTTAAAGGTTTTTATGATGGAGGATGTTACCATTGATTTTCTTAATATCTTAGAATGTAACTTTCATGTACCAAGTTTCTCATATTTCTCATCACTTTGAATCAATAATAATGTTATTGTATGACCTTTACATCACTTAGATCATGTTATACTACATTTCTTACATCTATCTAATTTTTTTTTGAAAAATTAACTTAATATCAAGGTGACAAATTTATACAATTTCTTCTCATTTATATTGTAAATTCAAAATAATTTAAAATAAGAACAGAATATGATCAAACTATTATCATTGGACTCATTTTGAGGAGCTTTATCTTATTTAAAATTTATTTCTTAAGGTTTAAAATAATTTTCCTTTTTTAATTTGCATGACTTATCAGAAATTTTTGTTAATATATGTTTTAATGATCATGGATATTTTACTTGATCTTCTTAGTATCTTTGAATGTAAATTTCTTGTACAATTTATCTTATTTTTTTCAAATATTTTACACTGAAGTTTTTGTCTTATTATGTATCTCTAATTCTTGTCATGTGCAACATTTTAATCACTTCATTTGGTTACCTTATGTTATTTCAAAGGAACATCTAATCGAGAAAAAACAAATGTCGTTGGACTGATCTTTATTAGCTCTATCCAACTAAATATTCTCTTTAATATTTGTCAAAATTTTATTTTCTTTTATTTTAGCATGTTTTGTAAGATATTTTAATTCAACCTAATTTAATAATAAAGATCATTTTACTGAATCTTCTTATGATTTTATAATGCAACAATAACACTTAATTTTCTTAATCTTATTTTCGAAATGTTCCATTTTTTTTGTTCCATTACTATGTTAGTCTAAAACTCTTACCTTTTTTCTCATACATCTTTTTGATTTAGACAAAACTTATTGCATCAATTTTTCTTATTTCATTTTTAATATAAATTGACTTAACATAAAAAATAACTTATTATTATTTATACTTATTTACTTTCATAATTTATTGTAATTCCAAAAAATATTTAATTAAGATGAAACAAATGTCATTGGACTCATTTAAACATGCTCTATAGAATTAACTATTTATTTTAAGATTTTAAATATTTTTACTTTTTAATTGTTTTTTGATGGTTCATGTGAATTTCAATTTGTTACTATTTGCACATTTCACATCAAATTTGTACAATTCACATTGACTGACAAGGTGTGTCAAATCTAAAAAAAATAAAATTTGAAAAAAAATATAAAAATAAATATTTAGTTAAATAGAGATCATCAAGTCTATTCTAACGATAATTACTTAGTCTCTATTCGATCTCAATTAGAAATATTACATGTTACTAAAATAAAAAATTGAAAATAATGATAAATTATTATTATAATATTAAGTAAATATATATTAAATATAAAATTAGATAAATTGACATAATGTAATATGATATCATCAAATACAATAAAAATCAAAATTAGTAGATATAGAGTGACAAATTAATATTAAAAACCAAAAGAAATTGAAAGAAATAAGATAAAATGTTTGAGAATATTGCATGTCAAGATGCAATTCATGTGTAACATTCATGGTTGTCAAATGTGGTTCAAATAAAAAAATCACATAAAGTATAAAAAATCTTAAAAAATAAAATATTGAAAAATATAAAAAAATGAATCGCTAATTAGATATATCTTTTTTAAAAAGTCAATTTATATTTGTTTCTTCACGATTAGACCTCATTTTGATATATTAAAAATTGCAAAAAATAAATAAGCACAAATAATAAAAATATTATGCTTTTTATTTAAAATAAATATATATTTAAGTTGAAATTATATCAATTAAAGATAGTAATATAATAAAAGTCAAAGTGATGTAAAGGTCAAATGAGACGATATTTTGAGATACATAGTGACATAATAAAATTGAAGCTAACCTTTTGAAAAAATGAGATAAATTTTATAAAAAAGTTGTATTAAAATAAATAATAGCCTTTCATTGTATTAACTTCAATCATCAAGCACAGCATTAATCAAAATGTCTCAAAACATATGCCAAAAGAAAAGAAAATCTTTTTTTAAGAAAATAATATCTTATTAGATAACTACTGTTGACATGAAACCAATGGCTTTTTTTGGATTGATCAAACATAATTATGAATTAATATGAATTACCAAACCGATAAGCATAAAAGATATAAATTATTACTTCAATATTCATTAATGATATTTTAAATTTGAGATAAGATGAATTAAAGTAAAGTAACAAAGCCAAATCAAAGTAATATAAAGGTCACATAAGAGAAAATTTGAACAAATCAGATATATTATGAGTAATATGTATTCTAATATACCAAAGAGATAGAGTGCAACATCTTTGATCTTCAAATACCACATGAATCAAATTTTTTTGCAAAGTATGTCAAAACTTAAGAAAATAAAACTATTTAAACAAATAAATATATATTTAATTACATAGAGCTCAATGAGATAAATCTTGGAGCATTTGTTTCATCACCATCAGGCATTGATTTTAATTCAAAGCATTAATAAATAATTGTATATTTAATCATAAAATATAATTTTGTTATTATGTAAATATATATTTGATTTGAAATCTGATAATAAGAAGCAATGTAATTTAACCTAATCAAATTGATGTAAATATCAAAGAAGAGGAGACTAATGGTTTTATTTACAACCAAATCAATGCAAAAAAAGTTAAAGAAATGTCATATTATATAACAAAATTGTACTCTAAGATAATAATGACATTAAGTATAACAACCTTGATCACCAAATAAAATATTATTAAAAATGTCTCATAAAAAATAACAAAATAATAACAATAAATATTTAAAAATACTTAATTTTTAATTCGATGGAGCTCATTAACCTCATTCTGATGATGTTGTTTCCACTTAATTGGACCTTGTTTAAAATTACAAAAAAAATTAAAATTTTAATAAGTTCAAAAAACATAAAAATATTATTTTATCATTAATTAAATATATATATATATATATTAAAGCCTAAACAAGATAAAATGAAGCAATGTACTGTTAGTAAATCAAAGAAATAAAAGGCAACATAATAGAAGATTTAGGGTTATATAATAATATAACAAACTTGAAGGAAAAAAAGTTGAAGAAATTAGATAAATTATAACACAAGTAGTATTCCAAGTTATTGAGGAGTCTATAATAGTATCCTTAATTATTAAATTAGATATTAATAAAAGTAAGTTGTGAAGAGAGCAAAAGTCATTAAGAATAAACTACTTAAAGCTGTAAAAATGAATATCCAATTGGGTAAAGCCCATCAAGTTGATTCCAATTAGTGTTATTTTTTCTCGATAGGTTCTAATTTCGAATTATTGCAAATTTCCAAATTAAATAAATATAATTAATAAGATAGTGCTTATTTTAACATTTTATGAACATATAGTAAAGCATAAATGAGACAAATTTAAGCAATATAATATAACAAAACAAAGTGATCCAAAGGTCGCATTTGAGGTGAAGTTGAGTTGCAAAAAACATAATAGTCCAAGAAAAAACTTCAAGAAATTTAGATAAATTGCAAGAGGAACTTCCATTCCAAAATTCTAAGGAAATCTAAATAACATCCTCAACCACTTAATCTAGAATGAAACAAAATTTTTAGTAAGGAAATCTAAAGACATAAAAAAAGCTAAAAATTTTAAAAATAAATATAATATGTTATCAAGCCTATCCAAGTAAGTGTAATAACATTTGTTTCATCTAAAGTGGTTCTAATTTGGAATTTTAAATAATTATTAAATTAAAGAGGCATTAATAACAAATAAATTAATTTTTAGATTTGAAGTAAATACATAACAAATATATGTAGAGGTATTTAAAGGTATGTAATACAACAAAAAGAAAGATATGTAAAGGTTCCATGAGGGGAGAATTAGAGCTTTGTTATAGTTAACTAAATCAATGGGAAAAATTTGAAGAAATGAGATACATTTTATGGGAAAGTCCAATTCTTAGATACTAAGCATGACAACTATAACATCCTTGATAATCAAATCACATATAAATTGAAATGTGTCATAATGCATGCCAAAGCCATAGAAAATAAATTGTT
This sequence comes from Vanilla planifolia, assembly GCA_023846275.1. Classification (NCBI taxonomy): domain Eukaryota; kingdom Viridiplantae; phylum Streptophyta; class Magnoliopsida; order Asparagales; family Orchidaceae; genus Vanilla; species Vanilla planifolia. The sequence goes on from JAIUJO010000047.1 coordinate 1,175,729, forward strand.
TAAACTTTTAAAAACAATATTTAATTAGATAAAGCTCATTAAGACAAGTGTAATGATAATTATTTCATCTTTTTCAAACCGAGTTGGTAAATAATCAGAATTAACATTTAAATAGGCATAAATACTAAGAAATTATTGTTTTAGTGTCTAGTAAATACATATCAAAATTGAAATGTGTTAAATTGAAGTATTGTAATTCTACAATACCTAAGCAATGTATAAGTCACTTGAAATGATATTTAGAGTTACATAGCATTACAAACATATCAAAATAAAAACATTTGAAGAAAATAGATAAATTGTACATGAAGTTTGCCTTCTGAGATACTCAAGCGATTGACTGTAGCATCATTGATCGTTAAGTCAAGTATAAATAAAAAAGTGACATAATACATGCAAAAATACTAAGAAAAATATATAAAATATTAAAAAATGAAATAGTTAATTTGATATGTCTCATTGAAATAAGTCTAGTGATGTTTATTTCGTCATGATCTCACCGTGTATTAAATTATCGTAAATCACCAAAAGGAATGAGAAAAAAAATCTTAATAAGTTATAATTTTGATGCAATATAATATAACCAGCTCAAAGAGATATAAAGGGATAAAACAAAATCAAACAAAAACATTTGAAGAAATGAAATAAATTATCAAGGAAAGATTCTTTCAAAGATGTAATGAAGATTGAGTGTAATATCTCCGACTACCAAATTAGGTTGGAATTAAAATTACTCATGAATCTTGCCAAATGGAAGAAAAAACTTCTAACATATAAAAGTAAATAATGAATTGGATAGAACTTTTTGAGATGAGTTAAATGATGCTTGCTTCATTTTGATCAGATGTCATTTTGAATTACTATGGATAAAATAAAAAAATAAAAAATAAATAACTTCTTAAAAGTAAGTAAATCTAAAATAAAGAAAAAATAAGATCAATTAAGGCAACATAATATAACTAAAGCTAAGTGATGCAAAGGTCACATGAGGGGATACTATCACTTTCATAGTAACATAGCTAAATAGAATTGCAAAAATAAGAAACAATAGATAAATTGTAAAGTGGAAGTTCCATTCCATGAAACTAAGGAGATAGACTATAACATCTTAGATTATCAAATCAAGTATGCATCAAAATATCTCGAAAAATGTGTCAAATCACTGAAAAGATTTTTAAATAGAACATATCAAGATGAGTCTATGTATATTTGTCAGATATTAATTGAACCTCATTTGGAATTACTTCAAATTACAAAAATAAAAAAGCATAAATAATAAAACTTTTATATGTAAAGAAGTAAATAGATATTAAAGCTCAAATGAGTAAAATCAATGCAATGATATATATCAAATAAAAGCGTTGCATAGTTCACTTGGGAGTTCATTTAGAGTGACATTATTATTTGACCAAACAAAAGTGAATTTTTTTAGAAAATAAGATAAACTATAAGGGAAAATGGTATTTCAATATAATAAAAAGTTGAAGTAAAATATTATCGATCATTAAATCCTACATGAATCAAACTATCTTATAAATATACCAAAATTCTTGAAATTAAAATGCTTAAAAAAATATTTTTTAAATGAAATAAAGCTCATCGAGATTAGTCCATCGATATTTGTCTTTTAATCAAACTTCATTTGGAATTACTTTGCATTACTATGGTAAATAGAGATAAATAGTAAAAAATATTTGTTTTTATGTTAAGTAAATAAATAATGAATCTAAAATTAGGTAAAGTAAGACAACGTGATATAACCAAATTGAAGCAATGTAAAGGTCATATAAGAGGAGACTTTGAGTTATATAATAACATAACAAATCAAAAGCAAACAATTTGTAGAAAAAACTAATTTATATGGGAAAGTTGTGATACAACATAATTAGTAGACCGATTATAACATCGTCTATTATTAAATATCTTTTGAATTAAAATAAAATAAATGTTAAAGATTAAATAGAATATATCTTTGTGAGTTGTGTCTAATGATATTCATTTCAAAATGATATGACATAGTTCAAAATTATTACTAATTTTTTATGTAAATAAGCTTAAACAAAAATAAATTATTATTTTTGCATTAAAAAATTTATATTAAAGCTAAATTAAATAAATTGAAATAATGTAATATAGAAAATTCAAAGCAAAACCATGAAATATGAAGAGATTTTGGGTTACATTGTTTTTAAATAGAATAAAAAATATTTTGATAAAATGTGACATATTTTATGGAATGTTGCAATACAAGATACTACGATGATGAAGTGTCACATCATCCATAATAAAAACAAGTGTCATATAAATTTTCTCATATAACATACAAAAAACATAGAAAAGAAAATATATGAAAGTAGAGAAAAGAATATTTTTTTTTATAGAGGTTATCAAGTTGAGTCCAATGATGGTTTTCTCTTCTCAGTTGGACCATGTTTGAATGAACTAAGAATTACCAAAAAAACATAAACATAAATAAAAAATAATTATTTTTTTAATATTACATAAATGTGCAATAAATCTTAAAAAGCTCCTTTGCACATTTACAATAACCCCTTAGAATAGATTTAAGTTAATGAAATGTATTAATTAACCTTTTAAATTTTTAATTCATAATCTCTTCTTGACTTATCATAAAAAGCTAAAACTTTAGACTTGTTCTATTGTTCAACAAATTCCCTCCAACTTCTTTACAACAAATCTAATAGGTAAGCATTTCTTAAAAGCCATTAAAAGCCCTTTCTCAGATCCTTTCTCACATTTTAAGAGAATGTCTTGCACATACCTGAAAGTCTAACCTTTTTTTGATGCCGCTCTTTCTTGAAAAAGGTGACATATAGGTTTCAGACATCATGTAAGACAAATATTAATTTTAATTCAATAAAGACCTTTGCGTGGTAATTCTCAGTTCTCTCCACAATAATCATAATCATATGGCTTACAATAGCAACATTCAAAACAAAAACTCAAATCATATATTCAAGTTCATGCATGATTTTAATTTAACATAAAATAATAATATTTCATGGTATTATAAAATTTTTCAAAATTAAAAAAATTAACAACATAAAATTTCAAAGTTTAAACATGTCAATATATTTATGTAATCATGACGTGCTTAAATTATTGAAAAAGTTTTAGCATTGATGTTCAAGAAATAGTTCTACCATGAATTTCATAATATGATGAAAATGACAATATCAATTTTCTTTAGTCAATTATCACATGTACTCATAATTATAAAAAAGAAATATCAATAATAAGATTGCATTTCATTGCAAACCTAATTTTCTTATGGAAGCAGTCTTCTCATTAAACTTTTTGCTTTCTTTAGTAATCGACATCCCTTTTCATGTTCATAAAGATTCAACTATTTTTGAGAAGTCATGCAATAAAAAGCTACATTTAGCCTCCAAAACAATGACTTCATGAATAATTTAGTCATTTCAAATCTCGATTTTGTCATGCAAAACCATGAAATAACTCATATTAACATTAAATGTTTTAGCTACATAGTTTCTATCAATTACAACTTATAATAATTCGAACATATCAATGTCTTTACTTAACAATAAATTGAGAACATTAACATAATTTATAATATAACAAGAACTAAAATTTTACGACCACAATGTAACAATGGCATCATAAAGTTTTAGTCAAGCATGTTTCCTGGTTTCAAATTTTTAAATTTTTAAAATTTAAGCTTGATTCATGAAAGAAATTTTTGGTAAACATAAGCAAGCATTTTAATTATCAAATTGAAATTCCTTGACTCTATTACCATCATGGTAAGAAATGCTCCACATTTTCAATCTTATCTTTAAGAGGAAAGAGCAATAGATGTTAGTCCAAATTTTTTTTGTGTGAATTATGGATATTTACTCAATTATTATTAACCTGATATGCTTCTAGGATTTTTTTGCAAAACAAAGGGTTCCCTACTCAAGGAACTAAGAAAAGGCCTACAAAAAATGCGGGTGTTATCTTCTTCTTGAATGAACCATGACATCCACTTTTCCTTTCTTGTTGTCAGCTTATTTTCCTTGGCTTTTTCTCAAGAAGGAGCTCTTAAAAGAGCTCATGACTAGAAGGTGATAAAATGTCTAGCCTTACTACATTTTAATGCCTTAAAAAGGCCTTACATCATTGAGAGTCATGTTTAAATTGTCAACATATATCACCTTATCATTTTATTATGGACTCATGAGTTCTAGGATTTATATTTCTCTTAAATGTTTTTTCTCTTAGCCATCTCTATCTAATTTTTTTTCGTTTCTTATATCTAAGACACATTAATTCCAACGATCAAAAATAACTCAAATAGATAACCCAATGTTTTCTTGTTCACCATATTATAGTAGTATTATAACCATTGTTGTATTATATTTCGTGTTAAATATGTGTTAACTTACTTTTAACTTTGCTAGACATAAGTGCATGACCTTGAAATTTGCATTCATATGATTAAGTAACCTACCATCTTACATGACATTCTAAGTATTCTCTATATTCAAAGATTCTCTTACATTTATCATGCTTATGCAAATCACATTTTAGAAGTCTTGAAACATTTCATGCTACTTGTTAAGAATATTATTCTTCTCTTCTTATCACATTTGTGTGATCCTAGCTTTCTATTATTTTTAAGAATTAGCACTTTTATAGAATTTATCTTTTGTGTAGGGAAACTTTATTATTTATAGATTAATCCCTTACAAAACTACCAAAATGTGAGCATTTACTATATGTTTTAAAAAGTTTTTTTGCATTAACAATTTGGACTTTGGAAAAAAGTAAGAGCTTAGAAACTTATGTCGGTTCCATTGTATGTTGCCCTTCCATATAAAGCACATGATTCATAGTTTTAAAAGAACAAAGAGATCATAAATTATATAATTCTTAAATCATAATACATCAATTTTGACTTAATTTTAATGAGCTAAATTTCATTAATAACTCATTTCATGTCTAGTATGTTATGCTAAAGGAAACAAAGTAAAAAAATATTCTTTATTCATAATAACGTATAATTAGTTTTGTATCTTTGCAAGGTAAAAATATGTGAGAATTGACATACCCAGATGCAACCCACTCTAACACTAGACTTCTATAAAATCATAGATTATCTATTGTGCTTCCTCCTATCAAAGGAGGAATCAAATGGCAATGAAATATTATCATTTTATTAAGAATTTCTTTGAAAGTTGTTGCAACAAAATATTTATATTAGCTTTTTTATAAATAATTGAAAATCCTGGGAGAAGTGGCAAGAATAATTTAATTATTTTGGGATGATTTCAACAAAACATTATCAATATAAATATGACTTTCATGCAATGGAACAAAGCACATGAATGCTCTAAGAAAAAAAATATTCTGAAAACCAAATGTTGAATTTTCCCAAACGCCATATCATCATTTAAATTCCCCGTTACTATTGGATATTTGTGTTTTAATGCAAATGGATTGAGGTTCATTACAAACCTTATTCTTTTTGTTCAAAAGTCCATAATCTTTCTTTTTTCAATATCCTATGATGGCCTTGTCACAACTCTCATTTTTTTTAGCAAATATATATTATTTTTTGTCTTTTAATGATTAATTGCTCTTAATGTCTATTACATAAATTTGTTTAAAGCTAGTTATGTCATTTATGAGGGTCAAATATTATGATGGTATAAGGTAACATAGTACTTCATAGGAAAAACTTGAATGAGAGCTTAGTAATGAGTCTTGTACACAACTATATTGGTTGGTCATGTGGTACAAATGGTTACAAAGGCATTCAAGATGCAATTGTGAATATGTTATTACGGTGAACTTTGGTTATACTAGTATAATGATTTTACAATATAATTTTGATAACATCATGAGAATTATTTATGCTTGCTTCTGATATATCCAACAAAGAAAAATTGGCATTGAATAACATGGCCATAACACAACATATTACTATATCTAGTATAAAAAAGAGAGAATTTTGATCAACTAGAAATGTTAGGTATGTAAAAGAATTGTAGTAGCATACAAGGGAATTAAAGAAAAAAATGTAGGTTATGTTATCTATGCTGAAACAAGTATGAAGTCTTTGATCAAACAAGTATAATAATAAGTGATGGAAAATGAAGCCTGATGAAATAAGTATCATACAGTACGATTAATGCTAACTTATAAATACCATCAAGCTTAGAGTGGTGTCACATGAGAGACTCATTACATCATCACACGTCAAATATGTGTATAGCATATTATCTTGCACAAATAAAAGAATCATATAGTTATGAATAAGGGAACTAATAATTGCTCAATGGAGATTTAGTACATTTTGTAGTAGAAAATAGTTATAATGCAATTTTGATATCCAGAACTTAATAAATTAATTTTTTATTTTTTTTTCTTTTAATCCCCATTATAAGAACTATGCTACCTTGCATCCAATTTGGAATAGCATTGATAAAGGAGCTTACATTAAGATTAAGGGATTTAAACTATGTGATTATCTTGGTCTAACACCAGTCGAGGATTCTACTAAGATGAAAGAAGGATTTATGGTCATTTATATATAAGTTGATTATTTAATTAGTATAGAAACCCCATATATACTTCTATTTTATTTGATATACATGGAAAGAAGAGAAGGATTTTGATGTGAGCAAGAAGCATTAAAGGAATCATAAAACAAAAAGGAAGAAAATCTGACCTTGGATAAGTCCACTCAAATCATTAAGCCAGTTGAACTTCAAGATTATACATCTAAATGTATCTGATTTGTAATTGAAAGAATTAACAAATCTAATAATGTTTGCAAATGGATAATCATGGTCATGATTGGGATAAGATATGTTTGGTAGTTCCTTAAGATTTGTATTCTGAAAGGATCACTAGAGTATTATAAAGTTAGGTTTATCTAAATGCTTTATTAATTAGCAAGCTTAAGTGACTAATTTAAATTGTTTAACTTCAAATTTTGCTAGAATAATGAATTTTCAATCATGTTCACATTGAACTAAAATGAGTTTGTGGAAATCTCATAAGACTTTAATGAATTTTTGTCCTTTAAAATTTTTTTTCTATTTTTAGAATGTATTTTCTTTTATTTATACAAATATTTTTACTTTTTTAGAAATCCTTGATACAAAAATTTCTATATATAATAATATTTATTTTTCATGCTAAAGAAGAATATGAAAATTAAAAATTTTAAAAGTACAGCAAACTTTTTAGGTGATTCGTTTCCAACTAGATCCTTTGTCCACCTCAAACCAAAGTTGTCGAAAACACAATGATGATGAAAATTTCATCTTATTGTTTTTCCTTATATTTGATCTCAACTTGTTTGCTTGATGGCTTCAATTATAATTCATGCTCTTGAGAGATCAACCCCAAAACTTTTAAATTATATCAAATCAAATTCATCAATTCCTAAATGCTTGGCAAAAAAATCGAAAAGAAAAAGAAAAATAAGAAAATCCAATGAAACGTATGACTTTATGTGCTTGTTGTTAAATAAAGAAAGGCACAGCAAGCATAGAATCATGTAGGAATGTGAGGAAATGAATGAATAGAAGTGTTAGGCTTTGTAGGAATAGTTTTGAATTTTCGTAGTACTCAACCGTAGCGTGCTACCTAGAGATTTTACATCAGCTGAATGTCATACAACACTTTATTGAGATCTAAATGTTTTATTAAAGAAAAGTCATTTACTATGTCCTACCAAACAACTTAAAAAATTGTTTCAAACAACTACAATGACACTAATAACAATTATGGAATTAGCCATTAGGTAGGCTTTACTAAAGCCCTTGGATTTGATCGGTGAAGATCTGGCCTGTTACATTAATGACTATAATAGATGAAGAATTTTAGATGGCTGAAAAAAGAAGGATTAAATCTGTGTTATCTTATAACATAATGTGTGGCTTGGAGCATTTAATTCATAAAAAAATGGCCAAAATGATCTTAGTTGTACGATTAAAAATCAGAACCTTTGAGCCACTTGATTAAAGCATAGGTTAACTGATATAGTGAAGATAGTGATTGTAGTTTGATAAAATCAGATGAGGTTTTTGTCATCTGATTTATGTCTTGAAATTACACTTATTTTTAGGGATCTCCTAGTTGTCCAATCAATCATCAAATTATGGGAATTCACATATGTTTAGGTGATGATTCTTTGAACATAGAAAAATGTTTCAATCCCACATGGTAAGATATCTAATGTGCTCACCTTAAAAAAATGTTATCCCAATTAAGATATCTAATGTCCAATCAATCATCAAAATGGGGTTGCATCCCTCTTATGTGTAAGAAAGTTTATGGCCTATGCCACTAATATCTTACCTTATTGCATGTACATGTTCCATTACATCTATTATGCACTTGTTCAAGTTATGCTCGACTCGATCCTTCCCCTGTCTTACAAATCTCGGTTTAGGATGACACCATGACCATGATCTTGCTTGACGTTGCATAGCTCCAGCGCTAACCAAAACTGGGGCATTCGAGGTTTAAATGAGCTTCATTGGCCCAAGTGCTTTGCTCTTCAATCACACTTATATAAAGAAATATTTATTATGAATAAAATTTTATTGTTAAATTTTACTTTTTTATTTAACCAAAAGGAAATTTGGCAAAAATGCATGAGTTAGATTTAATAAAAGAAAGGATTAAGAATAATCGAGGAAAGTAATGAACAATTTAGATGCTTAAGTGTTATTTGAAATTGATACAAGTTGAGAGATATGCCTTATGATCAAAAATAAATAAGCTAAATCATTTTCATAAAAAAAGAAATCCTTTTTAAATTTGATGTGTACATCTTACAACCCTTTTGGCTTGCTCAATAGCTATGGTTCTTTAGAGAGCACTTATTTACCATCTTTAATAGCCCATGACTTTTCACACAAAACAAAGCCTAATTCTCAATAAACCAACTCATTTGAAGAAAATGCTAAAAAGTTGCGACATGGCTAATAAAACCGAAGAAACCCCCATTTGACGGTGATAAGGTATAAAGGTTTAGATAAAAATAACAATAATAACATATATTTTTTAAATATTATTATTGTTAGATGTATTAAAAATGAAGAATGTAAACTCTACCTTACGACTTGCTCCCTTACACATTGTGTCTATTCTAAATTGTGTCTAAACCATGATCTTTTTCCCCCTTTGGAATCATAAAAACACTGTGCAATTTACACAATTCCCATTACACTTAGTTGTTGAGTTATAATTTTAAATTAGTTTGTTGGAAGTGATTTGATGACCATGCCCACAAATTATTGCTTTGTAACAAAATATTTTAATTTTAGAAAGCCTTTAGCTAATTTATCTCTAACAAAATTACATCTGACATCTATGTGTTTTGTCTTAAAATGATGACTTGGCTCTTTGCTTAGACCAAGAAACTACTATTACACATTCTGATAGGAATATGTGAGAGATCTAACCCATATCCTTAAAGTTTTTTTAACCATAATAACTTTAGCAAAATAGCTCATGGGTGCTATGTACTCAACCTCTCTAGTCAATAAGGGTTTATGACTTGCTTCTTTCATGACTATGAAATTAGTCAATTTCATCAAAATTATCATGCACTTGAGGAAATCTTGTTACTTACCCTAGAGCCTATAAGTTTTGAATCTTTGTAACCTATAAAATCACATGAAAGAGTACTCCGAGAAGATAATAATTGTAAGTTTATTATTCTTTTTTAACATCTGAATATTTATTTGACAACCTTCATATAGCTTTCCAAAGGATTTCATCAAAATTTAGCACATAAGCCATCAGTAAATGAGATGTGAGGTTTACTACTCTCTAATGATACTATAAGATCAATATAAACCTTTCATGATTGGGTTTTGCTATCTCTTCTAAATCTAAATGGATAGCTTAATTCTTTTTAATTTTTTTATATTTCATATTTTCATAACAAACGTTTTTGAGTAATTCTTTTAAATATTTTTTTTTGAAATAAAGGTCCTAACTTTTTGTTGTCTAATTTGTAATCCTAAAATGAAAATTCTATATCCAATCATACTCTTTTGAAACTCTCTTGCCATTCGCTCACAAGATTCTTTAATCATATTTTTCAGTTGTGCTTCCAAAAAATTATGTCATCAACATAAATTTGTATAGGAAACTAAAAGTTAACCAAACATTTTAGGAATAGCGTTGTATTTGTTTTCTCTTTCATAAAATTACAATGAACTAGACAATTAATCAATTTGTAAAACTATGCTTCAGAAACTTGCTTAACATCATAAAGTACCTTCATAAGCCCATATACATAATCAACATGTGCATGGGTCTCTAAACCTGGGAGTTGATTGACTTACACATCATTTATCACCCCATTTAAAAATGCACTCTTATATCCATTTAAAATAATGTTAAATTCCTATGGCATGAATATGCTAAGAGAAGTTTAATGGCCTTTAGTCTTGTCACTAAATTTCTCCTCAACATCTAGTGATCACACTATTTTCTCCTTTATTATTTTAGAATAATGTTTTGTTTCCAATGACTTATTGATAACTAAGGCTGAGAACTGGTTAGCACACTTGGTTTCTCTCAAACAGATTTAACTACTCATTAATAGCTTCAGCATAACACACATCATTAATAGATTCTACTATAGACATCATTAACTTCTCATATAATTAATTCCTTTTAATTTGAACCTTAATACTTTTAATCATTATGTAATCTATTACTACTCCCTTCTTCAATTTTACTTTATCTTTTTCCTTCATCCTTATTCAAGTCTAAGTTCTTCAAGGACTCTAGCACTCTAAGTTCTTAGATTTGTCTTTTGGAAAGGCACATCAAACAATACATGTATTGTTTACTTTACCTTTTTAGGTATCTGTGTTCTAAGCTCTATAAGTCATCTAAACATGGTGCATCTTATGAAAATTTCTTTGATAACTTTTTTATCACAATTGCTCAACATAGGTTTTTCATTAATAAGAATAGTGCATTTATAGAAAAACTTGAAAGTAGCTAACATCTGATATCTAATTTTCAGATAACTAATATGTTGTTTTCTTAGTATTTGTTATTAAATTAATTCAATTTCATAAATAAAAAGCTATTTTAATTTCCTTAAGCCAAGGTTATGTTGAATGATTATATTTAACAATCATAGATCTAACTATCTCTACAAGGCCTTCCTCTTTCTCACCAAAATCCCTTTTTTCGAGGTGATAATGACATGTCAGTTGATGCCTTAATACTTTTCCTTTGCACAAAGAAATTATCATTTTAAAACTCATTATCATTATCCCTTTAAATAGATTAGTCTTTTTCAATCATTGTATTAAATTGAAGCTATATAATGTAACAAAATTGATTTAAAGGTCTACAAGAGTTATTTAAAGCATCATTGTAATATGACCAAATCGAAGTGAAGACAAATAACATAAACTATAATTTGAATATTATGTAGATAATTTATAAATTAAAAAGAGATAAATTGAAGCAATGTAATTTAAGATATTCTTATTTATGCCTTACTTTACTAGATAATATATGCTTGATCTCCATTGTATCTTAGACTGCAAATTTTCCAAAAACTTTATCTATTTCTCACAAAGTTTTCAATTCGAATTATTATATTACTATGTGAATTAAATCTCCAAATGTAGCCATACTATCGCTTTGATTTTCATATAATGCATACCTTCAATTAGCCTCAATTATGCTTTAACATATTTTTTCATGTTAGTAATTTTAAAATTTATTATTATATATTATTATTCATTTTGAAATTTGTGATATTTACAAACAAAGTCTAATTCAGATAGAGATATAGTTGGACTCACCTCAATGTATTCTATGAAACTAAATATTCATTATTATATTTCAAAATATTTTATTTGTTTAGGTATTTAGGTAGCTTTACATGACATTTTAATTCATGCATGAGATGATTATCAAGAATATTAAAGTTGACTGCCTTAGGCTATAAAAATACATCTTTGTTTTTTTTTTTTAATTTATCTCATTTTTTAAAATTTTTTGCTTTTATTTAGTCAAAAGACTATGAAGTCTAATTATACTATTGTGTGACGTTTACTTTCCATTGATTTTATTATATTAATTTGGATAATGTTTCCTCATTTTAGTTTTGTTATATATTTACTTAATTTTTAAAAAAAGTTATTATTATTTACAAATATCTTTTTGTAATTCATCACAACTCTTCTCGAGGTATGATCAAGAACAGAAAAACATCATTAAACTCATCTCAACGATCTCTATTAAATTTAATTTCATTTTTTATATTTTTTATATAATTAATTTTAATTTGTTTTGTAATTCCTTAAGATATATTTTGATTGGCACCTTATTTAATTGTTGATGTTGTCACAAGTAACGTTCACAACACAAAATGCAAATTCCCAATGAAATTTTCTAGATATCTTGTATGTCATCGCATCGCTATTTTATATTGTTGTGTAACTTAAATCGTAACTTGTCTCACTTTTAGTCTCTTTCATTTGGATGCATTACATAACTTTAATTAAATTATTTTACCTTTAATATATATTTATTAAATATTAAAATAATAACTTGTTTTTATTTATTCTTATTTAATTTGGTAATTTGAAGTATTTGCAAATGACATTCAATTGAGTTAAAATTTAGGTCATTCAACAAGTTGTGAGGAGCTCTATCCAATAAATATTTATTTTTGGCAACTTTAAATATTTCATTTTTTATGTTTTTGTCTAATTTATGAAAGGTTTTAATTTGTACTTCATTTAATAATCAGTGATGTTACACTATATCTACTTAGTATGTTGATTCAACTTTTTTATACAATCTATCTTATTTTTTTGAAATTTGGGGCTTTTGATTTGGTTTATGTTACCTAATAAATCTAAATAAAGTTTTATATGACATTTATGTAATATCTATTTGTTCATTTTAAGCTACTTCATTTTTTCTTATTTTGGCCTTAACATCTATTTACCTAATATCAAAATAATAATTTACTATTATTTATGATTATTTAATTCGAAAATTTGTAGTAATTGCAAACAAGGTTTGATAGTGACAAAAAAACATCATTTGAGACAACTCAAGCAACTTTACAAATTTAAAAATTAATTTTTTAATTTACAAATATTCTCTTTTGTTATGATTCTTACATGTTTTTTGAGACGCTTAATTTCACACCTAATTATTGATCTAGAATATTACAATCAATCTCATTAGTATTTTGAAGTATATCATTCTCATATAAAGCCACTTAAATATTAAAATGTTTTATCTTGATTTGGTTATATTATTAAGAAACTTTAATTCTCCTCTTATGTGGCCTTCACTTTATTTTGATTTAGTCATTACACTTTGTTTTAATTTTTCAGTTTACTACTTCAATTTATATATATAATATTAAAAAAATTCTTGATTATTAATAATTACATTATTATTTCTTTTTAATTCCAAATGATGTCTTATCAAGATATGTGAAGGGTGTTTTGACACAACTCGATAAGCTTTATCCCATTAATTGCTCTATTTTTTATAATTTCTAATAGTTTTTCTAATGATTTGTATACATTATAAGACATTTTAAGTTCTACTTGATTTTAGTGATTATGGATGTCAAATTCGATAGTTTTATCATCTCATAATGCAACTCTTTAGTAAATTTATCTCATTTCCACATATTTTTACTTTAAATTGGTTAACCAAATGGAAACTCTGATTCTTCACACTTGTGACCTTTACATTGCTTTGATTTCCTTATATTACATTCCATCAATTTATCTTTTTTTTCGCTTTGCAATATCTTTATTTAATATTCAACTAATAATTTTTCATTATTTATATTTATTTACTTTTGAAATTTATTGTAATTCTAAAGGAGATTTGATACAAACAAAAAAATATCATTATACTTGCATCAACAAAATCAATTCAATTAAATATTCGTTTTAACTTTTTTAAATATTCTATTTGGTAAGGATTTTTAAACAATTTAAGAGGAATATTGAATCAAAGGTTTTTTATGATTAAGAATATTACACTCAATCTAATTAGTATAATTAAAAGCAATATTGGCCCATAATATATCTAATTTGTTCTAATTATTTACATTGATTTTAGCTGTATTATTATGAAAATCATATTCTCCTCTTATGTATTTTGCTTCATTTTTATTTTTTAAATTAAATTATTTTAATTTATCTAATTTTTTAAATTTTAATATATATTTATTTAATAATAAAAAAATGATTTATTATTCTTTATATTTATTATGGTGGTAATTGGTTGTAATTCTTAACAACATCTAATCAACATAGAACAAATGTAGTAGGACTTGCCTCAATGAGATGAATCAATTTAAATATTCTATTTTATATTCCTAAATATTTAATTTTCTTTGGTTTTGGCATGAGATATTTTGATTGCAAGTCAATTTCACATTGATGATTTTGGAATAAAACCTTTCCAAACTATTTATCTCATTATTTTAGATTTTGTTTTGTTTTGCTTTAGTCATATTACTATGAAGGGCTAATTCTCCACTCCTTTGTTGTCTACTTTGCTTTAATTTGGTTATATCGCTGTGCCTAAATTTTTGAAATTTTAGCTTCAATAAATGTATCTACTTAATAAGAAGAAGAAGAAGAAGTGATAGTAACAGAAGAACAAGAAAAAGAAGAATAAGTAGAAGAAGAAAAAGAAGTAGAAGAAGAAGTAGAAGGATTAGAAAAAGAGGAAGAAGAAGAAGAAGAAGAAGAAGAAGAACTAATAGAAGAAGAAGAAGAAGAAGAAGAAGATGAAGAAGAAGAGGGTGAAGAAGAAGATGAAGAAGAAGAAGAAGAAAAAGATGTAGAAAGAGCAGAAAAAGAAGAAGAAGAAGAAGAAGAAGTAAAGCAAGAAGAAGAAGAAGAGAAGAAGAGGACGAGAAGAACAAGAAGAAGAAGAAGAAGACAAAGCAGAAGTAGAAGAAGAAGAAGAAGAAGAAGAAGAAGAAGAAGATGATGATGATGAAGTTGAAGGAAAAGAAGTAGAAGAAGAAGCAGAAGAAGAAAACTATGAAGAAGAAAAAGAAGAAGGAGATGAAGAAGAAGAAGAAGAAGGAGATGAAGAAGGAGAAGAAGATAAAGAAGAAGAAGAAGAATAAGAATAAGAATGTGAAGAAGAAGAACAACAACAAGAAAAGTAAGGGAAGAAGAAGAAGAAGAAGAAGATTTAGAAGAAGAAGAAGGAGGAGGAGGAGGAGAAGGAGGAGAAGAAGAAGAAAAGAAGAAGAAGAAGAAGAAGAAGAAGAAGAAGAAAAAGAAGAAGAAAATGAAGAAGAAGAAAGAGAAGTGGAAGAAGAAGAAAATGATGATGAATAAGAAGAAAAAGAAGAAGAAGAAGTTGAAGTAGAAGAATAAGAAGAAGAAAAACAAGAAGAATAAGAAAAAGAATAATAATAAAAATAAGAAGTAGAAGAAGAACAGGAAGAAGAAGAAGAAGAAGAAGAAGAACAAGAAGAACAAGAAGAAGAAGAACAAGAAGAAGAAAAAGAAGAAGAAGAAGAAGAGGAGGAAGAAGAAATAGTAAAAGGAGTGGATGAAGATTAAGAAGAAGAAGAAGAAGAAGAAGAAGATGAAGAAGGAGAAGGAGAAGAAGGAGTAGAAGAAGAAGAAGAAGAGGAAGAAGATGGTGAAGAAGAAGAAGAAAAAGAAGAAGAAGAAAAAGAAGAAGAAGAAAAAGAAGATGAAGAAGAAGAAGAAGAAGATGAAGAAGAAGAAGAAGAAGAAGAAGAAGAAGAAGAAGAATAAATAGAAGGCGATGAAGAAGAAGAAGAAAGAAGACAAAGAAGGGAAAGAAGAACAAGTAGATGAAGAAAAGAAGAAAATGAAGGAGAAAGAGAAGAATAAGAAAAAGAAGGAGAAGGAGAAGAAGAAGAAGAGGAAGAAGAAGATGAAGGAGAAGAAGAAGAAGAAGAAGTAGAAGAAGTCAAAAAAAGGAGAAGAAGAAGAAGAAGAGAGGGAAGGCGAAGAAGAAGAAGAAGAAGAAGAAGGATGAGAAGAACAAGAAGAAGAAGATGAAGAAGAAGAAGAGTATGAATAAGACGAAGAAGAAGAAAAGAAGAAGAAGAAGAAGAAGAAGAAGAAATATTTGCAAAAGAAGAGGAAGAAGAAGAAGAAGTAGAAGAAAATGATGAAGAAAAAGAGGAAGAAGAAGAATAAGAAGTAGTAGAAGAATAAAGAGAAGTAGGAGAAGAAGAAGATGAAGAAGAAGAAGAAGCTGAAGAAGAAGAAGAAGAAGAAAAGGAAGAAGATGAGGATGTAGAATAATAATAATAATAATAATAATAATAAGAAATAGAAGAGGAAGAAGAAGAAGAAGAAGAAGAAGAAGACGAAGAAGAAATAGAAGAAGAAGATAAAGAAGAAGAAGAAGGAGAAGAAGGATAAGAAGAAGAACAAGGAAAAGAAGACAAAGAAGAAGTAGAAGTAGAAGAAAAAGAAGGAGAAGAAGAAGAAGAAGAAGAAGTAGAAGAAGAAGAAGACAAAGAAAAAGAAGAAGAAGAAGATGATGAAGAATAAGAAGAAGATGAAGAAGAAGAAAGAAGAAGAAGAACAAGAAGTAGTATCAAGTAAGGCAAAGAAGAGGAAGAAGAAGAAGAAGAAGAAGGAGGAGGAGGAGGAGGAGAAGGAGGAGGTGGAGGAAGTGGAGGAGGAGGAGGAGGAGGAGGAGAAGAAGAAGAAGAAGATGAAGAAGAAGAACAACAACAACAACAAGAAGGAGACAGAGAAGAAGAAGTAGATGAAGAAGAAGAAGAAGAAGAAGAAGAAGGAGAAGAAGAAGAACAACAAATTGAAGAGGAAGAAGAGGAAGAAAAACTAGGAGAAGAAGACAAAAAATTAGAAGAAGAAAATGAAGAAGAAGATGGAGGAGTAGAAGAGGAAGAAAAAGTAGACAAAGAAGAATAAGAAGTATACAAGTAAGACAAAGAAGAAGAAGAAGAAGAAGGAGGAGGATAAGGAGGAGGAGGAGGAGGAGGTGGTGGAGGAGGAGGAGGAGGAGAAGAGGAATAAGAAGTAGGAGAAGAGGACCAAAACAAAGAAGAAGAGGAAAAAGAAGGAAAAGAAGAAGAATGAGAGGAAGAAGAAGAAGAAGAAGTAGAAGAAGAAGAAGATGAAGAAGGGGAAGATGGAAAAAAACAAGAAAAAAAGAAAAAGAAGAAGAAAAAAAGGCAAAAAAAAAGTAGGAAAAGTAGAAGAAAAAGGAGAAGAATAGTAAGATGAAGAAGAAGAAGAAGTAGAAGTAGAAGAAGAAGAAGGAGGAGTAAAAGGGATAGGAGGAAGAGAAGCAAAAAAATAAGAAGGAGAAGAAGAAGTAGAAGAAGTAGAAGAGGAAGAAGAAGAAGAAGAAGGAGAGGAAAAGGAAGAAGAAGAAGAAGAAGAAGAAGTAATAGAAGAAGGAGAAGATGAAGAATAAGGAAAAGAAGAAGAAGAGGAAGAAGATGATGATGATTAAGATAAAAAAGTTGAAGATGAAGAAGAAGATGATGAA